>CM067508.1:19497676-19643550 GCA_034509495.1 Acestrorhynchus altus
ACACACACACACACACACACACACACACACACACACACACACACACACACACACACACACACACACACACACACATACATAGTCGGCATACCGAATACAATGATAAAGAGAAACCAATGAGAAACCAATGGCCAGAAACAAACTCCTTTTCGTGGGCAGTACAGATTTCCTCTTTGCCCATTTTGTGCTTTAAGAACTTCCTCACAGACATTATTCTTTGAACAATAATTTTGTCCTTCCTCTGCCTTGTATGGTTTTTTTCTTGTAAAGTGACCTTGTGGTTGTGAAATGTGCGATATAAATAAATCTTAAAACATATCACAATGTGTGACTCACCTGCAGTGATGAGCTCTCTCTGGCTTAATGCTGCAGCATTTTGGGCACTTGTAGATGACTTCCCCAGGTTTCAACTGCAGACTTTCCATGTACTCTTTAGTGGCATTACCTTTAGGCACAGCTCCCTGACAAACACAACATTCACTCAATCAGTTAAAGTGAAGAACCTAAATGAATTGTACTAAACTGTATATTAGAAGTTATATTATTAGTATATTAGTTTTTACTGATGTTACATATCTTTTATTATGGCCAATTATTACAACTTAAAGATCAATGTTTTTTCCAGTATTTCAAAGTGAATGAAGTGCTGTGTTCTGACCTGGAGCACAATTAAAGCTAAAACTATAAAATCACAGAAAAAGCAGTTTCATGTATATTAAATTGTATAAGAAAGTGTATTAACTAAGGAAAATTACACCAAAAAGCTCTCATACATCCAGATTCAAAGTGACTGCAGTCAAAACTCCATGTTGATCTAAAAACCCTTGAATATAAAAACTAGATTTATATGACAGACTTGCAGACATAGGCTGAAATGGTGTGCATCTTTGGGTGTTTAATGAAACTGAGAAATAATCTGTAGCAGTTTAAAACTGGAAATGTGGCTCAACCCTGCCTTTCAGACAGCACAGCACCTAACCAATCACCCTTCCAATGACTGATTTAAAGTTACCCCAATCTTGTTACATCTTGCCCGTATGGTCTTACCGGATCTGTCAGCATGGTGCGTAGGTGCGATGCCAGCGCCAGCACAGCCAAGAAATTAAATGCCACTCCGTTGATTAGACTGTACCAGAAGCTTTTAGAGGGAAGCAGCATGACAAAATTCACGACAAATTCTGCGTACAGCACCAGAAACCAGGTCATGAAGGCGCACACCATGCCACAGCCATCCTGAATGAACCAGACACGGCCCACAGTCACCTCCTCCTCCCCGCTGCCCAGTAAGGGATGGTGCTGCTCCACATCCCGTAATCGGTGCCCAGACGACTGCATGTTTGTCTACCTGTGAATGAGAAATATGTGAATGATAAATCGATAATAAATGCATTTTCCAATTGGATCAAAAGGTAATGTGGTCCTCACTGCAAACTTAGACATTTGTTCCAAAACATGAACCAATGGCCTCAACAGAAATGAAGTAAACACACAAACTGCTAACAAATTTCCAATGAAATCAGTCTTTGCTTAAAAGACAGGATTTTAGCTTTGCCGCATCATCTTTGTTAATTTGACATGGCAAATCAGAGCCTCACTAATCCCTGATAAACATCTCCACTTTTAAAAGCACAAATTAATAAGCACCACTAAATCAGCAGTTACACCTGCCAGACGAGAGACATTTGATTACTGACCTGAGAATCACTGGAACTGTGCTGCCAATCAAATGGCAAAAACATGCAAACCAGCAGCAGCACACAGCTTCTGTCAGGTTCAGCTTGCTAAACTGAATTTCAGAACATCTCTGTGACAAGAAATCCCTTGAGGTTTCATGGAACAAACATGTTAATGTACATTCAGTTTAGAACTTAGTAAAGCCTAACAGGAGGGCAAACAAGCTGAGAAATGAACTGGGCATGTTATGAAAACTCATAACGTGTATACAGAGCCCCTAAAATATCATGATAGAAAAGTAATATTTATTTATATAAGACATTATTCATCCCTTCAAATTTATAAATATTTCCAGTGATGTAACAAATACATAATCCTGATATATTCCCTTGATTTAATTAAATAAATAATAAAAAATGGAAAAATAATTTTAATAACTGTGTGTCTCAGTCTATCCTGTATACTGGGGCTGCCAGACATAGGAACTATTTCTTTCCTCATAAAAAGCTAACTAGTAATATCACCTGCTAACATAGTTACTCCTGCTTTCTCCATAAAGTGTTACACCTTGTGTACTCCTTGGCAAAAAACTATTAACTCAGACATGTCAGATCAGCATGCAATTATGTCTCAGGCAGATATTTAAATGATTACAGGTGTGGAGCAACACACTGCTGATGTGGCTGGGTAACCATTGCATGTGACAGAGATATGAGGGACAGCAACAGCTCAGCCATATGTAGGACATCCTGCAGCCATGTTGCCTTCCACAACACGGCAGGATAATGCTTGCCCCCACACACAGCAATGACGCCAACTTCAGCAACCTAATAGTGTGTTCATACAATATCTTGTATCCAGACTAGAGGCTTGCTAACAGGGTACTAGAACCCCATTCAATTGCATGGTCTCCCCAAAAAATGTATCCTTGTGCACCAACACTGTAACCACCTTCATATATCATCATTTCATTCACACATACAAAGTTTCATTCAGTCCTTCTGGGAGCATGTTCTGTTCTTTATTTTGTTCAGTGTTTCTCTACCCTGGTCCTGGAGGCACCCATGCCCCACACACCACATTCAACCCAACTCTGAAGGGCTTGTTAATGAGGTAATTAGTCGAATCGGGTGTGGTGGAAGCAAGAAAAGCTCTACAATGTGTAGGGTAGGGGTGCCTCCAGGACCCGGGTTTGTAAACAATGCTTCAAGGCAATCAATGCACAAACAAAGGGCTTTTTAAAGGGCATATTGGCTGAATCAGGTGTGGTAGGAGCAGGGAACGCTCTACAGTGTGAAAAGTAGGGGTGCCTCTAGGACCACAGTTTAGAAACAATGCTTAAACATACACCATGCACTAATGATCGGCTTTTTAACGAGGTAATCAGTTGAATCAGGTGAGGTGTGAGCAGGGAAAGCTCTACTGTGTGCAGGAGAGGGGTGCCTCCAGGACCAGGGTTGGGGAAACCCTGCTCTAAAGAGCACTTTGTGTTTATTTGGACTCACTTCACTGACTGGCCCTCACGCTGACATGCCGTCCTCCCCGCTGCCCCGGACAGCACTGCCACCACATCCACAGCGGTCAGCCTGCAGTGGGAACACACACACACATTTCTCTGACATGTACGAAAAATGACAGGAGGCTCTCACAGCAGCTAGCTGAGTTAGCTCGATAGCCAACATAACAACAGTCCTCAGCAAAATAAGAAAAAGGCTTCAGCTGAAGACAGTCCGGCGGCTCATTAAGACACACCGAGTCAGGGCTGTAAAGCGGGAGTCTGGAAGCTAAGCTGGGGTGAAAGGGGCGAGAGAACAGCTCCAAATGTTAACGTTAGCTTAGCATAGCTGCGAAAGTCGCTACGGCAACAATAAGAGCAAGCGAGCCTATGCTAAGCTAATTAGCGACGGAGAAACAGCCACAATACTGCCACAAGCCCAGTACTGACACCACACACACCTCCACACACACCGCTCAGCAGCGCGACAGGGGCTCAGGTTGGCCCTTTAGGAGCTGGGATGTTGGTGGTTCCAGTTGAATAATACCAGCTCACAGGACGGTTCCTCCTTCCTACCCCGAGTACAGAGTCGTGTCCCTGCAATCCTCTGTGTCTGACACTAAAACCAACACGTCCGATTCACGTCTGAGAAAAGGCCCAGCTCCTCCACACGTTTTAAAGCGAGCAGAACAGCTCGCCCAGGCTTCCTCTTCCCACCTACCTCTCTCCTCTTCTTCTGTCAGGAGCTGAAGGATGATCAGCCTGTTTCTGCCATCCACTGGCCTGTCCTGACCTGCTCTCAGCCTCACAGTGTTTCACCCTGGACCTGAGCAGGGTAACATGGGCAGAGTTTACTGTGCTGTGACAGCATTTTCTCTTTTCATTATTGAAGTTAAATGGACAATATTTGCATGCTTACAGTGGTGCTCGGCAGTTTGTTCATCTGTATTTCTGCACGAATGATGCCTAAAAATCAGATTTTTCTGATCTAAAATATTAGATGTGTTTCAGGTTTTTTTTTTTTTTTTTTTTTTAGGAAAGTTAAACACTGCATTCCAGCCTAACTATATGCAATCTGTAAAACGTGGTGGTGATGGTAGTAGCATGGTTTTGTCTGTTTACAATGAATTTGTAAATATGCAAGCAAATTTGTGAAAAATACATGTGTAGGATTACAGTGTACATGTCATGGGATTTGTTTTAAGGAAAGGACATCATGTTATATAATGTTGTTTTCTAATTAAGATTTCACACACTGATGTGAATTAAACAGGGCGACTAGTATTATACTGACTTTTGCTTGATAATAACATAATGAACAATTTCTGTTGCATTCAACAGAAATGAACATTTATACAAGAGGGCCTTAGTTTTACTTCTAAACAGTCAACTAATATTCTTATAAACTAATAAACTAATATGCTAAAATAACACTGTGAAGCCCACTGTTTAGCAAAAATATTCATTATGCTAAACCAAAAATATAAAATTTACCCCCACTAACAGCAATCATTCTAAAATAGTGCCCTGTGTTCATATTGATTTTGAACTGTATTTCAAAGGTAAGGTCAGCATTTTCCAGGCAAATCTGTCAATTTGTAAAACAAAACAGAGCTTAATAATTCCACTAACACACCAGTTCAACAAATGTGATGGATAGCAATGGTTTTATTCAACTTTCCCTGACTATCAGGCAGGCTATCCATTACTGTTTAAATATACACAGCACACTAAATGTATTAATGTAATATTACTTGAAGTCATATTTATTAAAACAAAGATAGCAGCAATGATATTATCCTTTTTCTGTTCTGATTCTTCCTGGTCAGGGCTGAGGTTGACTACAGAGCCTAACCAGAATCACTGGACGCAAGGGAGGAATATTCTCACTAGTCTTGGCAGTGTACACACAAATTCAGTCACATCTAAGGGCAGCTTAGCATTGACCTAGTATTGAACATTTTTGGGAGCTGTGCCGCACTCTACCTGCCCTATAATAATAATGATGATTAAAAATAATAATAACAACAAAATGAATAACTAATATTAATAGTACTAGTTGCCGTAGCAGTAGTTTTATTGAATTTGTATCAGTCACGAAATGTATTTCCCATTAAACATAAAGCAGGGGTCACCAACCCTTCTCCTGAAGAGCTATCTTCCTGCAGATGTAAGATTCCAGCATAATACACACAGCTGATTCAACTAAATACTGCCTTCAGAAGTTCCTGACTGGCAGAACAGAGTGTGTTAGGTTTGGGTTGGAGTTGAAAACAGCAGGAAGGTAGCTCGCCTGGAGCACAGTTGCACTCCTGGTATAAATCATTTGAATTGGTCTTAGTTGTAAATACCACTATTTTCCAGTTGGTGGAGCTACTATGCTATATCTCTGCTATACCTGCACTGACCTGAGAACAACCTACAGTGTTCCATTCTTTCAGATCAGTCTGACATTATAAAATGACATTTCAAATGTGGGCTTTTAAAATCATTTAAAACATGTGAGAAGTGATGACATTTTACCCCTGTTAACAATAGAACACTTGTTCTTCTCTCATGAGACTGAACAACCTGTCAAGAAATGATCTAATTTTATGTAGATGTTTTTTTTAGCAGCACACATCTCACTCTCTCACTCCTGTTCAGTGTGTCTGTGCTGCAGCTGGCACGTGTCTGCATGAGAATATCACAGTCAAAAGCAAAAAGGGAGGTCCATAGCACGGCGTGCCACCCTGAGGATTTACCCAGGATAAACCGCGGCCTAACAGTTGCTCACTATTTTCTCCTCTCCTGTTTGAGTCTCTCACTAGTTCCAACTGTCTGCTATAAAAACATGCATTAGCAATCCCCTAAAGCAGATTAAAGGCTGAAGCGTTAGAGCAGGAGTCCTTTCTGTTTCCCAGACTGCCACTCTCGATTACTCTGGGATGGACACTCAATCCAGCCCTAACAGAGCAGGCAGTGCCTGCTCAATAGCTAGCTTAAACACAACATGAGTCAAAACATCCAAATGCCAAATCCATGACGTGCCAAAAATCATTCCAGCAGACACTTAATTGCATGAAAAGCTCAGTACAGATACTGGTGGAGTGTTAAGAAGCTCAAGCTGTCAATCAACATACATCATAATTTCACAGATTAAATCTGCAATAATTATAAATAGGTGTTATTGTATATTATAAATGTCATAATATAAAATGTAGCCCTGTATTAACACATCTGGAGTGATGTTGAGATTTGCTGACCTTGTTCATTGACTCCAGATCTTGTTCATCTGATGGATTTTCTTCCATTTATAACCTGTGATAAATGAGTGTGTCCTCTTTGCTTATGAATAATTTGTGTGACACCACATGAGTAAAGTGGAACTCCACCTCATGGTGCTTTCTGGATCAATTTCTCAGCTTGTTCCAGTCATCTGTAAGTGCTTAATTGCAGTTACAGAAACAATTCACACATCAGAGTCATACTAGTGAAAATCTTTATGTTTTTCATACATAGCATTCAGTTGACTGTTAAAAAAAAAACTTGATTAACATAATGAATGTGCATACTTCTAAAAGCAAAGCTCCCTGATGGCTAGTGTCAACCATTAGTCAGAGCTGGTAACAGATCTTCACAGTGTATTAGACCCTAGTATGCAAGGAGGATTAATCCCAATCCAGTGAATATCGGTCAGATAAACTGCTCTTCTCCTTCTCATACCACCAACAAATCAAATCTTTCCCTGGAATTTTCCAGGAGAGCCTTGCTGGTGTTGGTGTCGGCAGTAAGAGGATGAACAGAGGTTTGTTTCTAATCTTGAGTTGCTTCAAATTGAACATCCACTCACACATGACCACACTGACTTGATGAAGCTGGCCTAGCATCTAAATGTCATCCCTAGTGTTGTAACCCCGGGGTGCCCAGTCCGTGGCCTGGAGTTCTACCACCCTGCCGAGGTAATCACCTTTATTGTGCTTATATATGTACAGTATAATGTTATCAGCCTATCTCAGCTTAGAAAGCCAGGATCAGAGCAGAGGGTCAGCCATGCAGCAGCAGAATTCAGGGTCTTGCTCAGGCCCAGCAGTGGCATCTTAGCAGATGTGGGAATTGAACCCACAAACTAAACACTAACTACAGAGCTTCATCTAAATTCAACCCTGATGTAACAATGATATGGAAGGCCTTCAGGAACATCTGACTATTATATGCAGGTTTGTTGGATCTGAGATGCTCCCATGCATCATTGATTAACTTTCAGCTTTTGGAAGCATCACTGTTTTTTTACACTGTTGAGCTGAACTCTCCAGGGCAGTAGATCTCACAACCATGTGATTAATAGCACAGTGGTCCAACCACTGAACTTCCACTGCTCCTTCTTAACTCCAATCCTAATGCGACACTGGTATTATACAGGTTAAACTGTGGCTATTTCTGAGAGTGGGATGTGAGAAGCTCAGGGAGAGAACTGGGTAAGGGTGGGGAAGGAGTTCCTGAGCTTTTCACTTTCACCTTAAATCCCCTTCTTGCTCTGAGTGAAGATGTGATTGGATTAATGCTAAAAGCAGATGAGCAGATGCCGCGACTCCTTTAGGATGATCTCTGTTTAGTAGAGAAAGCTTGTAATCCGAAAGAGGAGGCTTATTTAAAGAAAAAGGGACAGGAATGTCTCTGATGTCATCACTATGGTGGAACGCAGCAGAAAGTGGAGGATCACCAGGTTGCCAGATGACTTCTAAGAAGCCTTCAGAGGTGGAAATAAATATGCAGATTATGGAGAAATCTCTTGCTACAAATGATGGGAATGGGAATAGGAATAGTGTAGAAGCAGGAGAGGCCATATATGCACAGTTGTATTCCAGCTAACAGAATGGATGTTGCAATGAATGTTTAGAAATGTTTGCAAGTGTCTCCTGGAAAGTCAGTTTGTTATGTTATTAATGTCTCATGAACATTCTGAAAACTTGAGACATAATACTGTTTTGCATTATAATAATATTAGAACGTTTCTTACATGTTACGGAAACATTAAAGTTTAGCATTCCCAAAATATGAGAAAAATATAAAGGTTCCTTTATATTTTAGAAGGTTCCTGGAACATTAGCCTGTAATGTTATAGAAATATCTTTTCAGGAATGTTGTGAAGAAGTGTGATGTAATAATGCTTCACAATGTTATTAAAACATTTCCAAAAGAACGTTCTGGTTAGACAAACATTTAATTTTATGGGAATGTTTGAAGTAATATTCCCAAAACCAAATATTGAAAATGATGGTGCAGTTTATGAAATAATCACACTGATATATATTATGTTTATTGGCTGTGATAACAAAAAGCTGAAATGTTGAACAAATATTAAAAGCCGATATTCAAGTCTGCTTCAAAAGTCTATGTAAATATCTTCACCTGATCTCAAGAGGAATTCTTACATATATGATTAAAAGACCAGTTCAGAATTCATAGAATTTATATTAAATATATTTTCACCCTTGTGTATCTACACATTTTACAAATGTAACCCAGACATGCAGAAATCAAATGATTTTAACAGAGAATATTATAAAAGAACCAGTGTAATTTTATTACCTGAACCTACACCCCAACCTATACCGGAAGTTAACCTATATCACCCTTACCCTTACTGTTTCAGAACAGCACATGCCATGTAGAACCGAGTAATACCATCTTACGAGAGGCCATGAACATGTTCCTCCAATTCAGGGAATTTTTTCAGAAAAGTAGAAGAAACTCCATTGCCCCTCAATGTCACATTCATTCAATCAAAGCATTTTTCAACAGAAAAAGTTTACTTTTCCCAGATATCCAGATCAAACCTGTGAATTACCATTAAACATCCAAAAGATAGAATTCTGACCAAGTCAAGAAAAGACTCTCCAAAATTCAGAATGAGAAACCCAGGACCCAGTTGGTGATCTTGTTCTCCTTGTGGCAACACCAGAAAAGTAGACTCGAAACACACAATTAGGTGTGCTTGTATTCCTTAATACTGATTAAAATTACTGAATGGTTACAATTAAAATATGGCATTTAAAACTCTTCATGCTAAAAATTCAATAACATATTCTAGAAATGTCCAGAAAGCATATTGAACGTTATAAGAACCAAAATTGTTTGCTGGGAAACATGCTCTGCCTTGGTAAAAGCAAGTCAGGATCAACCTCAGTCAGTATAGTACTATAGAGCTTTGACTTCATGCTCACCCTAACTCTAGTATTGCGTGTAGACTCACCATGAAGCACTGTGTCTGAATCTCTGGAGCGGTGAGAGTGGTTAAATAATTCAGTAGTGAAGACAGGCTTCTTTTATCTCATTCTTTACTCTTGGCTAACACATAATTTCTCCATATTCTACAGCTTCGAAGATCACTGGGATTTATGATTTTATTTAGGTTGTTGGTATTTTATTTATTCATTCATTCATTCATTCATTCTTTTATGAGTTAGTTATGTTCTTCATACTCCACACTCCAGCTTTGTAGGTGCCGGTAATGCAACTCACATTGGTCTGCCAACCACCGTTAACTCAAAAGAAGAAGAAGCTCTGTCTGTGAGCTAAATCTCTAGAGAATGTGATTATGCAACAAGACAACGATCCTAAGCACCCACATCATTCTACTGAAGAATGGTTAATGTTGTGGAATAGCCCAGTCAAGTCAAGTCTTGACCCTAATACAATAAAAATGCTGTAAGTCGCTCTGGATAAGGGCGTCTGCTAAATGCCGCAAATGTAAATGTAATGTAGAAGAACCTGAAGCAACCAGTTAATGGGAGGAAACCCACCAACATAGCAGAGTTGAAATGGAGAAATGGACTAAGATTCCTCCAAGCTGATGTGCAGGACTAATTAACATTTGCCAGAAATGTTTGGTTGCTTGTGCAGTTTTGGTGCACAGATTCTGAAATCAAAGATTCACATGCTCACTTACATTTTCCTCAATACATAAATGAGCAAGTATAATATTATAATATATAATTAAATGAAATAATATTATAAGAAACCACAAATGAAAAATATTATATAAGGGGCAAAACACTGAACTTTTGAATATAAACATTTGCACCAGGCCATATACAGAATGTGTTCAGCTCATTTATATTCATTAATCTATACTCATTTATATAACTTTTGCAGTTGAATGCAAATGTCTTGGCTTGGTATAGAAATCATTTCTTGCAATTTACATGACAAGATGGGCTGCTTCCATTAAAAGGGGCATTAGTGGGCATTATAGTGCTAATCCCAGTCCCTTAGTAACCTGTTAATCTGGATTATAGCATGTGCAGATCATCCCGTCGACTGGACGAGTGACCCCTTCGTTCAAGCAATGTTACACTTCATTAGCTCTTTACACTTTACACACTCTTACCGCCTGTGTCCCTCTATAGTAAATTCCCCTTCCAGTTTAAATGACTAAGCCTCTACAGATGCCAGAGCAAGTATGCAAATAGTAGGCCATCTCCTGGCCTGAGCTCTCATTAATATGTCAGTCTGTGCAAATGTTTAGGTATCCCAAAGTGCCTGTCAATAAAATCCTTTCTATTCCCAAACATCAAAGAGTATGCCATATCTGAGGCTTCAATTTGAACCAAAAAAGCATATTAAATATTTAAATTGTGTTGGTTTTGTCTGCAAGATACTAATAAACTCACTGCAGCACATTTCTCTTGTAAGCGATTAAAGTCATGGTGCCTGAGAGCCAACAGCTGCTGGGTAGCCCTGATGCTTTTCCCTGCATAGGAGAAAAAGCTCCACATTATCCTGCTGCGTGCATGCATAACAAGATGCCATCCTGACTACTGCTCCATGGGGAGAAAAACAGCATGTCCCTGCAGGCCTGTGCCTGAGCCAGCTTCCTAACCACACTTGCCAGCTGTGCCACCCTACCTGTGTGCCCTACCTAAAAACTAACCATGTTTAGATAGACTATAGACTATAGTATGCTTCTGTTAGCCACTGCTTGGACAGAGCATTGAAACAAGACAATGTCTTTGATCAATAGGTAGATTCACTGTATCTCTAAATTTTGCATGCATTCAAGCACTTAAAGTTGCACCCAATGCTGACACAGGTGTGCAAACGCACCCACACAGCTTGTCTAATCCCTGTAGAGAAGAACTGGTAATAGAATAGGACCTTCTGGAGCAGATAAACATGAACCTATTGGCACTATAAAACCCCCAGCATTGAGCTGTGGATCAGAGGAACTGTGTTCTCTGGAATTATGGTCCTCCATCCAATACTTTTGTTTTTTGTTGGGAGTCGGGGATGAAGTTGGTGGTGATAAAATGGTGAAAACAGTGATTCAAACATGATCATGACGTTGTTTATACAGTGAATATATAGCAAAGTTAATGTGGTTCCAGGGAACTGCTATAGTGTTGCCAAGTGGTTGCTGTCATACCAGATGTGGTTGGATGGATGTTACCAGTACATGTATTATTTCCAGTATTCCTGATGTATTCCCGTCTGTTGACTGGCATTTACAATCTCTCCACAGAGTTCATCATATTCTCTGCCTTTAACTGATGGAAAGGATGATGGATTGCTAAGGTGTTTCAGGTGGCTGTTAGGGTGTTGCCAAGTGGTTGCTATGGTGCCTTGTGTGTTTTCTATGGTACCACATGGGGTTGAATGGATGTTTTCCTCGGCAGTCATGTTATCTGCTGCTCTAGAGTGTTTCAGGTGGCTGCTGGGGTGTTGCCAAGTGGCTTCTATGGTAGCCCTTGTAGTGGGATGCATTTGTCTTCCAGGTGTTTCCATGACAGAATGAAGGAATTTCCAGCTGTTCTAGATATCCCAGGACACCTGGGAAGACCTGGTGTATTTTCGGTCCTCTACAAAAAAACGAGGCTCTTAAACGAGCCCCCCCCCCAGCAGTGGCGCTGTCTGCTGCGCTTGAACGATGGGCAGAGAGCACCAATAGCGGCTGATATTCAAATGAACTGGTGCGCTCCAGCCAATCGCGGAGCCGCATTTTTGCGGCGCTCTTTGCTCTCTAGGTGAGCGCGGTCACGTGGGCGCTTTTGGGCTACTAGTGGCATTTAAAGCATAAGGGGGCAGCTGTGCTGCGCGTTCACGAGGAAGCAAAACAAAATAGAGCGGTGCGCTTTAACCGGGGCGATAGACGGCGCCGGGGGGTGGAGGCAGGGCCGGGGGCGAGTCGTGGGGGCTGCGGGGATCGTACATCAGCAATTTTGAGCGCGAGGGCCGAAGCTCGTGCGGTGCGGGGGATTAGTGATGATATCTGTGAGTTCGGGATGAAGGCTTAACTTCGTCGCCGTCGTTTTGGCGTCTGCAGGGCTGTTTGTGGGGAAGATGTTGTGAGGCTGATGCTCCACCCGCCTCCACCTCGGCTTGCTGACGAGGACTAATCTGTGTGGGTGAAAGTAAAGCTGTTTACACATCCGTTCATCGTTAAGCCTGGCAGAAGCAGGGGGACATGGCTGTGAGCAGGGAGCTCGGTGGATTTGCGCGGCTCCTCGGCTCCTGCGGACACTAACGCACTGTTCTGCTGCTTCTGACACTCTGACCACATCCAGGCTCCCTCCGTCCTCCTTCCACCCCTCCCGTCCTCCGGGCCGCCGAACATGGGCAAAGACGAGTGCAAAACGATGCTGGACGCCCTGAACAAAGTCACAGCCTGCTACCGGCACCTGGTGTCCGCTCTGGGCAGCACCTCCGACTCGCAGAACCTGCGAGAGGAGCTTAAGAAGACCCGCAAGAAGGCTCAAGAGCTGGCCGTGGCCAACCGCACCAAGCTGACAGCCCTGCTGAAGGACAAGAGCATCAGCAACGACGACCGTGCCGAGTACGAGCGCCTGTGGGTGCTCTTTACCAGCAGCATGGAGATCCTGGAGGTGGACATGAAAAGGTCCCTGGAGATTGGCCAGAGCTTCCCCCTGAAGGTGCCCACTCGCCACTTCATCCAGACTGGCATGACTGGCAGCACCACCACGGTGGCAGCAAGGGCCATGAGCGTGCAGAACATGAAGTACGAGGCAGATGCTTGCATCGACACGGCTGACCTGAGGGACCTGGAGACTGAGATCGCCCAGGTGGACCAGATGATGGAGGAGATGGAGATGAAGGTGCAGGTGGCACCGTGGGCCGTAGAGGCCAAGCAAGAGGCGGGCGCCGAGCTCAAGTCCACTGTCAGTGTGGGCAACTCCTCTGTGGGGGTCATCTCCGTGTGCGAGGAGGAGCCCAAGGAAGGTGGTGAAGGCGAGGCAGGCATAATGAAGGTCTTCGCTGGCATCGTGTTCACTGTCGTCCTGCTCATAGCTGGAATCCTTGGGTACTTAGTGATCAACCTTTGAAAGTAGGACACCGATGGGATGGACCTTCTGCAACACAGTTTTTTTCACCTACAGCCTGCCAACTCACGCCAACACTGCCCACGGTGTTTGGGGGGCTCGGATTGATTGAGGGGGTCAGATTGCACTAGAGCCTAGCACTGTTTTAATTCGATTGTGGATACAGGAGCACCCAGCCCATCACTGTGAAGGTTTTATAATGTTTGTAATGCGGTATTAGTAGGTTACAGGAGGGTGGAGGTGATTTTACACCCACTGTGAGGAAGCAGGGCATTGTGCAGATGTGTGTAGTGAAAGGAAAGGAAGAAAGAAGAGATTTCAGGCTGGGCATGGTGAACATTGGCCTTTGAACCATGTTCCCAAACATCTTTGAGAAATATTAGCACTAATCAGGGCTTTTCAGAGTTGCTTTCTGAGATATTATGTTTTGAGTAAAAAAGGAAGCTTTGAGAAAATGTGTAGAGAAGTCTTAACAAATTCCCTTCCTCGGCCTTATGGACACCCCGTCAACTGAGACAGCCAGGATGGTCTCAGTTTCATCTTGTTGAGATGTGAACAAAGTCATTCAGACTGTGAAAACTGGTCTTCAGCACAATTGTGGAATTTTATGTAGAACAACCAGGGAACATACTTGTCTTCTGAGATTCGAAGTGTAGTGGTGATCATGGTAAAGGAGTAAAAAAGATGAGGAGCCTTGTGAAATCATGTAGATCACGTAGATCTAATGACTGAAAACTGAACATATTGTCATTCAGGCAGTGAAAATTGACCTACAAAACAAGAATAACATTTTTATCACTATCTAGAACAACCAGGGAAACTACGTGTAGTCTGGGGTTCTACATGTAGTGGTGGTAATGGCAAATGAGTGAATAAGACAAGGTACTACTAAGAAACTCAATTGAACAACCAAATCTTATAATTTTTTTCTGCCTTATAGACGCCCTGTCAAAACAATTATAGCTTTTTAATTAGTGTCTAGAAAAACCAGAGAACCTGCACATGTCTTCTGGGATTCTAAATGCATTATTGATCATAGCAAATGAGCACAAAAAGCAATGAACCATGAGAAACTATATAGAACAACCAAACCTAACAAACTCCTCTTTAATGGGCACCATCAGTTTATACAGCCAGGATGTACGCAGTCATCCAGGCAGGAAAAGCAGTCTACAAAACGAGTAAAGCATTTTATTTTCCACCTAAAACAACCAGGGAACCTGTACATCATTTGATATTGTAAATGTGCTGGTGATCATGTCAAAACAGTGAGATCTTGGAAACCTTGAGAAACTGCATAGAACACCCAAAGTTTAAAATTCCCTCCTGCTGCATTTTTGACACTCCCATCAGCCAAGAGTAGCTCCCCAGTTTCATCTTGCTGAGATGTAAAAAAAAAGTCATTCAGGCTATGAAAACTGATGTGCAACACAATTATATGATAATAATTACTCTAGAACAACCAGGGAACCTGCACATCTTCTAAATGCAGTGGTGATCATGATGAGTAAAAGCAGATGAAGAACCTTGTGAAACTGTGTAGAACATTCAAATCCTATATCTAACATCTAAACATCTAACAATCTAACAAATACCATCCACAGTAAAATCATTTCTGCTATGAAAACTGATTTACAAAACAAATAATTAGAACCAGAGAACCTGCATATATCTTCTAGGTTGTGATATGATAGTGATGAAAATGGTTTACCTTTGGGACTATTTTGCCTTACCACGACCTGAATGAGTTTAAAACAACATCTGGGCTGAATTTATGGCAGTGGAATGGTAAACCAGTGTCTGAAGTATCAGGCAGGGTATTTATATTTATTTAATATTACATAGACTTCAAAAGGCATTAAAACCTTTCAGACACCTTCCATTCAAAACCACTGTGACTTAGTAAGCTGGAATGACTATATTTACATCTTAATTTTGCACAAATTAAACAAAAATGTGGTTCCCATTTAAGAATGTAACAGAGTTGCACTGGTATGCCCAACTGGTGCTCCTTCAGACTCGGTCAGCCTACAATACGAATAAAAGTGAGCTATAGGCCTCAATATCACAATCCTTTTGACACACCTCAACGCTTCTAGCTCAGCAAACACACAGCAACCCACAGCATTTATGAGGAGAACAGTGTTACTCTTTATTCAAGCCAGTATTACAGACCAGTGGCTGTGTCCAAGCTTTGGACTGCACACATGGTTCCTTATAGTGTCTAAGCTCTTTTCATGGCCCCTTTAGATTGTGCACTATGACTTTAGATGTATCTGTGCATACTTGGCAACAGATGTATAGCAAATTTGTACATAATGCACTGATGTGGAAATAGTGTACATACAATTGAATATATTTATTACAATAAATGATGTGAACAACATGGGCGTCTTGTTTGAAAATGTAATGGGTCTCAATTGGGATTTTGTTTGGGGGCGTTTTTTTAGGTTATGTTTTATTGGTGTTGGTTTAGGCAAAGTAGTGTTAAATGATGTAAATAGGAGTATACTGTCTCCATGTTTTAAAAATATTACACACAGTAGAACGAACAGAATTGGTCTAAAATGACTTGCAATATAATCATCTGACTTCCATATAAAGAAGGGCTGGGCAATATATTGTACATATATAGCAGCATGCATTTGGAATTAAATACTGATTCTTTCTTTAACATTATAATTTTTTTAAAGTTTTCATCATACCATATATTACCATTTCTCCTAACCACATCGATATGATTTTTGTAGTCCTATCACCCAGCCCTAATTAGAAGTTAAGGTTTTTTTCTTTCTCCTGCAAAGTTGAACATTTGGAGATACAATATATATTTCTGCATGATGGTAACCATAATTATGTGCACTGTATTTAATAAAGGCAATTGAACAGCTATTGCTAGGAAGGCTGGAATGATCCAAATTGTTTACATCAAATCAATCTTTGAAATAAGTTCAATTCACTCCAATCTGATTATACGTGTGTTAAAACACAATAATTCCGATGAGGCAATCACAGTAGTACTTTATTTATTTATCATATACTTCTCATTGATTGTGAAATCTTTCTGCACTCTGCTTCACTCTGCTCTGCTAAGAGCCCTTTAATGGCATATAAGAGTGAATTTCCCGAGTGCACTCAAAGTGAGTTAGTGAGCGGTGAGTGATCACCATGGTTACACAACACATATCTCTCTCCACCAGCAAAATTGAATATGATTCAAGCATCAAAGACTAATTAGGATTCTCACCAAGTAAAACTTAGTCTCGCTGCTGAGGGAAAAGGAGTGCAGCTTACTTAAGCTTATTTAACATCTGTTTTTTGATCTGATGTAGAAGTTCCATAATATTTGAAAACAAATGTTCTGAAATGGTTCTTGGCTTACACATACATACAGTTCTAGGGACAATTGTATGTTCTAATGCATAATCATTTAAAAACCTTTATTTCTAATACAGCGATGTTAGGTATTCTATGGTTCAAAACTACAGCAGAAATATATATATATATATATATATATATATATATCTTTTTTTTTCCTCATTCTACACATCCAAGCCAAGAACAATCAGCCTTTATTTATAAGACTGTAAGGTTTCAGGTCTGATATGATAAAGCGGTTCTTATTATTACTATCCTTTTAGTAATAATAACTTTTATTTTTATTTTTTAGTAATATATAACTTTTATGCTTTTATTGTCATTTATACTTTGCACTTAAGCAGAGCATAAATACATTTAGACACACACCCCTAACATGACTCGCTGATTCAGTGCCCCAGCAAATACAACAATACATAATGCTGCAGTGGGTGTATTGTTATTCCAAGCCTTTGTTTGTGATGGTAGGAAAAACAGCCTAGCATTCGCAGTGACTTGTAATCGAGGCCCAAAGTTTGGTTAATTAGTCTTCCTACTGTGCCTCCTGACTCATAAGTTGATAATGAACAGGCAATGTGAGTAAGAAAATCAATAAAATTTAAAGGCCAAGAGACACATTCAACAGGTAGCTGTCATTTACTGCAACAGTGGTAACAACCAACAACTAGAGCAGTTTGATTGTCTCTAAGAAGTAGCACATAGTGGTTCTTTTATGGGTTTCATTTATATGGGTTGGTAATTCATTACCATACAGATCTTTCTTGTGTCAAAATGGTAAACAATTCTTTAATACTGATCATTTAAACAGTAGCTACACCAGTGTTATAGGCTTTACATCACAAGCTCACTTTGTGCTTTTGGTTAGAGACCAAATGAAAACAGTCATTCATGTTGAAAACTGTGCGACCAAATCAAATCCAGATATTAATAAAATGGCCTGTGGTATTAACTAAAAAAAGCTCAATCTCAGCAGACAGCCTGCTTTTCATTCTACCTACACTCATTCTCATCCAACACAACTCGCACTATATGCAATAACACAGCTAAATAGCTCACCCTAGAGGTGGAGAGGAGATGCAACACACATCAACCTTTAGTACAAGGTGTCCAATCTCATCTGCAAAAGGCTGGTGTGGCTGCAGGTTTTTATTTTAAACCACCACTTGTGACACCTGATTCCACTCATTTAATCCACTGGCTAGTTTTCAAACAACTGATCCATTGTTCCATTTGGCTGTACTGAAAACATAAAGCCACACCAGCCCATTGTGGATAAGAAAAAACAACAAAACACACACACACATATCATTCAATATATATGAGTGTGTGTGTGTGTGTGTGTGTGTGTAGGGGTTGGACAATGAAATTGAAACTCCTGGTTACCACAGTAATTTATTAGTAAGGTGTACTAGGGCCTCCTTTTGCGGCCAATACAGCGTCAATTTGTTTGGGAATGACATTTTTTGGACACAATCCCGGTTAGCACCCGAACATCCTTTTCAGGCAGCTTCCTCTCGCATCCACAGTTAATCCTGTTGGATGTGGTTGGTTCTTCTTGGTGATAATGCTGACATTACCCTGGATACCGTGGCTCTTGATGCATCACAAAGACTTGCTGTCTTGGTCACAGATGCACCAGCAAGACGTGCACCAACAATTTATCCTCTTTTGAACTCTGGTATGTCCCCCATAATGTTGTGTGCATTGCAAAATTTTGACCTCTTATCCTGCTAATTGAACCTTCACACTGTGCTCTTACTGGTGCAATGTGCAATTAATGAAGATTGGCCACCAGGCTGGTCCAATTATCCATGAAACCTCCCACACATTACAGTTTTACTGTCCAACCCCTATATATATATATAACGACAGTGTGGAAAATGTCCCACAATGACAAAGTGAGGAAGGTTTGTTTGAAACATTTGCAAATGTATTAAAAATAAAACACAAAAATATAATGTGTATAAGTATTCACAACCTTTGCTCATTACTTTGTTGAAACACATTTAACAGCAAATACAGCTTCAAGTCTTTTTGAGTATGATGGTACAAGCTTGGCACACCTGTTATTACGGACGTTTCTCCCATTCCTCATTGCAGAATCTGTCAAGCTCCATCAGACTGGATGAGCATTGGTGAACAGCCTTTTTTAGATATCTCCATAAATGTTCAATGTTCAAATGTTCATGGTATACACCATTTTGAGGTTTCCAAGTAAAAGGGCCTGTATGTAGCCCCCTCCAATCCTCACAGTCCTCACATCCTTTCCTGGACAGTGGAGACTGTTACCCCAACAAAAGCAGGATAATATCCTTGTTTTCAGAATGAATTGGAATGTGGCCCAATATTTCTGTCCATATAGCATATGGAATTAGCAGATATGACTTTAATATAAAATCAAAAGAAGCAGCCAAATGATGTAATTTGTAAAACATTCAGTCAACGCGTCCACACTTTTGGTACTGTATATATCCAGAGACACCTGATGCTTAGATGCAGCCAAATACAAATATCAGAATGGATACCTCAATACCCAGAGCTCAACATATTACACTTTATCACACAATACACAGTACAATTATAAGCCTTTAAGGAGTTAAATGCTTGAGAGAGATTGGTATTCAGTCAGTGTTTGAAGACAGCAAGTGACTCAGATGTTCAGGGGAGTGTGTTCCACCACTACCAGAAATGAAGAGAGTCTAGATGCTTGGCTTCCATGCATCTTGAGGGTTGGTTGCTTAAGCCAAGCTGTACTTGATGTTCAAAGGCTCTTGGTACAGATTGAGTTTTGAACATTGTCATCAAGTACAGAGGGGTTTGTCCATTTTTGGTTTTGGGGGCCAGCATCAAAATTTTAAATCTGATGTTCAACTACAGTGAAGAGAATGCAGTAGAAAAGGCCTGATGGTGTGTATAGGTAGGTGAGCCAGAAGGGATTTTCAAGACAAGTCTTGAAATAACAAGAGCCTGAATGAGCCCCTGAGTGGCTTGCAATGAATTGAGAACGATAACTGGTCATCCACAACTATACCAAAACTTGTTAGTTGTGCTTCTGCTGATGGAGTGATAAATGAGTTATCAAAGGAAATGGGAAGATCATGGTGATGATCAGTGATTCCAGGGATGAACAGCAGTTCAGTTTTGCTGGGGTTGAGTTTCAAGTGATGGGATACCATCTATGATGAGAAGTCAGTGAGGTATGCTGAGGTGTGAATTGAAACCTGGATATCAGAAGGTGGGAAAGAAAGGATGAGTTGAGTGTCATCAGCATAACAGTGGTAAGAAAACAAATGAGATGATATTACTTCACCAAGAGAATGAGTGTAAAGAGAGAAGAGGACCAAGCACTGAGCCTTGTGGAACACCAGTGATGAGTCTGCATGATCTTACACAATGAAGCTTCTCTGTGATGGCAATGAGAGTGGTCTCTGTACAGTAAAGTCAAATTTGTTGTATTATTATGCACACATGCCCAAATTACCCAGAGAATAAAGGATACATCCAATGTATTTCTCAAATTCTTACATTTTTTCCTGTCTTAAAGAGTAAAGTAGGCCCTATTATACAGTAAGTAATATACAGGGTGGTCCCCATTTGGGATCTGATTTATGGCCATATGTGCTCATATATCAGTTTAGTGGATGGATACATATATTTGATAGAAAGACCCTCATGTTTTTTGACTTAAAGCTTTAAGACTTTAAAGAAAAAGGCAAAAATGATCTTAACTTTGAATGGGAGTTTATGTAAAATAAGAGTATTTAACAGGATTTTTACACCACCTATCAAAATCTATCAGTATTCTTTCTCAATCCATCTCTTATTGCTCTTACCAGGTCAGTTTTGCAGGATGAAGTCTCCTCAATGACCATTTTCTTCAATTTCCAACAGAGATATTTAACTTGATTGAGAGCTAGACTATTTGGCTTCTCTGTATGTGAATCCTTCAGGCAATTTCAGACATTTCTCATTTGTTTTGTTGTGCATTTTCTGTTGTGCATTGTTCAACCTTGATGCTTTGAAGTTTTCCATGGTCTACCAATATGCTTCCATTTTTCTTTGCCCTTGGTCCAGAGGTTAGGTACAGCTGACTGGGATCAACGTTCCTTGATCATTTACCTTCTTGAAGAAGTTTCATAATTCTCTCCTTTGTTTCAACTGGCATCTCATATGTTGGTGCCACCAATCAAGCCAGTCTGCTTTGTCCAACAGCTCTCCAAGCTGTGAGCTCCTTTTAACTGAAGACTAATCAGCAGATTTAATCGGATGCAAGTTACAGAGGTTGGAATTTTGCAAAAAAGATGGCATGTCTCTGCGATGAAGTTTCTCTCCAAAAATGAAACAACTGAAAGAACTTCCATCAAGAGTGCTGATTCCACCATTTCAGCCAGAGGTTGTAGAACAGGTCTTTTGCTCTCATCCCCCAGAATGGTTTACAGTGTACAGAGGAGCTACAGGCTTCAAACCATGGACTAAACTACAAATGGACTGAATGGGAAGACTTGCTTTCCATTAGACAGCAGTGATGAGTTGATACATGGCTGAAATAGATGTTTCAGATCCAGGGAGCTCTATCTGTTGATATATTTGTGTATATGTTGGGTAGAATAACTGCACAGCATTATTCTACAATATCTGTGTTTACTGTCCTGGTTCAGAGCACATTTCCTGACTACAGCAGAGTGGAGACACTGGAAAAGCCCTCTCCTACAAACAGAGCTCTTACAGAAAGACAGAGGCGCTCTGTCTCTCGTGGCTGGTGTGGAAAGCAAGGCGAGGAGTAGCAGAAGGTCCTAAAGTCCACCAGGAGACAGAAGCAGCGAAGGCCACGGAGCTCGAGAGTTGGGGAGCTGGGTTAGCTCAATGCTAACGAGATGCGCAGCTAACGCCAGTGACCTGCTTAATAGCACGTTAGACAAACGCTGTCTTCAGTCTCAGACGTCAGCAGGGACACTTTGGCGTGTTGTAGGACAGGGTTTGGGCCCTGCTGTCCACGGAGGAGTAGGAAATCTGTGTCTATTCGTTAGCCGTCAGCTAGCAGGGCTAAAACGTAAACAGTGGTTTGGAGGTGGAGCAGCAGACCAGGTACGTCTTCTTAAACCCCACATTAACCTGACTTCAGGGATGTAAAGCATTTAGATAAGATCTCCTCAACTGGAGTGGGTTTGATCCCTGGTGTTCTCTAACCTTGATGCTCGTCAG
Source organism: Acestrorhynchus altus (assembly GCA_034509495.1). NCBI lineage: Eukaryota > Metazoa > Chordata > Actinopteri > Characiformes > Acestrorhynchidae > Acestrorhynchus > Acestrorhynchus altus. The sequence continues at coordinate 19,519,745 of CM067508.1, forward strand.
GTTCTCCTGTCTGTCCAAGGTTAGATGAGTTCTGGTGGTCAAGTTGGGGTTGCTTTAAGGAGATGTGTATTAGACGTAGCTACTGGTCTTATTTTGCACGACATGTTCTGGATTGTTAGTTTTGTGAGCAAGCTAGCAAGCTTTGTGGACTTGATCCGGGTTTCCACTGCAGGAAGCAGAGTCTGTACAGGTCAGTCCAGTGGTAAAGGACCCTCTGTGACTTTCAGGGGTCTCCAGTTGTAGTTGACCAACTACAGGTTGGGCCTACAGAAGACCTGCACTGGGCTGGAGTTGAGGAGATGAGAAATGTTTATCAGTTGTTTGAGCAAAGCTGTTATTGTTGTTGTTGTTGTTGACCTTCTCATTGTACACATGCCAGTCCTGGAGAGACATACTACAATGTTGGCATTTACCAGGCACTCTTATCCAGAGCTTTACTGTTCATAGGTAGCGTGAACAGGCTGTATAAAGATACCTCAAAGCTTAAACACTGCTAAATGCAAAAGTCATGACTGAAGCCCAGATACAAGCATGGCATTATGACTAAAATCCCAAGCTTTAGTAAGTGCAGGATTAGTGCTCTTTCATGAAATGGTTCTTCTCCATTTTGTAGACAACAAGCAGGTCAGCCACCCAGGAGAATGTTCATTACACCTAGGCGTGGGTGAGATATTGTAAAATATGATATCAGGATATTTAAAGAATTTATCACAATACTTTTTACTATTGATATCGGGATATAAACAGTGCAGGATATGGGCTGAGATTATATCAAGTTTGAAAGGTTTTAAATAATGTTCTGTTTCAGTCTTGAGGAAAATCTTTTCTCTATTCCCTCACTCTGCTTCACCCCCTGCTTTGGCACGAAAAATGCTATGTAAATTTGTAAATGTAAATTAGATCAATGTAAATTTATCGGTGTCTCTTATTTTGAAGGTGGACGAGCCATGCGGAGTTGTGTGTGGAGCTCTCGAGCTCTCTCACCTGCCCTTCTCCCTCGTCTCCTCTCCGAGACTAGATGCTGTGGGCACCGACTGGAGCGTCAGGGCCAGTGGGGCTCAGTTCGTTTATTGACCACAGCTAAGGACAGCCACCCCACACCTCTACCCAGCCAGGCCCGAGTGGTGGTATGTGGTGGAGGCATTGTTGGAACATCTGTTGCCTATCATCTTGCCAAGTTAGGCTGGACAGAAATTGTGCTCCTAGAGCAAGGGAGGTGAGAATACTAGTCATAGAAGTCTGCAGATAATAGAATTGTAACACCCTATTTTATTTTAGTGGTTTATGTAACTTCATCCTTTGTAGTTCTCACTGCATTGTTAATTGTTTGGTTCTGTCTATTATAGACTCGGCGCTGGCACAACTCGTCTTTGTGCAGGAATAGTTAGTGTTGCCAAACCCATTTCTGTTGAGAGCCAGATGGCAAACTACTCTAATATGCTGTATGAGCGTTTGGAGGAGGAGACTGGTGTCAAAACAGGTGTGACAACTCCACGTTTACTTGTATGAAGCTTAAGAAAAAAATTTATGCTTCTAAGAATGGTGGAGATAAGTCTTACTGTGTGTGTGTGTGTGTGTGTGTGTGTGTGTGTGTGTGTGTGTGTGTTCTCCAGCTTTTGTGCGGACTGGCTCACTGTGTTTGGCTCAGAATCAGGACCGTTTCATTTCTCTGAAGCGTTTGGCATCCAGGCTCAAGTAAGTTGGTTGTCTTGTCTTCAGAACCTTGATTTGTACCTGCATTCCTGTTTACCTGCTGCACAGCTGGATCTGGAACACTGTGAAAGAAAATACAGAAGAATTAGTTTCTTTGCAATCTAACATGAAGCAACAATAGGGATGCAATTCATAGCTCACAGCAGTTCATAGCTGTAGTGATGATTTGGCCAATGTACCAGGTTAAACTACACTTAAAAGATCAAACTTGCTGTACTATCAATACATCCGATAGTCCCTTTGTACTGAGGTCCAATAACGGTCTTGCCACAAATTACTTACAATTTTTATAGGAGTACAGAGACCACCTCTCTCAAGAGCCTCAGTAATGTTGTTTTGGTCCACGTTTGAATTTGATGTGTATTTATATTGTATTAGATAATTTTAACACTCGACTGAGTCCAGATGTCCAAGTCTTTCACAGATGATGTTCATGAAATGTCTCACTTGAGAGGTGTAAAATATCTAAAGACAAATGTTCTTCTTACATTGTTATTTTTTATGTCCACGTTTATTTAGGGCTCTATGAAATCCATTTTATTCTTAGGTGTACTATATAGGTTGAAACATTTCTATTGGTTGATTCACCATGAAATTTTGCTTGAATGTAAAGAATTTGTCAAATTCACTCTGTCAAAAAGTGAAAAAAAAAATTGGAGGAACAATTTTTTTGTGTGTAACAGTGATGATACATAAATACATGCCTATATTTAGTAACCTTTGAAGATCCATTTTAGAGTGTAGTGTATGGAATTGTTTGCTTACAGCCTTATTATAGAATTGATTCAATGAATCCCCCCCTTAAAAATTCAACACATAATACCCCACATGTCAGTGAGTGTTTGAAATCTTTACAAATTTATTAAGAATAAAACGTGAAAATCAGATGTACAGTATTCACAGCCTTTGCTTAATACTTTGTTGAAGCACCTTTGGCTGCAATTAGAGCATCAAGTCTTTGAATATTATGCTACAAGCTTGGCACACCAGCTTTTAGGAAGTTTCCCCCATTCTTCTTTGCAGAGCTTCTCGAGCTCCATCAGATTGGATGGGGAGAGATTATCAATCAGTTTCAAGTCTGGGATCTGGCTGGGCCACTCAAGGACATTCACAGAGTTGTCCCAAAGTCACTGCTTTATTAACTTGGCTGTGCGCTTAGGGTCATTGTCCTGTTGGAAGATAAATCTTCATGTCTGAGATCCAGAGCACTCTGGAGCAGGTTATCATCAAGGATGTCTTTTCTCCCTTTGTCATTGTGGGGAATTGTGTGTAGAATTGTAAGGGGAAAAATGAATTGAATCAATTTTGGAATACTTAATGGCTGTAACATAACATGAAATGAGCAAGAAGTGAACCACTGTGTCTATTTTCTGGATGCAATTTACTAGTTCGAAAAAATGTTTTGGTTCATAATTTCATAAAAAAAGCTTTCATAATATTCTAATTTTCTGAGATGCAGTTGTAAACCGCTGTTATACATAATTTCCCCACCTCCTCATTTCTTCTCTGATCTCTTACAGGGTGCTTGGTATCGCCTGTGATGTAATCAAACCCAAAGATGTTGCCAAGCTTCATCCCTTGGTCAACATTCATGATTTAGTGGGTGCTCTTCACCTCCCAGGAGATGCTGTGGTGTCGCCCCCAGATGTAAATCATGCTCTTGCTGTGGCAGCTGTCAGGCATGGTGAGAATGCCAGTGTGGCGTTGTCATGGCACTGCCCGTTTTTTGTTTCAATTTCCACTTTATGCATTCTACCTTCACACAGAACTTTATACAATCATTCAGGTGTCCAGATCCATGAACGTACAAGTGTGAATCATGTTCTTGTGGAGAAGGGTCATGTTACTGGAGTGGAGACAGACAGAGGACCCATTGAGTGCGAATACTTTGTCAACTGTGCCGGACAGGTTGTGTAATGCTTTTACACAATACATTTCCGATATTAAATTGAGAGATTCTGTTTGCCCATATGTGCTTGACTGAATGTTGATTGATGATCTTGCAGTGGGCATATGAGCTTGGTCAGAGTAGTGAAGTGAAAGTTTCTGTTCCTCTGCATGGCTGTGAGCACTTCTACCTCCTCACCAAACCTCTACAGGAGCCTCTGCCACCCAGCACACCAGGTAACAGCCAAGTGTTCTGTAGTTTGAGATCCCACAATCTATAAAGAAACATGAATTGGTTATTGTTGTGTTTTTATTATCTTGTGTTCATATGTATTCTTTGAATTTGCTGTCTTTTGTAAGGGTTGCAAAATTTAAAGTAGTTCTCATTGCTAATTTAAATGTTTGAATTATGGTAGTAAAATTCTCCGGGTTTAAAACGAGGCTGGACTGAAAACAGACTTGTGACTCTACACAGTGGTGATGGATATGGATGGGAGGATCTATGTTCGGGCCTGGCAGGGCGGTGTTCTCTCGGGTGGCTTTGAAAAGAACCCCAAACCCATCTTCACTGAGGGTCGCAATCAGTTAGAGATTCAGAACATGCAGGAGGACTGGGACCATTTTGGTGAGTCGAGCTACACATTTTGTGTTTCAACTTGTGTTTTCACATTTTTTGGGTACAGTGAGAACATTTGTAAGAACATGGACCTCATTGATCAAGCCCTGAAGTAAAACTACTGATCAGCCTTATTGAATTCAGTGAACCTTAACTGATCCCATATCCGCATTCTTACTCTAAAGATGGGTCATTGTTTGCAGAAAATAATTACAATATTTAATTGTTGTACTCAAGCTGATATTTCAAGCCTTTTTTTGTTTTAATACTGATGTTATTCTTAATTTCCAGTTGTTCTTTTTGTTTCTTGCAAAAGGCTTTCTGAGGTGCTAGATCTCAAGGTCTGAGCTATAGCTATAAGCTATGGCTTATGCTCGTGCAGTGAATTGTCACTGTATATGAAACAAGTTTTACAAATAATGGGCCTCGCCTTGATTCACCATCTTATTAATTTATTCAAACTCATAGTTAAATATTGTAATAAATTGAGATTTGGGATTTTTTATTTTCATTAGCTATGTCATATTGATCGGTAAAAAACACACACGACACACAGGCCACTTTATATGTTTATATTACCTTAAAGGATGAACACACGAACATTTTCACAATATTTTTTCAGATGCATTAGTAGACTTCAGATGCATTTTTTAGACATTAGTAATTTGTTTTCTCTACTAATTTTTTTTGCTTCTGTTCTGCAGAGCCCATGCTGAATGCACTGTTAAGGAGAATGCCAAGCCTGGACTCTTGTGAAATACACCAGCTGGTCAACTGCCCAGAGTCCTTCACCCCTGACATGCGCTGTCTCATGGGGGAGACTCCAGGTGTGCATGGTTACTTTGTCTTGGCTGGCATGAATTCCTCTGGTCTTTCCTTTGCTGGAGGAGCTGGAAAGTAAGTAAACCACCTGAGCTTAATTTAAAACTTAATGTCTTTTTTTTCATTTTGTTGTTTATTATTTATTTGCTTACATGAACTTTGCACATATTATTAGATACTTGGCTGATTGGATGACCTATGGTTACCCAAGTGCCAACGTTTGGCCTCTGGATATCAAGCGCTTTGGCAATCTGCAGAGCAGCCGCACCTTTCTGCGCCATCGTGTTATGGAGGTCATGCGTAAGTACTAACTGAAGAAACAGTGTGTTTTAGGAAAGCATACTGGCAGGACGAGCTGCTGCTGTCATTCTAACCATATATGCATAGTACGCTGGCTGAAGAAAACCTGAAAGTACATGTTTTGTCCATTAATGCGCTTGGGAGAGTTGTTTTTGGTTTTATGGTGTAATATATTGGGGCAGTCTTGGTACACAGAGCTTCCTTAGAAACAGGTCATTATGAGCAAGATTTCTTAGAACAAATGACGGTTTGAGAACCATTTAGAGATGAGTTAAGTATGTTGAGTATATTTCAATGTAGCCAGTAGAGTGTAAGAAACCATATTGGAGCTGTTTCTCCACCTTTTAGGTCTGTGTCTGAAATCTACACACCACTCTGCATGCTCCATCTGGTCATCATGGTACTGGTTTGTTCTTTTTTTGAAGAACAACTTTCCATTATTAACTGGTCAAAATGTTTATCTGCAGTTCAAAAATACTGATATGGGACTGAGAGCTCCAGATAGACCATCTTTGTATTACTTGTGTTTCTATCATCTCATGTATGTGTTTGTGTGTAATTGTACAGTTGTCAGCCCACTTTCTGCTGACCTTTTTTCATTTCTGTATCTGCTCTGTTCAGCCCTGTTGTACGAGCTTAAAGTTCCAAGGTGGGATTTTCAGACAGGCAGGCAGCTGCGCACCAGCCCCCTTTATGACCGACTTGACACCCAGGGGGCACGTTGGATGGAGAAACATGGGTTTGAGCGTGCCAAATATTTTGTTCCTGCTGGAAAGGGTGAGAGGACTTTTGGTTTATTTTTAGTTTTTTTTAGTTTTGTAAGAAACCCTGACAAAAAACATCTAATTAAATTGTTGTACTTAATGTTGTAACTGAACTACAGGAGAAATATGGAATCTTTATCAAAAAATCACAAGTAGTATTTTGTTGTAACTTGATGGGCTTAATAATTCATTAATAATTAATAGCACCATTAATACTTCAGCTATTAAACAAAAATGTTTTGTGTCATAACTGTTTATTTGTTTGCCACAAAGTAAAACACTGCACTAAATTGGGCTGTTTAATTGCACAAAGTGCAGCAAATATAAAAATGTTATTAAAATGTATGGGAGTATTTGAATTGTAGTTTTTAAGAATCTGCCAATATGGGTGTATTTTGTCTGCATGTCAAATGATCAGTTTACATCAATTATCAGTATCATGTAATGTGAAAATTTCCTATTTCAGTATCTTTTTACTATATTGCCCAAATATCATCATAGCATATTCTGTAATTACTGTTCTCCTTCCACTCCTCTTCTGCCCTAAACTGTGCAATTTCATCCAATTTAGATTTGTTAGCCTTGGACCAAAGTAAAACCTTCTACAAGCCAGACTGGTTTGACATTGTTGGTGCTGAAGTAAAGTGCTGTAAGGAGGCTGTGTGTGTCATTGATATGTCTTCCTTCACTAAATTTGAGCTCACAGTAAGTATGTACTAGAGCAAGTCTTTTTAACTTTCAATTTGCTTTGAAAGATTTTTCCAAGCCCAGTTTTCCCAAAGTAAAGGTGTCAGTTACCCTGTTTTTGAGTGTCATGTTCTGCTTTTGGGCAATAGTGACATTCCAGTATGCTTTTTTAATCACATTTTGCTCTGTATTGAAACTCTTCTGTAATCTTTATCTCCCCGTTAGTCAAGTGGAGACCAAGCCCTGGAGTTACTTCAGAGGCTGTGTGCCAATGACCTGAATGTCCCTGTAGGGCACATTGTCCACACAGGCATGCTGAATGAGAGGGGCGGCTATGAGAATGACTGCAGTGTAGTGCGTCTCAGTAAGAACAGGTTGGTCACAGCTGTATAATTGGAGGACAATTATGGCTTTATTGATTTATTCATTGTTTTGTCTTGTAGAGACAGAATTGGTATATTGGTGTATTATTATACAGGTTTAAAACATTTCTTGGGCTATGTTCACATAGCGGTTCAAGTGGCCCAAATCCCATTTTCTCATCTAGTTTCATAAAAAGAAAAAAATAATGATGTGACTGTTTCTGTTAATAAACTGAACACTTGATGCATCTAAATTGCACTTCATTACTGTCATCCATTTGTCCTCCTCAGAGCGCATTTATGAGGGAAATTGAGTTGGATTGACAAAAAAAAATCACATTCAAGAGTCACATTCATTATCAGATATGTATCATATTTCAGTACTGCATATAAAAGTAAAACTAAAGCTGCATTTGTGCAGTTCCTACTGCAACACAGGAAATGTGTGTTTATGTAATATATATATATATATATTAGACAGAAACCTCAGATTTGGGCCTCTTTGACCTGCTTCCTAAACATAAGCATATTGTTCTTTAATTCACCCTTAACTTGCAGCAATAATAAATTATTCAACACACCAAATAGAACTGTTCCCAAGGCCCTGCATGTTTCATTCATTGACATAAAATGTTTTCCTCTTAAAGTGTGCGAGGCCTCCCTGCTTTTGTTGAAATAATTAAATTAATATAACTTAAATTGACTCCAAAATGAAGTGCTTTCACTAAGTGATCAAGGTGCAGTTATGCATCATTTTTGATATTTCCTTTGGTTGTTCATTTTTCGTCCCTCTCTTAAAGCAACATTAGACATTGCTGTCAAACGATTCAGTGCGGAATCCATTGGTAAGTTGTGTAAGATCTGAGACACACGGCTATTGCTTATATTTGTCATGTTTCTGTGTTCTAGTTTCTTCATCATCTCGCCTACGGATCAGCAAGTGCACTGCTGGTCTTGGCTCAAGAGGCACATGCCCAGTGATCCACAACTTCACCTTGAGGATGTCAGCTGGAAGTATACTGGTGAGATTTTCTGTAGTACTAAAGCAGGGTTTATGGATTTTTTTGGATTTCTGAATCATACGCCATGTAGAGAAAATATTGGGATGCCTTATTCATCGACTCTTCTGAAAACAGAATGGAAAAGGTTGGAATTGTCGTTGGCCAGAGTGTAAGATTGGATAGCATGCTGTACTTGTCACGCAAGCCACTTGGAATCTGTTTTGCTTGTAGGCTGAAGGGTCTATTAACATCTCTAAAGGCTCTTCTTCAAGCAGCATGGCAACACAATCAGTCCCAGTTATTTGCTATGCTGTAGGTCAACTTATTCAACATATGTTCATACACACCTGGCATTAGACATGGTGCAAACGTTTTCCTCTTTTTTGGCAGCATTTCTCTATAGGTACTAGACAAACTAGGTGTGTACATTTGCACATGTGTAGCTCAATCTATTTATTTATTAGAAGGGGTGTCCACAAACATTTGGAAACAGTGCATTACAGTGCTGCTAGCAGCAGCTTTGTGGTTTAGAAGAACTAATTCTAGTGTTTTTTTTCTGTGGTAAATCACTCTTTGCAGCTCTTAATCTGATTGGCCCTCGGGCGATGGATGTTCTATCTGAACTGTCCTATGTGTCTATGACCCCAGAGCACTTCCCCTCTCTGTTCTGTAAGGTGAGTTTTGTAAGTTTGGTATTGTCTGCATCAGGTTTATTTACTGCATGAATTTGATGTACAATTGAAATTGGTTGCTTTGGTAGTTTCAGAATTAATAAAGGTGTATCTAAAAATAATCGTAGTGTTTCTAGACAGGGGTGTTCTGCGTGTTTGGTGCTGCGTGTTTCTGAAAGCATTTTCTGGTTGTTACAGGAAATGAGCGTGGGCTATGCCAATGGAATCAGGGTAATGAGCATGACTCACACTGGAGAGCCAGGCTTCATGCTGTACATCCCTATAGAGGTAATTGGCAAATACTGCATGCGCGCTGCGTTAACACGTCCTCCTGATATTGGCTATAATATTGTGTCTCTGGATCTGTTTTTGTCCAGTATGCACTGCATGTGTATAATGAGGTGATGTCAGTGGGTCAGAAGTATGGCATTCGTAATGCGGGCTACTATGCCCTGCGTAGTCTGCGCATTGAGAAGTTCTTTGCCTTCTGGGGACAGGATCTTGATTCTTTCACAACCCCACTTGAATGTGGCCGTGAGTTCCGCGTCAAATTCGACAAGGTAGGTACAGGTCAAGTCGTATTGAATTGTATAACTCATTTTGCAACTTGATGTCACAAAGCAGCTTTACAGAACTATCTATAATTGGACAAAAATCTGTACATACATACATACATATTCTAATGCATCTCAAAAAACTAGAATATCATTAGAAAGCTAACTCTTGATCACATTTTAAATCAGAAATGTAAACTGTTATATTCATTATATGTACAGTGACATTTCAAGCCTTTTTTTATTTTATGGCTTATAGCTCATGAAATCCAGAATGTCAAAATATTAGAAATTATTAATTCAAATTTGAATAAATTACTAATCACAGTATCAACTTAAAAGCAAAAAAACTGTCCAAAATTCACTGCAATATATCTGGTTAATCAGCACCAGTTACTCTGTATGCAAAGCAGTTGCAGATTGTATCACAATAATGAAATATATCATGATTTAATAAAATATTGTCATATTGCTCAGCCCTAGTTAAAAATAAACTTTGCGAACAATTTAATTCTGAATATAATGTCTCCCTCTATCTCACGGTCTCTCAGCACACAGATTTCCTAGGTCGAGAGGCTCTTTTGCAGCAGCGTCAGGAAGGAGTCACTCGTCGCTTCATCATGCTTGTCTTGGAAGATCACGATACAGAACTGGACCTTTGGCCTTGGTGGGGAGAGCCAATTTACCGCAATGGAGAGCTAGTGGGAGTGACCACTAGCAGTGCCTACAGCTACACCCTGGAGCGCCATGTGTGCCTGGGCTTTGTCAGCCCTCCCAGTACAGATGGCAACCCCACTGTGGTCACCCCTGACTTCATCAACCGTGGTGATTATGAGGTTGACATTGCTGGCCAGAGGTACCCAGCCAAAGCTAAACTATACCCCTTCAGCTCACTTTTTGCCCAGCAAAGACGGCGCAAGGATGACATGGAGTTGAGCAACTTTCAGGGCAAGTAAAGAGGCACACGGCATTTGGTGGACAGGCCCACACCCAAAGTGAGGGTCAAAATGAATAAAGGAATGGGATTAGTAGTATAGCACTTAATACGTACATCTCCACCTTCTTGTTCTTTCATACTACACTCCCAGTGCCAACCTGTCTGTCCTGTTAGTTCTGCTGTTTCTAGCGTTGCCTCCTAAGTGCAATAATGGTTACACACCATGTGATCTGCCAGGAGCATCACTGCTCGTTCTGTTGAACTATAGTTGTCTTCGCTTTTACATGTAAGGATTCTGTTTCTGTTATATGTTGTTTAGGAGTTTAAATTCATTGATATGGGGGAGAAACAAGTCTACATTTAAACGGTAAGCCTATGTTACACTGCAAAAAATGATACATTATGTCCAAATGTTTCTGGACACACCTTCTAATGGATCCTTTCAGATACTTTGCACTTAATGCTGACACAGATGTATAGTCCCTGTCTGGTTGCTGTAGAGAAATGTTGCCAATATAGGATTGGACTCTCTGGAGCAGATAAACAGGATCCCTTTGGCACAATGCCTAATAGAAGAGTTGGAGAGTTGGGGATGAGGTAGGTGGCAATCATCCAACATCCTTATATCACAAGCTCTTTGTTCTTGTCCCTGTTGAATGAAATCCTCACAGCAATGCTCCAAAATCTAGTAGAAAACGTCCATGGACAGTAGAGACAGTTAAACAGATTATTATTATTATTATTATTATTATTATTATTATTGTCATTTTTCTTTATTTCAGAAGGAACAATGAATGAGCAGATGTTGCAATTCTGTTGTCTACCTTATTTTGAAATCTCCTTAAATCTAGTATACATATCTGATATTTCTAACTTTATGTTTTTGTATGAATATTATAAGATTATTCAACCTATTAGTAATTTATTCTTTCTGTTTTAAATGATATCTTCAAGTGTCTTATTCTACTGGTAAAACATTTTGCTTGGTTCAAGCTTCATTTCTTTGCAAAGAAATCTAAATTCTTTTTTTTTTTTATTAAGCAAACATATCTGCCAATAGAAGAGGATTTTGTTAAAATAAGTTAGAATAAGTAATTAAATCTTGTAATATTGCTACAGTAACCTTAAAATGAGAAATATTACTTATTAACCTACATTTAAGAGGATTTCACTCACAACATTTTTTGCAGTGTAGTCTGGCTGTTGTTCCCTTTTGCTTAAACGCACAAATAGAACTAGAGCACCTCTATATATCTTACAGGGAAGGAGACCTAATGTGTGAAGAATGTAAGACTGTACCTCCTGTTTTTTTCTGAACTGGTACCTTAGACTGCAAGTTGCTTAAGTCTTTGCAGTCTTTCTGACTGTAAAATGTAAGGTGACTAATGGATGGGAAAGAGTTTTGTGATATCAAGGAGAAACAGAAGGAAAAACAAGGTAAGATTAAAGGAGACAAGTCTGCTTGGTCTTTGTAGTTGTGAACTGTGCAGTTCGTAATATTCGTCATTTATTTTTGAATTTGTTGGTAAAATCTTTGTGTATACATTTCAGTCTTGGTCTGTTCTCGCTGTAGATATTGAACCAAAAACTAAGCCATTTTGGGTATATTTCAAATAAAGGGATGTATTTTTATATGGACAGAGTGTACAAAATATCCTTTTTGGTATGTAAGATTTGTACAGGACTTTTAAGTTTCCTCTTAATGGATCTCCTCTTCATTCTAATCACCTTTAATGTTGTCTTTGCTGGTCTAGAGCTGTATAAAAGCACCTTTCAGAGAAACAGTGGCTATTGGCATGAAAAGCACTTTTTAATTGATGTTTATGAACTCCACTTCAGATGTGCAAACTTGAAAGGACTCGCCAAATCAAAAATTCAGATGTTGTACTGGCATTCTTTGGTGTCCATACTGATTAGCCTGTTCGACTGTTGGTTGGTCACAAGGTTGGCAATTTCATCTGAGACTTGTTTTGATAATCAGCACTCTGTATGTATGTCTGTGTCTGTGTGGGAGGTGAGGTTGGTATGTGTGTGTGTGTGTTATATATTTATATGTCTACAAATCAGCTGCCTGGACGTTATTCCTAGCATTTTATTTTGGTGCAGGAAAATGTACTTCAGTATATCTTGAATATTGCACCTTTGTTCACTCTTCATCAGGACAGAAATACTCTAACAAAGTCATTGTACTTTATTGAAGTGAGTTTTTACAGTGTATGGTGCATTTATTGTTCTAGTTGCACAATCTAATGAAAGTCATTTTTGCTATTTACGCTAATAATAAAACTCTAAATTGGCCAAATGTATATTTCTAATTGTTTTATCCATGTGCTGTTTGAGGTAATTGAATACTTTCTCTTGTTGCACATTTTCACTCATATTTGTAGTGGATTTTTTTGGGATTTTTTTGCTAAGGATCTGGCAAAGAACAGCTTCATCTTTCCCAGATAACATGGCTATCATGGGTTGCAGGGGTTAAAGCAGGAGGGGTTAAAAAAGTGCCCCACTGGGTTTGCTTGTTGAACATGGGTCCAAGATGGTAGCCATGTGAGATTAAGGTGGCCTGTAATGATTGGCCCTATTTGGGAAGCCCAGCTGGCTCCCGGTAACAACTAGAGCTGCAACAGATGACTGTTTTGATCGTTGAATAATCTCTCGGTTATTGGAACAATAGATTTAAGAATCGCTCATTTTACCAAATATCTTATGTAGTTTTCAGGTTTAAATTTAAATTTAGCTTGAGGTTGTTTTATGCTTTTGTAAAACAACAATGAAGACAGTATATAATTTAATATATAAATAAACGTTAATCTTAATTGACTTGACTGCTGATATGAAGCTTAATAAAACTCCAGCATCCCTTTCCCAACAAAATTTAAAACCAAAGTTGCAGGAATAAAATGTAATGAAAGTCATTTTTTCCATATGTTTTATATGTTTGATTTCTGTATCCCATTATACTGTCTTAAAATCTGAGTGACGTTCAGAAGTGATCTAGTCTGTGTGGGAGAGAGTTGGAGAACACTCTTCTGCCAGCAATTAGATTTATCCATGATTATGGTATTTATGTAAATGCTTGTGATTGGGAATGGATCGGGAATTAACTGTCCAGTATAGATGTGCATGGTGATTTTTTTCGTTTGATTGTAAGCTGTGTAGTTCAAGAATTTACAGTTTTAAAACATTTTAAATCATACACAGCTTTGAGTTTCTGCATGCTTCTTAGAGCAGGACACTTTACACAGTAATTATCATTACATCTGGACTCAATTTCAGCTCTTTAATCAGTATCAATCAGTATATAAAGAACTGATTAGACTATATATTTTGCACCTTAAATATATTCTGCATAGGTGGCTTTTGTTTTTGAGAACTTTGCAAGCATGAGTGAGGCTGAATATTTGGCCAACAAACCTGTGTTTAAAAATAAAAAAGCACACACATACTAGTGCATCTTGAAAATTGAATGTAACTAATTCAATTCAAAAAGGTAAATTGATTTATATTTTATGTTTGATGCAATTAAAATGATATATATCAGGCCTTTGTTTTAATGTTGATCCTGCCTTTAGTCATTTATTCAAACTCAAAATGAAATATTCTAATAATTTGAGATTCTGGATGAGCTATCAGTCATACTGATCAACTGTACAAAACAAGGCTTGAAATGTTTCACTTTATATGTAATGAATCTAAAAAATGCAGTTGAACCTCATTAACAAAATTATTTACGAGTGAATGTTTTATTCCACAATAATCCAGTTTTTTGAGATGCACTGATATTTACCTTTTTGAGATTTCATTAAATTTTTCCCAGAGACTGGATCTCTAATGTGTCTTTAGTAGGACCAGTTAATGTGTTCTGATGTGAACTGCAAAGACAGTTAACATTATTTAAACCAGAGGAAACGAAAACATACTATAGATAAAGCTGCTGGGATTTCCATTGATATGATATCAGTTATAGCAGGTTCTGTACACAGGTTGGCCATAACATTAAAACCACTGAATGGTGAAGTAAATACAATTGAATATCTGCTTCCAATAGCACCCGTCAGGTGGATTTACATATTTGGCTGCCAGTGAACAGTCACAAGAATCAAGCTATGACATTCTAGACAACTTGGTCAGAAAACATCAGGCAGTTCTTGTGGGGTGTTCTTGGTATGCAGTGGTTAATACCTACCAAACGTGCTCCAATGAAGGCCAACTGGTGAAAGAGTCCTTGAGCACAAGGCTTATTGATGCTTATGGAGGTCTCACCTCAAAACAAGGCATCACGGATCTACTGCTAACATTATTCTTTCTGCCAGATACCACAGGACACCTTCAGAGGTCTTATAGAGTATGTGCCTCAACGGGTCAGAACTGATCTGGTGACCTTTCCAGTATTAGGCAGATGGTTGTGGCATGATGCATGGTATTAGTAATTTTTTGACTGATAAACAGCTGTGATCAGAGTTGAAGTGTTCCGCTGAATTCTACTGAACTTGACGTTTTGGAAATACAAGGTTAACACATGATGGCCACTTTGTGATACTTAGTTATTCTCTGTTGGGTCAGTGATGGACTGATTGCACTGAACTGTAAGCATTTGTAATATTCAGGATCAGAGGGTAAACATATCCCCCCAGTTTAGTTGAGTTCTTTTCAATCTGGAATTGGCTTCCAGGTGTAGTGAACTATCAGGGGCTACCTGTTCTGTGTTGGTGTTGCTATATGAAAGTAATGGGCCTTTATGAGGGAGGGGGAGAGAATGCATTAGTTGTGCAGTGTTTGTGCTGACTGATCTATTTCTGTACATCTACATGTAGTAGTACTCCAGTGCTCTTGGAGTGTCTGATGTTTACCTCTGTAGTCCTGTTTTTTTTTTCTGGCTGCTGTTATGAAACCTTGTTTTCAACTTGACTTATGATGCGCCTTACCCCACTGTATTTCATGTATTTATAATCCTATTGTACAGATCTTTTATCTGTATTACTAATAAAACAAATCCTACTTTTAATGACTCAAGGTTGAATGTATTTATGCATTGACTTCATTGGTTTTTCATTAGGGGGCAGTGTTGCGCCACATGGCCTGCTTTTATCCTCAGGTCTGTTCATACACAGGGCTGGTTTAGAATAAAATAGATTGAATGAATATTGAATTAACAAGCAATTATTAATTAAAAAAATTGAAAGAAAAGTAGTAATAAAGTTTTTTTTTTAATCTTATCTTTTTAAAAAGTTAATATGAAACTAAATGAGATGGTCCTGGAGGCATCCCACCCTGCCAGCCTTTAGCGGATACCCTGCATTAACACACCCCTACACTCTGAAAGGGCTTGTTAATAAGCTGATTGGCTGACGGGATAGCATTAAATGTGCAGGGCAGGGTACCCCCAGGACCAGGCTTGAGAAACACTGCAATATATTCAGCACATTTTACCTTCATTTAAAGTAGTTTGCCGGCAGTAGTTTGTTGCAGCAGCACATTTAATAATGCAATCCCAATGTTGGAAAAAGTATCTTGGTTACTGACAATATAAGTATATTATTCAGCATGCTCATCTCAGTTTTGCAGATGCTGAGAATTCAAAATTCTACTCCATTTTTGGGTTGTGGGGTTAGTGGTTTGTGCAACTGCTGGAAAGCATTATACATTTAGAGCTAACAGACTGAACACAGTGAGGAATACTGTGCCATCTTCATAACTTAGGAACTGGGTTGTTAATGTGATGTTTACCTTCTTGGATTAGAAACAGTGACTGTGTGCTAGAACCCACATGAAGGAGTCAGCTGACAGGCTGAGTAATGATCTAGCACACTCCTGGTGCTGTAGGCCAGGACTGTTTTCACAAATTTACATGCGATTTCCTTGCTCAAAGACACCTGGTTTATCTCTTAACATTGAAGCTAGGAAGTGTGCTTGACAGTTAACCTCATTGTTGATCATCTGTAAAATTGAGGAAAATTTTAAAGTGCTGTTATTTTCAGTATGTGTTTTGATTTTTTTACCCTTCTTTTGAAGAGTTGCTATTTTACAAATATGGTTTTATTGAAAAACTGCATGTGCTGTTTGTCTCACTGTAACAGTTTAATTATAGAGGACGCCATCCACCCACTGAAAAAAAAAAAAAAAAAAAGAAGATCATTCTTGTGAAACCCACCACTTTGTCACCTGGCATCAGAATTCGAATTTCCTTATGAATGCCAGAGGGAATTGCAAATTCTTACAGCTGCACCCAGCTATGTAAAATATTAAATATTAAAATGCAATGATAAAAATAGCAAACTGAGTAATAAAAGAATAAGCAGAATAACCATTTTGCACCAACAGAATAAACTCTTTAGAAATACATAAACATTAAAATACTTAGGAAAAAGCCAGTGGCTATGATAATTAATCAATAATAATCAACACATACACAATGTCTCCAAATATTTGTTGACACCCTTTCTAATCAATCCATTTTGCTACTTTGTTGACATATATATGCAAATGAACACAAAGCTCGTCTAGTCCATGTAGAAACATACTGTCTATTAGGACTCTTGGGAGCAGATAAACCGGAGTTTACCAAACCTGTTCCTGGAGACCTACATTAGTACAGACTTATTGATTTGAGTTGGAGTTGAAACCTGCAGGAAGCTTGCTCTCCAGAAGTGGAGTTGGTGACCCCTGAGATAAACAAACATGAACCTATCGGAACCATGCCTAATGCCAGGTGTGGACTAGAGGGGCATAAAGCCCAGCACTGAGCTGTGGAGCAGTGGATTTCTCTGGAATTATGGTGCTCCCTCCAATATATTTGTATGCGATGAGTTGGGGATGAGGTGAGTTGATGATCCAACATCCTGACACTTACTTTTTGCTTTGCTTTTCTGAATGCAATCAGATCCTCACAGCAATACTCAAAAATCTAATACAAAGCTTTTCTTGGACAGTAAGGAGAATTTATTTTTAAATGGTCTTCAATGGCAAAGCTTATACCCTATATACCAACTTATACCCTATTCCTGACCCAGTGATAAACCCTTCTTCAATTTAGAGAGTGAGAGAGAGAAAGAAAGAAAGAAAGAAAGAAAAAGAGAGAGAGAGAGAGAGAAACATTGCAGACAATAGACTCGAAAGATTGATGGGAACTTGAAGAGGGTCTGCACTTTCCTTTGAGCTGGTGCACATTCTTTGTTAGTGACCTTGTAGAGAAAAAGTTCTCAATGTGTCATCAAAAAAAAAGAGCTAAGTCAAGCTTTTCATCAGGCTTTGAATCATTGGATACTGTCCTCTCTATCCAAGTTTCTTTAATACCTCTGCTACACTCATTTGGCCTCATCACTGCTGGAACGTTACAGAGATTAGGTATCAGAGTCTCACATCCAGCGCTGGATATGCTTTTCCTTTTTTCTCTTTTGGTGTGCATTTCCAGCCGGACAGGTCCAGACCCTGCAGACTGGCAGAGTGGCTTGTCTCCCTTTAAATCTGATCCTGCTCTGTAAGAGAGCGCCTGATTGGATCAGATCACCAGTGGCTTTGAGGTCAGCGTGTGTGGCAGAGGGAAGTCGGCTTGTGCCAGGTTTCTCTTCATGCTGTGGGAAGGTGAGTGTTGGATTACTATCAGATCCCGGTTAGTGGGACAGGGCAGGTACTCGTGACGAGTTCTTTCTTTCCTCCTTTTCCTTCTCATTTCTGGCTGGCCAGCTTGGAGAGATAGGAATAGGGTATGGCAAAAGAGACATATAGGAACTGGATCACCAATGTTGTAGACCTGTGCAGTTAACTCTGTTTAATATAAAGTTAACAAGAAAAGGGGAAGCAATGTGTCGTTTTTATACACAAAAAGCAGTGTTTCCCAACCCTGTTCCTGGAGGCACACCTGCTCTGCATGTTTTAGAGCTTACCCTGCTCCCCACACACCTGATTCAACTAATCAGCTCATCAACAAGCCTCTCAGAGTTGCAGGGAGTGTGTTAAAGCTAAAATGTGCAGGGCAGGTGTGCCTCTAGGAACAGGGTTGGGAGACACTGCAAAAAGCACCATGTTATCAGATTAGACAGGAAACGTCAGTGTATAATTTTAATAAGGCAGCTGAAGACATCCCTTAATTTCTCTGAAACGTTTCATGTTTATAATTTATCAAATTATTTTTTGCATTTTATAGCTTCACTGACAAAAAATAAGTGTTGGACTGGGGTGATTAGATACTGAATCTTGGCACAGGAGGGTCTAAAAGTGCTTCCTCCGCTTACGTATAAAAAGGCTCTCCGAGGACACTTTTGGGTAATGTACCACTGTACCACTGTGATGCCAGCTTTGGCAACTTCATGCAGGATCTACAGGCCCAGCTACAACTTTTGTGTAACTGTCCCACAGGATGCTCTTCTGAACCTGTTTGCCTCCATGACCAACCATAGCTCATCTTGTATCAAGGCAAGAGGTGGTCCAACAGTACACTAGATCCTCCTTTCCATTCTACAGTTTTTCCAAATTTAACTTATACTTTCACTCTAATATTGCATAATTCCATAATTCTGCTAAAAACCCACAGGAGAGCCTAAAATTGCTCCCTCCACTGCCCCATAAAAAGGCTCTCAGAGGCTACTTTTGGGTAGTGTACCTCTTGTTAAGAGATTGTTGACATGCCTCTATGATACATTCAAACACATTGTGCACAGATGACGGACTGATGATGATAGATAATAACTTTCGTATGTATGTTCTATCTCAGGAACATCATAAGGGTCTGAAAGGGTTAACCTGATGACCCCCCCCCAAACCCCAAAATAAGTTGAAAGGTCTTTTTGGAAGATGTGTCCTCTTAAATATGTTGTAAAGTTAACACAGCATCTTTTAGGACCAGAATGACTTGCTACAATTATGGAACCATGAACTCTCTTCAGATTTATTTATGAATGAAAACACAATTACTCTATGACCTCCAGTTTTATTGCAGTTGGCTTTGCTACATTTTAGTTTTAAAACCTTTTTTTCTCTCCAGTTAATGTGTGTTGCTCATATTCTCCTCGCCTTATTAAACATTCTGTATGATGATCTGAAACCACTGATTCAGTGAGAAGTATAAGAAGATGGAGGAAGGAGCAAAGTTCCCTTTTTTGATTGACATCTCAGAAAGGGAGAACATGGGGATGGGCCTACATTCACTCTGCACTTTAGACCCCTTGCTTCTTTTCCTCTCTCTCCCATTCTGTCTCTCCTACATATCAGGATAGGGTGGCAAAGATGCGGTCAGATTGTGAGATGGTTGGAGTGAATGAGGGGGGAAGAAGTCTTTCAGCATAGAGAGACGGCTCTGACAGCTGAAAAATAGGAGGCCCTCTGTAGAAACAAAAAAATGATGAGAGAGGGATGGTGTGCGTCTCTCTCTATTCAACCTATTTGTAGTCAGTCACAACCATTCAGACATCAGTTATTCTCACACTCTGCCTTTTTCTTTGCTGATCTTTTCAGCAATCTATCTGTAGTCACTATCTAGTGTAGCACAAATGCGCGCGCACACACACACACACACACACACACACACACACACACACACACACACACACACACACAGCAGGCATTAGACATCAATTTGACACTTAATAGACACTACTGTTGGACAGACATTAAATTTTAGTTGAAAATAAAAAAATGGGTTGACATCAAACCCCAACATTCCCATCAAAAAGCAACCCTGGGCTGATGTCAAGATTCACTGTTAGATGTTAAATTTTGTTTACTTTATGTCTGATTACATTACGATTACATTTTTCAGTTTCATGTTGTGTGAATGTTAATATTATGACATTTCACAGACATTGGGTTCTGCCATAACTCACAAAGAAATGTTTCTAATTTATTGTGATGTCTGAAAGACACTGAATTTTGGTTGGAAATAAAAATTGGGTTGACATCGAGCTTCAACAGTGAAATTTGCTTACTTAAAAGCATGGCATAGAAGAACATATCAATGTATAACAACATTACACATTTAAAAATGTTTTGTGGACTTGTAACATTATGACATGACCTTGGCTTGTGACATCTGAAAGATTTTATTTGAAAATGAAAATCGGCTTGACGTCAAAACCCAACTTTTGCTTGGCCTTGAATATTGGTTAAAATCAAAATCATGATTCTGACTAAAGACAACACTGGGTTGACATCAAGCTTTGATGTTAGACAGACATTGAATTTTGGTTACTTAACCCCATTAATTTAAAGCAACAACACGTCAGTAACTAACTATGTTTGAATGTTGCATTATGTGAATGCTAACATTATGATGTTAAGCAGATGTTTAATTCTCCATACTTCACATCTAAAGGTTAGGTTGTAACATCAAATGACATCAAGCTCCAGCATGAGATGGAAGTTGAAGTTTGGTTACTTAACACCTTGACTTAATACAACACAATCCATGTTCATTATGAAGTTTAGCAGATGTCCGATTTTGGGCATCGTATTTCACAAGTAAGTGTTGGTATTTAACTTCAGTATGTTTTTCGCATGTTACAATTGAAAGACGTTGGATTTTGGTTTCTTAAGACCAACAAAATATCAACTGTCATCTTTATTCTTTTCAAATGATTGTCATTAGATGCTGACCTGACATTGCATTTTGGTCACTTGATTTCACAACCTATAACAATGTCTATGGACACTGGAAGGGTAAGAGACAATATACAATAATAATATACACATTTACTCATTTACTTTCCATTTTACTACATTCAATCAACTGTATTCCCATAGCTGGTGTGTATCAGAGAAATCATTTGGCAATTTTTGGCAAATGGCTGTTTTAAGAGATGTTATGTGACATGAATGTGAAACATTTTTACCTTCACCCACAGACATCATTCAGCTATTTTGGGGCAAAGCCACCTCAGCCACTTCTGCATGTAAATACACAGAGTTTCACACACACATGTCAGCATTTGCTGTAAGAGGGCCAGCAGAGGGACACCACACACAGCTCAGATTTATCACATCTCATCGACTATCTAAATATACCAGAGAGCTCTGCTGTTTTTACTCTGTCCCTGCATAAATACGCAGTAATCGGTGGGCTGTATGAATACAGTGGCTCTTTGACCGAATCCTCTGCTCTCTGCTCTGCTATGTCTCATTGCTGAAAAGTACAGCTTTGTGTCCAAAAGCATGAAATTCTTCTTCATGTTCTCTCAAACTTTAGATCAGATTTCTGTGCTCAGGATGTAGCCTGTGGTTCAGGGTCTTATTGGAATACCTAGAAAGTGCAAGAACCCTGTTTATTCATAACATATGAGGTTCTGAAGTCTTGGCTTCGAGGTATGGTTCTATAAAGAAACCTCTCAGAGGTTCTGTAAACTTTATCCCACAAGCACTTCTATGCTCCCATGTATGGATAGTACAAACAAAAATTGAAAACGGGTTTGGATGGTAAAATCACATCTAAAGTAAATTAACACCAGTAGATGCGTAGGCTACACCCATTTCCATGTGTACGTTTTCTTTTTAGTAACTAGTTCCACCATTTGTTAAAACCCATCTGTGGAGGTTCCGTAAGCTTTATCTCAATTCAGTTGTGAAAACGTTTTCTTAGAGAACCATCCATTGACATATATCACACACAAATCTTTTATTGGCTGGCCAGCACTGCACTAATTGATGGATGAAGGCTTTCCTACCTACCCCACTGGGATTGGCTAGTTATACAGATGGCTATGGAACCTCTAGCCCTTTGGGGTCTAAGGGCATTTTCATGATTTTTACATTTTAAGGGCTCAAAGAAATCCATTTTTCTTTTGCCTCGAGTGGTGTGTAGCCCTATGCACGGTACCTGCAGAGCAGCTGGGGAATTAAGTGCCTTGCTCAAGGACACTTAAGTCATGACCTGCAAGTTCAGGGAATAAAACCGGCTGTTTGCCTAATCACCACGCCACGGCTGCCCACAGGGTATAAGTTGATTCCATCAGCAGGTAAACCATTATAAAAAGTCAAAGACATTAAATATTGATAAACTCTTTATTGGGTTGTCCTTTTTTGAGTGCTTGAAGCAAAATACTTAAAGAAACAGGTTTAAAATAAATATCACTGAAAAGTATAGAAATGACCAAAAAAAAACTGCCTACAGACCCAGCAGATGTTCTGAAAAGAGAAATTACTGGCATAAACCCTAAAATTCCCACACCCTCCTTATGTTGCGACTGTTAAAATACAAAATGAGCAACCCTGTCCAGTTCAACTTTATGGACGTTTGCACACACTTAGACTACACTACAGGCAGCAGTAATGGCAATCCTGATAGATGCAGCCTTCATCATTACTCCTTGGCCAATTGTTTTTTTTTACAAGTCCAGTGCTGTCACTCAGAACAGGATCAGGGGCCTTTGACTTAATATTGTATTATGTCAAACTAGAAACACTGTTAATACTGCTCTTAAAAACAACTCATCTGTTCCAGTGCAGAGATGAGCCCTATGACTGGGATTCACGTCTGAGTCCCAGCTGAGCTGTCCATATCTGGTGGTATTGGTTCAGTTCCCACTGGAATTCCTTTCTCCAGAAAACACCAACAGATGGATGCCACACAGAATCAGGAACGTCCTGTTTTCCTTGGGGTGCACAACAAATTTGCATTCACACGTACACTGCAGGCCGAAAGCATGGAACAAAGGAAATTTCTTACATTTTCTAAATATTTTATGCATGTCAGTCGCCAACAACCAACACAACATGTGAACTGGCATCTTGTTTATTCAGACCAAAAGGTTTTACAGTGAAGTCAATGTACTCTTATTCAAATATATCATTTGGGAATTGCCCTTCATGCTCTTGGTTTAAGACAGATTTTCATTTTTCACAAACTCGCTAATTTAACAAAGCTGAGTCACCAAGAGCCAAACAAATTGAGCATCACTTAATTCTATACTCACTATTACTGCAGGCAGTCAAACCATTTGGTTCTCTGCTAATATGCTTTCACCTCATGTCTCCAAAAGGTAACTTTAGAGGAGAAGAAAACAATATATATTTTACTTTCAGTGAAAGTCAATATAAAATATTTTATTCAAAGTCATTCTGGAGCTATTCTATTGGTCCATTCATCATGCAATTTGGACACAATATAAAGAACATTTACCAGATTCACATTATGTAAAAAGTGAAAAATAGCAAAAATTCATGTTACGTGGTTTTGCACGACAGCAGTGTTGTACTTTATCTATTGGGGGGAAAAAGGTAAAATGTAAATGGTTTTAAAATGTATTTTTCAAATATTGTTTAGAACTAGAAGACAAAATACAAATAAAAAGAAGGAACTATGTAACCTGCTATCATACTATAATTGTTATTATAAACAGGTGTTTATTTATTTATTTACAGTTTTATCCCCCAGTTTGGAAACACCAATTACCAAGTCCTGTTAGGACTCTCCCCCTATCACATGCAATGCTCCAGAAGACAAGCACATCCTCAGATTCATGTGAAACCAGCCACCACCTCTTTTTGAAATGCTGCCATTGCATCATTGCTTAGCAATGTGCTCAAAGTGAAACACTGTGTTCCAGCTCCAATACAACAGCTAACAGATGCCACAGTACCAGCCAGCATTGCATTGGGTGTGATGTGGCTGGAGAGAGCGCACCCTCTCCCTACCTAGAGAGAGCACTGCCAATTTTATTCTCTCAGACGCCAGCTGCTGATGGCAAGCAGCATGACCTGGGATTCAAACATGTGATTCTTTAAACTCAGTCATTCAGAGGTGTTTATTCCTTAAATTCCTTAAATTCCAGGTATTTAGAGGCTACAGGGTTCTTTAAGGTGATGCCACAAAAGTTAACTTGAGGTTGCCTTGACAAAGTACATAATTTGAGATCATTTTAGAATAACTCTTTTATAAAATTCTAAATTACTGTTGCTTCCAGACTTGTGGCCTGCATTGTGTGGTGGTAAGGCAGTTACAGAGAGAGTTACAGACTTATTGCCAAATGGCTAAAAGGCAAAAAACAGAGTGACTTATAAAACATTTCAAAAGTTGTGTTGTGTAACCTGTTTGTGCATCCAGATGCTTGATACACATGAGCTACATATCTGAGCAAATCTGACACACAATAGATCTGTTTCCAATTTGATAGGATAAAAATGTCAGATCACCATCTAAATATGAGGGCGACAACTTTCTCCTGCAGGATTTACTTACTACCCACATTTAACACCTCTTTCAGTTCATCAAACTCTTCTGAAGGCAGTAATTAGATGGATCAGGTGAGGTTAATCAGGGTTGGGGCTACAGTCTGCAGGAAGTTAGACCTCCAAGAACAGGCCTGGAACTCCTGATGGGTGATGGGAATGAAGGGGTTAATCTCTGATGCAGTTAATATTCTTCAAAACTCCTTCCTGAAGAAATTCTAACTGCTAAGACCTCTAGGCCTTAAGAGTGTACATGTCCAATACTATTAAAATATAACATTTGTAATAAATGTATTATTAATAACAGTTTCATACTCTATTTAAATGTAAATCCACCCCCAGTGTCCTGGCCATTCAGCATGTTTGAGTAATGCACATTAGCAGGCTAACAATTTGCGTGTGGATATGGAGCTCACGAGTTACAAGCTGGCCAAAAAGCAGTCAGTCAGAGGCTTCTCTGCTTCTACAATAACACAGTGACAAAGAAGAGCGTTTACATTTGAAAGGTTCCCCACTGCTACGTAAAAGAACAATCCTCTCTGTTTCATCATCAATGTAGGCGGAGTTACAGATGCAGCATGACTGATATTTTAATAATTTGGGGTCACACTCTCAGGTTTGAAACAATATAGTTTACTTACACTTTAAAAATACTGGACATGGCCAAAAACACAGGCACCCCTCTACTTCTCAACTTTCAAATCAACCATCAAATTCAAATTGAATTATTTCTTACAATTTTGAAAAGGCCAATAATTTTTTCCAGTACTACAAACGTTTGTGTGGTGTCATATTGGGAAATTTCTGGGAGAAGTGGTGCATGTTCTGAAAGACGTGGTGTAGGGGTGCTAATTGTTTTAATGACTGCACACTATTTTCTTTGTGTTAACAGCCATAGTTCCCTTAAACCCCCTCAACCCCCTGAAGCTTCTTTATCTAGAAGTCATACTGCGAGACAAAAAGTGTAATTTTAGTGATGTAGCGGCCAATCACCACCCTCCGCTCCAACTCGCTCATCTCCACCTCCACCTCCAGTGTGGCTGGGCCCTGTATGGGACTGACGAGCAGCAGCTGACCTGTCTGCCGGTCAGAACGTTGCACAGTGAAATGGCGACGGCCACGGCTCCCCAGCAGAGCAAAGCGGAGTGTGTCTCCCAGCACTCTCACTGCTGACACACGGAACATGACCCGCGGAGCAGACAAGTTAGACACCACAGACATGTAGTGATACGACACGGAGTTGGGAGCCTGTGAGCAGGCCTTGTTGTCCACAGGGCATGGGTTCCTCTCACAGCGCCTGGATCAACAGGAGCAAATGAACAACAGATACATGACCCAACCCAGTGCTCCGTCCTATATTTCCCTAAGTATGGGTGATTTAAAATTTTCTACTTTAGGGGTAACATACTTTATCACTTGTACAGTATTAATTATTTACATTAACGTGTAATGTTTTGATCAAAAACGTAGTTGCGCCTACAGTTTTTGGTGTTTTTTTTGCTTATAAGGACTAAAAACACTTTAGATCACAGAAATCCTGTTGGAATTGATCATCCAGAGTATGTTTGAGCAATGCAATAATTTAGATGAATTATTTGTAATAATTAGATTGACAAGAATACTTCAGTAATAAAAATAAAAATGCAACCTAACCTGTTCTTTTTTTCTTTTTTTTTTTAATTTTTGTTATGTATGTATCAGTATTATGCCTTATTTCCATTTTCTCAGGACTTTTAATCTGAAATTTGTGTTTTATGCATACAGGGGAATTTGTCCTCTGCATTTAACCTATCCACACACAGTGATACCAGGTAGTGAATTCACACTATAGGGGACAATGAGCACTTGTGCCTGGAACAGTTGGGGAGTTAAGTTTGCTCAAGGGCACTTTAGTCATCTCCTGCTAGTTCAGGGCTTTGAACCAACCTACCAGTAACAAGGCTGGTTCCCTAACCACCAGGCCACAGTTGCCCACATATATACAGTGCAAATATTCACAATGCTTCACTTTTTGCACATTTTGTTACATTACAGCTTCAGCATAGTTTTGAGCAAAGGCTGTGAATACTTGAATACTTATGTACGTTATATTTTTTTTAATTTTGTCTTTTTATTTTTCAAATAAACTTTCCTCACTTTGCCATTATGGGTTAGTGTGTAGAAAAATGAATTTAATTTTGGAATAAGGCTGTAACATAACAAAATGTGTAAAAAGTGAAGCTCTGTGAATACTTCCCAGATGCACTGTACACTGCTTGGCAACAGTATTCCAAATTACATAAAATAGAATTAAAGATAGCTTTGGCTAAGTCCTTTTTTGACCTTGCCACTGGGATATTTGCCCATTACTCAAGGCAAAATTGCTCCAGCTCATTCAAGTTAGATGACTTCTGCTGGTGAACAGCAATGTTTCAAGTCTGCCTTAAGATTCTCAATTGGATTGGGGTCTGGCCTTTGAATACATATGCACATGCCAATTTTCAGTTTATATATATATATATATATATATATATATATATATATATATATATATATATATATATATAGGTAAAAAGCCTAATATGACTGTATACAAATGACTGTATACATTCGCAAGGCACTGCAATATATCCACACACATTGTTCAGTGTGGAATTGTTCAGATTTGGAGACATTTGCATGAAAATATACTTAAAATAAATGACTAATATTGTATTTAAAATGATTTAGCAAGTCATTTTATTGCTATTACATTACTCCCATCACTTGTGTCAGTTGTTATGATGTATTTACAAGCCTGTCATTAATTCACTACTCTGTATGTTACACACACACATTTTAAAGCAGACTTTTTAATCACAGCCTGTTCAATCCAAAGAACACCCACACTGAAGTGTGTGACAGCATATACTTACGTGGAGGAGGTTTTGACGTAGGTTGCATTTCGGATGCGTGGGCACTCCACCTTAACACACTGGAAACCTCCATAGGTGTTAACACACAGGTGGTCACGGCTGCAGTTGTTCTGCCTCGTGGCACACTCGTCAATATCTGTAGTTAAGACAGGATGTGTGTACGCATAAAGAGAAAAGTCTTAACTTGCTCCACTCCACAGGGTCTAAGACTGGAACAAGCATTCCTGTCAGAGTGGTTTCCAGTGAGTGACTGTGACTGACCTCTGCAGCTTCGGCCATCGCGAGTCACATTGTAGCCTTCAGGGCACGTACAGCGGTATCCACCAGGGGTGTTAACACAAGCATGTAAACATAAACGTCCTGCCTGCCCGTTATGGAACAGTTCGCATTCATCAATGTCTGAAAAAGACCCAAAAAGGATGAGTTAACTACCACTGTAAATTATAGGCAGCTGTCTTCTGATTGTCTTGTCTAAAATCAGACCAGTTGAAAGTGATGCAGTATCTGATTCCAGAGCCTTGTTTGAGTTAACTTTAATTTAGTTCAGTCAAAAGGTCACCTAACTCACAGTTTTGCTTTTGGAGTTTGGTCAACAATGCATACTGAGTTGGGCCTCAAAAATATTAGTTAATGAGCTGCAGCTGAAACTGATTAAATCTTGAATAAGATGTTTAGTCTGTGCCTCGTCCCGCACAATATTTTGACTTTTTTATTTCCATTTGCAGGTCTAGCGCCCCTTTCACGTGATGTCCCCAGACTGTGAGGAAGGGATTTAACAATTACTGAGACCTTAGTGGGATTTAAACTTATGAGCCCCTCACACTTGAATAGCAGCAGTTAGATCGTAGGGCCACCCTAGAGCTGTGAAATTACAGTGCATGACAGAAACAACTGTCTAACTGCCTGTTTATCAGGAGATGGTAGGTGATAAGTTTAAAAACTGTTAACACCACAGCCTTCAATAATCAGGAGTCTTAGATGTGATGTGGGGAGTTATAACATGCATAATAAACAAACATACTAAACATTTTACACAATATTTAACCACTTTCAGCTAAAGTAACTTCAGTTGGCCATACTCTGCATTTTACAGGGTTATTACAGTGCTACACCATGTTTTTACAGCTTATAACCCACCCAAACACATCGATATGAACTGTGCAGCACTCACCCATGCAAATACTGGTGTCCCGTCCTGAAATTGTGTATCCTGCCTCACAGGTGCAGTGAGTGGTGCCTTGTACTTGGTTGCACTTGGATGGTCGCACAAACAGAGACGGGGTCGCTAAGGGAAATGAGGTGGCAGCGGCAGCTCCAGCAGTGACAGCAGACGTGTTGGTTACGGTACCAAAGACTAGAGGAAGAGAAAGTACATTCCAGTGGTTAAGAGGATTTTGTGGAATTAAAGTCAGGATAAACATGGGTGCTAGAATTTCCTTGATGAATTGATATCATTGACCATTAACTGCAACTATCTGTGAGCTGTAATGGAGATTCTGGTCATTGACCACCACCTGCCACTGGAGTTAGTCAGTTCTGAGATATTGGACACTGACCTTCAGCTGCCGCTGGGTTGTTGGATGAACTCATACTGGGATTCAAGACATTGAATATTAGCTGTCACTGGGTTGAAGCAATATTGAGATTCTGGACACTCCACACCAGCTACCACTGGGGTGGACCAATAGTGGCATTTTGGACACTGACAGTCAGCTGCCAGTGAGACAAACCAGTACTAGAATTCTGGACACTGAGCTTCAGTTGCCAATGAAATTGACAAATACTGGGATTTTGGACATTAATCATCAGCTGCCACTAGAATGAACAAATACTGGACATCAGTTGTCATTGGGATGAACCAATACTTGGATTGTGGACAGTGAGCAATCAGATGCCATGTCTGCCAGTTAGATTAACCAGTACTAGAATTCTGGACCCTGAACCAATACTGGCATTCTGGACATTGACCATTCTAGTCTGACACAGATTGTCATCAGTGGCTTATCCATACTGATATAATTCTCTTATCCACAATTGTTGGGTGGTTTAAATTCAGACAGAATTTTGTGTGAGCTACTGGGAGAAGAGAGACTGCTTTACCTGTACATTGTTCAAAGTGTTTAATGTGACCTCCTGGACTTTTTTGGAGAAAGCAAATACGAGCCCCCTGGACAGTTGCAGTAGTGTGTGGAAAGATGTATTTTCAAGTCCATTAGCCTGTGTGTATGAGTGTTTGGAGGCTATATATGTTATGCCATTCTTAGTGCAGCAGCTGGCTTCAGAAACAAAATGTATCCTGCATTATACTTTGCTTGAATTCTCTCAATCTTGGGCCCAGTGTTACATTAAGTTGCTATTTGTAACCTGTTCATAATGTGTACAGAACAAGCGTGACTCCCTTTATGAAGATGATCATTCCTAGTTGGCCACCAATATTGATAGATATTGTTATCTGATTGAATGGGCTAGAGGGGTGTAAAGCCCTTCAACATTGAGCTGTTGGGCAGTAGAGCTGTGTTCCCTGGAATGATGGTCCTCTATCCAATACTTTTCTTTGCAATAAGTTGGGGGATTTGGAGATGAGTTGTGATCATCCAACATACTGAATTCACAAACGCTTCTTTTCACTGAATGCAATCAAATCCTCACCACAATGCTCCAAAGTCTAGTAGAATGCCTTCCCCATACAGGAGATTCAGTTCCTCCAACAAAAGCAGAATAAACTCTTGTGTCCCATGTGTCCCAATAAGGCATTTTTTTTAGATTTCCAACCGTATTCAATGTCTGTTCGATGTTAGAGTTTAATGTATTTCTGATGTCCATTGCCTGCTTAGGTACTTACAAGTGGGAGTGGGAGCCTGGCAAGCAGAACCAGCCCATCCTTTGGCACATTCACATGTAAATCCATTCACCTCATCTGTACATGTACCCCCATTGGCACACGGTGAGGAGGCACACTCATTTACTTCTGAAAAGAGAGAGAGGAATTCAGGCATTAATCCGGGTCTAAGACCAACCAGATGCATACATGCATACACAGCACTGTGTAAAGCAAAAAAAATGCCCGTGAACTGGAAAATGAAAATGTTCATGTAACTTTATACTACTGATGTAAAGATTAAGCAAAGAATGCACAGCACTCTGCAGTTTCAGAGAGAGCATTCTCTGGTGCTGATGGACCGTTTGTCAGGCACAATCAAAACGTTGGCCTGCTGTCTGGAATTAAATGATCTGGAAAACAGTGCATGGGGCCAAACTGAAACATTTGTGGAGATGGGTACTGAAACCCAATCATGCTGAGATGCAGATGAAATTGAAAACGTCTTTTCCTGGGGAAAGAATAGGGGTAATAGCATGAGTGCAGTGTAAAACAGCAGTTCAGAGATGGGCAAAAAAGACAAACAATGATCATGTCGACAGGAAAGTGAGGGTGATGGGTAGAGTAGATAGATGAAAGATGGAAGAAGTGAGCTGTAGTGATGTCAGAACCCCAATCCCCCTGTGTGTGTGTGTGTGTGTGTGTGTGTGTGTGTTTGCATCTGTCTGTGTGTGTGTGTGTGTGTGTGTATATATATATATAGCTGTTAATTAAAAAATCCAGAATCTCAAATATTTTAAATTTATTTATTGATTTGAACTAAATTGCTATTCAAACAATATCAATATTGTGTCTAGTTCAGTACATGTAACCCCAATCACGAGCAAGACTCCTGACCTGACAGTTCGTAAGAAGAGCACAAAGAGTGTAATCACAGAATGTCATTGCTAGCTGCTCTCAGAGTGCTGTTTTAAGATGTTAATGGAAAGTTGAGAATGGACGGGGAAAATGTGGTAGTAAAAGGTGCACAAGCACATGGACTAAGGCTAGTGTCAGTGCTTCCAGAGCCACCATACACAGATGTGTCCAGGAAGGGTGCTACAACTGCAACATTCCTAATATCAAGCCTCTCCCGAACCAGAGACAATGTCAGAAGCTATTGAGTCTATTCCTCTTTTCAGATGAGAGTAAATTTTGCATTTCAGTAGGAAATCAAGAATCCTACAGTGTCTCTCAAGTCTTAGAGTCTTAACAAAGACTGGAAAGTCTGTCATGGCTTAGGGGCGTTGTAGTCTGCTGGTGTTGGTCCCTTGTGTTTTACCAAGTCCAGGGTGAACACAGCATCTACTAGGAGATTTTAGAACACTTCATGATTCCATCGGCTGACAGGATTTATGGAGAGGCTGATTTCCTTTTTCAGTAGGATTTAGCGCCTACCCATAGATCCAAAACATATATCTAATGAAATATTCAAATAATTTGAGGTACTGAATTTTATGAGCGGGTACTCAAGAACAAACTTTTTCTTTTAAACATAACTGTACATAACTGAAGGTAAAAGACAAAACAAAAAACAAACAAACAAAAAATCTGAAGATAATAGAGATTCGGTTTGTGCAGCCTGCTAAAAATAAATTAAACTATAAATACAAAAAGACTAAAAAATACAGAAAACAAGACATTATTATTATTATTATTATTATTATTATTATTATTATTATTATTATTATTATTATTATTTGATTGCTTACATAATCTGATATGAATTATGTTTATTAGATCTTTGGCCAAACTTCCTGAATGTGAACTTCCTGTACTTGGCTGAATGTGAAGATCATTAGCACTCACCCTTGCAGACTGGCTGCTGACCACTCCAGGTGAGTGACTCCTTACACTGGCGAGTCTCAGACCCCACAAGCTCATAGCCCAAGTCACACAGGAAGTGAACCTCATGTCCTGGCAACAGGACCTTTCCTAACTTCCGGCCGTTGAGGGGAGCATCCAGTTTGGGACAGGTCACTGTGCAGAAACAGGGGTCAAAGAACTCTCTATTACAGATACAGATTTACAGAAATCAGTGGAACACAAATCGCACAAATCACACCCTGAAACTGAGGCCCTGCCAAAGTACATATTTATTTCCTTTTATTTTCTTTTATTTTACATATTGTGTTTTTCTTTTTTGATAGTACTACTAAAGTCCTAAATGCTACTAAAAGACATATATCAAAATATATCAACATCTACACACATTCACTACAGTTCCAGTCAAAGGTTTTGACACATATATACTGCACAACCCAAAATAACATGCCTGTACTGTATAAAACACATGACCATTAGGTACATTTCCCATAGTATTATGGATTGTATCCATGTATACTTTTAAATGAAATATTTATACAATATATTTTAATAGTATTGATTATATACACTGTATTGAGGTTTCCAAGCCTAAGGCCCTGTATGCAGCCTTACATTTCAGATCAAATCTTTACAGCAATGTTCCAAAATCTAGTAGAAACCCTTCTCTGGACAGTAGAGTCAGTTACTGCAACAAGCTGCAACTTACTGCAACATGCAAACAAAGTTTAAGCAGGATAAACTTTGATTGGTTAGAAATATTAATATTGATTTCAGAAAAAACAAGGAATGAACAGGTGTCCCAATACTTTTGTCCTCATAATGTATATTGTAATTAGGATTCTGCAGAACTCTAATTATGTAATTTATTCAGTGAAGCCTACTAATTTCAGTGTAATTGCATGCAAAGCTCAAGCCCCAGCCCTCTCTGCTCTGCTCATTTTACTTTAAAAGGAAGCTCCCAGTTTGCTAGTTTTAATCATAACAGCAGGGTGACATTAACAATACTGGACTCTGACTCATTACACCCTTAATGAAGATGTCTTCACTATTGTCTTCACTATTGTGTCACAATTATATTTTTAACATACTGACCACCGAAGGCCCTACCATTGTTGGCTTTGGGGGGCAGACGAGCTGCACTGTTCTGCAACATACTGAGCTTCTTCCTCAGTGTGCGGAGACTCTGCATGTAGGAGGTTTCATGGGCTGAGAGCAGCTTGTGAGCTTGACGGAGGGAATTCTGCAACTCTTGTGTTCCGGGACATTCCTGCAGAATCACACACAAGCATACAACGAACAATTTGTCACACTCTTAAATTTCCTAACTAATGTGTGATGAAGAACAGCTGTCAATTATTTCATCACCCATGTGTTGATAGTAGTTTTAGTCACAGTCATGTCAACCGAAAAAAGAACACCCTCACCCCCATGCTCACATACCAACAATAATTCTTGGACTGTTTCTGTAAACACAACAGCGTGACCAGCTCCACTTAGCCTTGTCTTTGGAATTGCCGAGCTCATAAATGAAGCAAGCTTGTGGTTTGATTCTGTGGAATTGTTCCAGTTGTGAAAGATTCAGTGTTTGGTGACGCACATAACGTCATCTATAAGGCGTGCTGCTCTGGATGGAGGTAGGGGCTCAGAGCTGTGAAAGGCTGGATTGTACTTGCAGGGTGAATGAACAGAGTGTATGCAGAGTTTAAAATGCTCTGAGAGGATGAGGTACTCGGAGAGCTTACAGAAACGTGGCCAATTTAGATCCTGGAAGGCCGTCTTTGTACCGCAGTACTTTTTGAACACAGTAATGCCTTTAAGGGTTATG
The DNA here is from genome assembly GCA_034509495.1 of Acestrorhynchus altus. Lineage (NCBI taxonomy): Eukaryota > Metazoa > Chordata > Actinopteri > Characiformes > Acestrorhynchidae > Acestrorhynchus > Acestrorhynchus altus. The sequence continues at coordinate 19,553,616 of CM067508.1, forward strand.
TTTGATCAGTGTAACTGTAAGGACACGTTCGAAAGCAGATATGCAGCATGTAGTGTTCTTAACTGGGCATTATTGTATGATTCATCATTAATGAAAGATTCCTCACACTCGCACGTCTCTTTTATGGTCCCAAAACCAGCAAATAAGTATGAGTGGGAGCAGGCACAATTCAGAGAGCAAGAGTTGAAGGGAAGCCTCTGACCACCTCTGAAAGTTATCTGACCATAGTCCATTCCCATTGTGTCTTGGGGATGAAATGAAATGAAAAATGAAATCCAAACTTGATCTAATCACCAAAACAGGCTCATTGATGATCATGGAGGTCTCACCTCACAACCCATAGGACTAATGTTAGTCTTGGTACCAGATACCACAGGGCACCCTCAGTGGTCTTATGAAGGTCATGCCTCTATGGTTCAAAGCTGAAGACAACAAACTGATACTCTCAATCACTGCACATCTGTCTGTGCTGTAGATCCATTTATAGAGTAAAAATGAACTGCTGTAATGTAAATCCAGGCTGTGTTCAACTGCTAATCTGCCACCGGGGTTGTTTTCCTTTGAACTAGGAGGAATTCCTGTTATGTCTTCAACATTCTTCAGGCTGTCTTAGATATTTCCACATCACCTAATGTTATGTAAGAATATTTAATGTATTTATTGAGTAGGAAAGCCATGGATAATGTCTTTTCCATAAACTAGAATAGTAATGAGAAAAGCAATTTTAATAATAAGTGCTTGGAGCTCTTGAAATGTGTGGTCTTCATTAGAATGTTTGAATGGGGTTTGGTTTGTTGATGCTCTGTGAGACAAGGCTTGACCTTTTATGAAATATTCAAACCAATCAGGGCAGGATTTCATGAAAGCCTCTTTTGAGAAGCTCAAAGATGATTCAAGTGAGGATCTCATTGAACATTCTCTCTGAATTTAACACTACGATGCTTTAGGAAAACTGCACCAAAAGCCCAATGAGTTCCTTGCCTCTCATTGGCTGCCAGTGAGGGGACAGGCACTGTGTTTTTTTTTTATTCGGTTTTCCTTTTTCTTTCATGTTTAAAAAAACAAAACAAAACAATTCGTGTTTTCATCTCGCAGGACTTATGCAAGCAATATCAATATTTGCCCATCCTGTGAAAACACCTAGTTAGGTGATTATGAAGCAGGCAATTGAGGGCAGCAGTGTGAGAGGTTGCCATGTTCTTTGACCACATTTTCTTTTTCCATAAGAACATTTTGTTCTGTTTACCCTCATTTGACTCTGATGATTTCACATCATAGCAGAATAAATCAGCCAGTTCAGCTGCCAGTAGCTGTACATAACATTTACATAGAGGAATATCTATTAATTATGTATAAAAACACTTTTGACCCAGGAGCATGAAATGCCAATTCTCGCATAATATTGGTTTCATTTGTAGTCCAAAGAGGTGGTGAGCTCAGCAAAACTAAAGAAATAGAACAATTATGGAAGACACCTAAAGCAGGTTATCACATAATCCTTTCCTTGGTGGAGAAAATAGTCTATCATGACATCTAGTCAAGATGTCAAGAACACTCCAGGAAATAGTCCTAGGCATATCATGATCAAAGTTTACAATCAACAGATGCCTTTGTGAGTTTAAGTAGAAAGATGACTTTATACTGATTGAGAACATCTAAAAAAAGCCTGATCAAATCTAGAACAAATTCTAAATTGACTATGGAGAAGAAAGCGAATACACTCAGAAAATGAAGTCATTTTCTGTAGCCTTGCTTGATTTTTTATGTACGAGATGTTCAATATTGTACCTTTGAGGGTACATTTATGAAGATCAGAAGCATACCATATCAACAACCAAACATGGTGGAGGCAGAGTTATGGCATGAGAATATATGGCTAGTAATGGACTTGCGTCACTGATGTGTTTTAATAGTGTTACAGCTCACTGAAGTAACAGGTGTATAGATTGCTATTTCTGCTCAGGTTTGGTCAAATGCAGATATGATGATAATTCACAGTAAAGATGGAAGATGACCTGATTTTGAGACAAAACAAAGGCAAAAAGACCCACAAAGAAATAATTATTAATAAATTAAAGGCAGCATCAGTAAATACCTGCAAAAGCTTCTGAATTCAGTATCTGATAATGTCCAAGGTTTTCACACTTCAGGCAGTCACTGACTACAAAGTCTTCAAAATATTATCCGCCCAAGTATTAAAAATATACCTTATAATTATAATTAAATTAGTTTGTACAATTACTTTTGAGCCATTGGAAAAAAGTTCTGCAATTCCTAAACTTCCAAAAAGTAAAAATTAGAACTTCCATAAAGTGAAGTGAATGCCATAATGTGAATGATGGATTCAGCATGTGCAGGCTTTCTGTACAAATGACAATAATTAGATGACCACAGCAGCCTCTCTCTCTCTCTCTCTCTCTCTCACCCACTCCTGAACACACACACACACACACACACACACACACACACACACACACACACATCAATTAATTTAGGTACTTGGCTTTGACTTTGAACCACAGACTTTTAACCATAATTAAGGGTACACATGCTTCACATCTAAAACCACAAAATGGTTTGGCATTTAAACTCTTCGAATACATTTATTCTCCTGAAACATGTATGAAGTTCATACCAGCAATTACCCATTTCATTCTACATCTTGCTGATATGGTATATTTTTGGTTGAGTTGGATTTGATGGTTTATCTGATCTATAAGATGGACCAACCTGGCCAGGCTAAAAAACAGTATGACCAAGCTTGACCAAGCTGGTTTTATAGTATGACCAGTATAACCAAGCTGGTTGACCAGCATGATCAAAATGACCAAGCTGGTTGACCAACATGACCGAAGCAGTTGACCAGCATGACCATGTAGATGTGCAACATGATGAGCAAGACCAAGCTGTTTGACCACCCAGCTAATAAGATAGTAGCAGACCATTATTGGTCCATTGATTGCATATTTGGTGGTCCACTGGTGGTTAAGCAGAGTATTAAATGAAATTACAGTTTCTATTGGTCATTCTCCAGTTTATTCATTTATCTTTTGTTTGTTGTCTGTTGTAAATTAGTTTAATAAATAAGTTTCATCCATCACAGCATCAACAACAACATTTAAAAAAGGGTGGACCAGCAGTGGCAAACAGTCAGCTGGTTGCCAACATTATCAAGCCAGCAAATAGATAAATGCTCACTATTTGGGCCACATGACCAGCAAAACTAAACTTGTCAACCAGCATGTCCAAGCTGGTCATGCTGGTTGCAACTATCATGTTTTAATAACCATTTGTCAGAAAGCTCTGGAAATCTACAGAGAACAATCAGCCATAGAAATCAACACCAAGAATGCAGTAAGAAGCCAGGTCTGTATAAAAGTCTACATCTAATGTTTGCGTGTAAAAAGTAGATGTGGTGGTCCACTCACCTGCCCCCAGATGTTGAGAATCTGACAGATAAACACCACCAGCAGCAGCACGATCTGACCTGGAAAGGTTCCACTCATTTTCTCAGAGCTTTCCTCCACAGTCGTACTCTGGCAAATAACAGAAACTTCTAAAGCTCTTTAAACTACTTTACTTTAAAACTACTTTAATACTCTGAAAAGCTCTGAAAGTCCAGAAACCGTGAGTAGAACAGAGAGGAGAATCTGGACCAGCCTCAGGAGCCATCAAGGGAGACTTGTGCCTTGTGGAGAGTAGTCTACATTTTTATAAGCCGTAGGCTAATGTTTTTCTTCTTTTCCTTTTTTTGGGCTCCACATGCCCATATTCTCTCCTCATAAAAGTCGCTCAGTTCTGCTGGCCTGTGTGCTAACTAGGAGGAACAGGAGTATAAAACCCTCAGCATGGAGAAGTACAGTAGATCTTTCACTGGGTGAACTAAATTATTATTTAATTCCTCACTGTATTATGTCAAGACCCAGTTTATTATTCAATGGACTCATTGCATTATCTTGTGACCTCAGTATATAATCTTGTGGCCGCAGTATCTCACAGCCTCGATAGATTATCTTGTGACCTTAATATGTTATCTCATAGCTTTATAATATCTTGCGAGCTCATAATATTATCATGCAGTCTGTATGTTTTGATCTCAATATAGTATCTAATTGCCTCAATAAGTTATTTTGTGACCTTATATTTTATCTTGTGGCCTCAATATATTATCTGATAGCCTTAGTATAGAATATCTCATGGCCACAAAACATTATTTTGTCACCTTAACATATTATATGGCAATATAATCACACAGTTTTTGAATATACAGCAGGTATTAAACCACAAGAGTTGAACTAAATTTGATTAATACTAATAGCTATAGCAATATAAAACATTGCATCATCAGGTGTCTACAGGTTTAGACATTTTTTCTGGACAGGAAATAAGAGTCATCATGGGTTTCACAGCATTCTGACTTGAAATTCTCAATTGAAATGAAAATATAGTGTATTACAGTGTATATTGTATTCTAGACTTAATGCCTGCCTGTAAATAGGTGGCATGTATCAATATGTCCAGCTTATCTGACAACTGCTATGATAGGCTGCGTGATCATTTTCTCACCGCACTAAATGCTGCTTTGGCATCTGCATTTTTTCAAGTTGGATTGATTTTGGAATAAATGTCTGTGCTTTATCTGTGTTGACTTTCCTCTTTGTACTGAGTGCCTCTTGAATAGAACTGTGTAGGCAAAGAAAGCAAATATGACATCTGTGTAAAACAATGTAATAATGGAGGGTCTGGTTTGGCTTAGTTGGTATGTTTTCCACATTCGCTGAACCACTCTACTGGACTTCGGCCTTCAGAGAACAAGAATGTTAGTGATTGAGAGTGGCTGAGTGGTTTAGTCAAGCTGCAATGTAGAAACAGTCTGCCCTCTGCAGGGAGGCCTTCTCCAGCCATGGTGATCAGGCCAGATAACTGCTGAAAACTAGTTTGAGACCTATTGACCTGGGATTTGCTCACCTAATGGAGAACACCTCAGGATCAGAGCCTATGATGCCGCCGGACAGCCAGAAAAGGCCACAAGGAGCCTCCTAGAGCCTCCTAACCTCCAGTTACATTATGTTAGATAATGGATGAAGTAGTTATGCATTCTTCTTTCATTAAAAATGATTTATTGAACTCAAACTGTGCTGTGGGTGAACCATTACCACTGGACCAATGTCTAGAATTTGCTCTACTCTAGCAATTGGTTCTATCCTTATTGAGAACCAGAGATGGATTGTTAGTAGGAACATCTTCTGGATCTCCTCATCTTATTTTGTAGATTACACTGCAAGAGCCGGAACCCTACTTGAAACCAAAAAAATGCAGCAGTGCAGTTGTCATTTCATACAAAATCAGTGACCACTAAGAGAAGGCCTTATCCACATGATTTATTGGGGATGTTAGATTAAGTTTGAAAACATGATTTAAAATTCTAATGAAGATGAAGGCTGACTTTAGAGAGAGCTGCTTTGCATGATATGATTTCAGAAGAGGAGCGCTGGCTTTCCATACACTGTTGAATATTCTGTCCCAGTTCCCAGATGGGCAAAGCTTCTCGCTCTTGTTGACAACCTTTCAGAGTGGGTTTGATGGGCCTATCTCAGAAACTCCTTTAGTCATTTGTCTAGAAGCATTGTCATTATTCAGGTCATGGCCTCAGGCCTTGGTTATAGTGCATGACCAGAAATATTTTTAATATTAGAGTGGAGCCCGTAATCCCACATTTAAGTAATTAAACTGTTATTAGGCTCCTACTGGAATGAAGGACACTGCAGGGAGAACATGATGAACAATCATAGCACTTATAAGCCAGACAGTAATGACAGTGACAATAGATATTAATACTTTAGGACTAATTCAGCTACGGTAGCTCAGAATTAATCACAGAATTTCACTATGCCATTCTAAAGTTCATATACTGTAGCAGTACACAAAGTTTGTGCACAGCTGCAAATTACATCTGTTGTTCATTAGTTGTTTCTTCTGAAATCGATGGTATTGAAGTGGGTTTATTCTGCTTTTGCTGGAGTAACTGGAGTATCCTCTATTAGGATGTTGGAGGATCACCACCTCACCTAATCCCCAAATTTATTTTGAAAGTACTGGGTGGAGTCATCTGGCATTAGGCAGCACGTGGTTTTCAAAGGTTTTTCAATTATTCTCCACAGGAGCAAGACAAACTGTTTGTAAAAATGTCTTTTCATCCTCCTAGTGTTATTTTGATCCCTGCTTTGGTCTCTGGCTGTGAGGGGTCTGGTGTATTCTCCTTGTGTTTGTGAAGGTTTTCTGCTCCAGTTTCCCCCTGTGTCCTAAAATCACAAATGATAGGTGTACTGAAGTGTGTGTGTGTGTGTGTGTGTGTGTGTGTGTGTGTGTGTGTGTGTGTGTGTGTGTGTGTGTGTGAATTGTTGTGTGGTACCCTGTGTTGGACTGCTGCCCTGTCCAGGGAGTTTTCCTGCCTTGCGTTCAGTGATTCCAGGTAGGCTCCCAACCCACCGCAACCCAGAGCAGGAGGAAACATATATGGAGATGGAGGTATTTTCGAGCATTTAAACACAGATGTGTACAGATGTGTTCTCCGTAGAGCACTTGTGAACTTGTTTTCACAGAAATTCAGCAAAATAAGGCCTCCAACTTGCTCTGGACTAAAGCCATCATCCAGAGCCCGAGAGAGCACATCCATCCATCCATTTTCTATACCGCTTATTCCTGAATAGGGTCACGGGGGAGCCAGTGCCCAGCCGGTAATTTTGTTTTTAACTTTATACAGTATAAAGCAAAAGTTTGGGTACCCGGATCAAAAGATACATGTTGTTGACAGGTGCAGTCCTAGGCCTGGTCTACGGGTCTGCAGGGGTTGATGTGTGCATACGTTAAGAAATCCTGTGCACAAAACAAACTTAAATTCTGCATATTTTAGACTGAATTTAACATATGATGTATCTTATGTGCACACACTTTATCTTTTACATACTATATGCTAAGTAAATAGTAATGATGACTTATTTACACTTAAAAAACCTTTATGTCATGTAAAGGTCCACTGGTCTGAGCGAAACCAAAAAGTAGCTTAAAGCTTTAGCAGAAGAGGAGGCCAAACATGTCTGGAGTGTGTTTATAGGTTACCTCGTGTTACCACTGTGCCATCAGAATGAAGAAGCACTCTGTGAAAGTGCTGCTATTGAAGCTGAAAGAAAGAGAGAGAACGAGAGGAGGGGTGGGGGTGTCTATGAAGGGAGGGAGTCTGGGTGGGACACAGCCACAGTCACACTTCATGTCTAAGTGCTGCTTCTCTGGCACGGTGGTGCAGCTCCACGACCATGAGGTCTTCCATGAGCCCTGCAGGTTTAGCTCCATTACTGACAATTATCCTCTTGGTTCTGAGCACATGTAACAGCCGGACTGGCCCACCTGCAAGGGGTAAGCCAAGCTTTGTCAGATTTCTGTAAATTCTTATTCTTATAAAAATGAAATGGGAAATTAGTGTTAAAAGTTTGTAGTGCAGGATTTTGAAGATGAGGGATCAGCTGAATGAGGTAGAGTTATTGTATTGGTTTTACATGAACCGTTGTACTTTTAAAATTTTGTCTACTTTTTGTCATAAGGGTCAAAATGACCTGCAGATGACCTATATACCTTCTTATTGTGGTCTACAACTTCTGTGGATGTACTACCATGAAGGCAATGTTCCTCTTTCTCTAATGTTTGGGGTCACTCTAGGAAGTCTCATTAAAGTCATCTATTAGGATTTCTCAGGTGTTAAGTGTGGTGGTGGGTCATTTTTGACTCGTAAGACAACAGAAGAGTAAACAAATTGAATTCATTGATTTCATTTGGAGAAATGATTGAGGAGATGCGTAGCTCAAGTAATGTAAACTGTAGCAGCATAATTCATACAATCACTTTATTTGAATGCCAAAAACTCTACTTCTAGTGAATTATAGCCCATGTTTCCACAAGAGGTCAGGCTTACAGTCATTCTGACCTCTCCCCTGAACATTTAGCTTGCTTTCACTTAAAGAAAATACAGTCCTGCACAGTTCCTCCTGTGTGAGACCATTTTTGCTCTAACATTTTAATGCTAACTCTGTAAAAGCACTCGTAACCTGATCTATTTTGGATAAATGCAGTGGATCTGCTGGGCCTAATTCAATTTAGGGTGTTTTCTGGCTTAGACTTAATCTTGTTCACACAAAAAGGTTTACATTTTTTCCACCATAAGATAAAAAAAAAGCTTTTTTTCCTTATAGTTGGTGCCCATAAACATCAGAAGCCACTTTTTCTACATTGTTTGAGCACAGCAGCTACTACTTATATTATTTACATAGAGTGAACATTTCAGGATGAAGGGCCCAATAGAGGTTTCAGAACTACTAAGGAACTACCTACCTGCCTTTTCATGGATATATATGTTTAGTTAGGCCTATTTAAACTTTTCTTTCTGAAGACAGGAGTCTATTTTTTTACTTGTAATTTTAATTCTTTTATACACTAATATACTATTAATGTTCCTTTCCTTTCAATATAGAGTTTTAGCATTTAAGGTAGACGACACTGTTCCCAGAAAGAGAACAGTAACCTAAATAACATTTGTTTACTTCTGTCTCTTTATTTAATTAAAGTAAGAAGACTTTTATTTGACCTGGATTAGGTTACTTTGCTTGCCTCTGAAACCTGAGACTATTTCAGGGTAATTAATGCAGTGGTGTGGTTAATAAATATGAGCCCTTTGTGCACTATTTCATCACACTGTTTGACCCTGACCTTGTGCACCGTGTGCCTGTATTTGGTTGCTATGGTGATCTGTCCCAGCAGTGGAGTCATTACAGGCCTCTCTTTTTATTCTAGGGCTTGGGGTAAAGGAGCATTTTCAGATTGTTACACAGCACAATAGGCTGCGCAGTCGGGTTGACCCCATGGCTGCAAACATGCAAAAAATGGTGAGTTTGCCTTTGTTTGCTGATGTTTCATTAATGTAGGTCTGCTGGTACATCAGCGCAGTTTGCCAGCCTCTTACCAGTCCCTGAGTCTTAATCCCCCCACTTACCATCAGGAAAGAATTCAAGGAGGTCCCACTGAATGAGGAGAGAATTGTTCTTTGAACCTAAAGCACTGCACGTTTCTTTAGGCCTGTAAGGACTTTTCAAGGAGAAACATGTTGCAGAGAATGGTGAATATTGTCGGTGTTGCTGTCTTGAATTGCTTGTCATTTGTTTTAATCTATGTTGATGAAACAGTTTATCTAGTACTATATATTGTCCCAAAACATAACATGCATATATATTTTAAGACCATTATATACAGCCATTTAAAGAGGAATGAACATTTAGAAAAATAAAACATAAATAAAAATAAAACCTGGTTTTAAACAAATCAACATTCTAGCTTGTATGAGACCAGACCAGTGATTTCTTTTTAAACAGGATCAGTGCTTAGACTGTTGTGCCACCTGACTCCTTTCCACCACTATGGAGCTTAATGGCTCAGTCTGTGAATTTTCCTAAGTGGTGTTTATAGTGAATCTGCTGATGAACATTAGGTCAACTGAACTAGACCTAAGCCTGAAACACTTGCTGCCCTTTCCCAGGATCATTGCTGATCTTGCTGTGCCTTCAACTTTGGTCTTGAGCCAGAGCTCTTTATTGGGGCAGTGGTGTAATGGATCATAGCTCACTGACCCCAATAAAATGGGTAGTACGGCTTATTCACCTTACTTTTAAACATGTAGTTCAGAAACAGATGCAGTTTTTAAGCAATCGTCTACTCTACAGGAACACTCAGAGTGCTGACCTTGAGCGCTTTCCCTCTTTATAAATTTCCCACAGTCACTCCTGATAAAAGTGCATAGTTTTGAAAACACCTATCAGGCATTTGAAATGTGACTCCCACAGACAGTTGGGGGTCTTATTGGAGGCTATTCATATTTTGAAATGCAGTTAATCCGAACAGACGTCCTCTTTCTCTGAAGGATATCCTATATTGAAACAGTGATATCCCAAACAGTGGTATTTTGCGCAGTTGCTTCGTAAGCACAGCTGTTGAACGAGGGCACACAGGGGCACTAATCCTGATGTCCGTGCACACTGTTTGGAGTGGATCTGCCCTTATGGCCTCCTCGGGTTTAGAGGGCTTGCCAGACAGAATACAAACGAACAGCCCACATAATTGAGTCATTGTGGACAGCTCATGTCAGAGGTTGAGCTACAGTATACCACGCACATCTGCTACTACATTCAGTAGCAAAGTCGGTGTGTATCACTGTTAAGCTCAATGGAAGACCTAGTGGAATATTTATGTATTACTGTTAATAGCTGTGCTATTTTTGTATGCTCACACTGTTGGTTATGACTAATGTTTTTAAATAAATGCTTATACTCACTTTCCAAAAATGCACTTAGTAATCAATTGATTATTATCATATTCCTCCAAAAAGTCTCATCTTCAATTCTTCACATATTCCACACAAATATATCACGATACCATTTATTCTTTTCTGATCCTTTCCCACACATTCCCATTCTTTTTTTATCCCAATTCCCCCCCAATTTGGAAGTGCCATATAGAGGTCCAAAAAAATGACCGACGCATGATTGAAGCTGTAATCCTCAGGAACCCTTTGGTGCTTGTGAACATGTCTGTTTTAGGTTCCAAATAGGCAAGAGGAGTTGTCCTTAAGATAACTCTTCCAAACAGATCATGTTCAAGCAAGCAATGCTGTGCAGTAGAATATTACACCAATGCAGAATTGTTATATTCTGTGATGTTGTATCTCTATTGTTAGTTTTTTTTTTTGTTTTTTTTTTTAATGAAAACATGCATAAACTGAGTAAAAAGGCAAATTCTAATCCAAACAGTGGGACATGTAGAATGAAACACTGCTACCTAGTGTTCAGGGTTTGAACACAAGACAAAATGAACCAACATCCATCAACAATTTTTACATGTAAACTATTTATTAGAAATGGATTCTGTATTACAGTACTGCAAAATATTATATCTCTCATGCTGTTTTTTTTTTCACATAATGAGAGGAAGGATGTGTCATAATTAGCCTCTGCTTTGCATTTGTATCTGCAGCATTTCAGGTTATTTCTTCAAAGCCTGACAGTTGAGTTTCTGGAGAGTTGAAGAGGGATATTAAAGTGCTTTGGTGGTAAATATGAAAAGGCTTTGGGCTGAGGTGGCTTTGTGATTATCATTCAGGAATATTTGTGCAGGAATCCATAAGAGCAGTCTGATTGTCTGTGGCTGTAAAGAGATTAGAGTCTCACAGTGGAGCTCTAAGCCCTCCTTTCAGAGGAAGATAAGATTCCCTAATTTCATAAAGTTTCTCGAATGATGGCCCTTTTTCATGCAGTGACCCCTCTTATGGTTCTTGAAGTGAATGGAGACTGAGAGCATTTGGAATGATGGAGTGTGTAACTGAAAAAGAATAGCTGGGGGGAGTGTGTGTGTGTGTGTGTGTGTGTGTGTGTGTGTGTGTGTGTGTGTGTGTGTGTGTTGTGGGAAGGATTGCACTTTCAAACCTCAGCTGCACAGTAATGAAAGTGAGGTCATTTCCTCAGATCAGTGTGGAGTGTGAAATGGAATATAGAAGGAAGGGTCTAACACTTTGAGTGTACACATCTAACATTGTTTTAGGTAGAAATTAGACAATATCTATATACTGTGATGTTATGTTTGTTAATCCTGGATTGATTCTCAAAAACACAGTATTGATTGTTAATGAACATTTTAGATTTACTGATTGGCGACAGTGTTTCATTTTGTTTTGTGTTTAAACCCTGACTGCTAGATGGCAGTGTTGTACTCTGTCCTCAAATCCCACTGTCCTGATTGGCTCAGGAGTCAACTTTTCTGTTACTCATATTATATTCAGCTAGTGTTGTGTATGTCATATAAAGTATATTGTATTGCAAAAAAAAAAGGCAAATTGCTTACAGTATTGCAATAAATTGAATTGTAATGCCTATATGTTGATGTAACACATCAACACATTCTTAACAATACCAGAGACCATAATATGCATGAGCTGATTATAATGTATTTATAGTGGTAATATAAAGTTATGTGTTAACTTAATCTACACCCCCATGTCTTTCAGATGTACCAACATTTGGATGTATGATGGAACTGATTCAGTGCAGACATGTACTAAAGCCTTTCTTTACCTGAAACAGCTGCTACCTAGTATTATAACTATTACTACTGCTAAGCATATTAATAATTATATCAGTAAAACTGTTCATAACAGTCACATTATACCATTTCATTTATAATTTATAATTCTAGAAATAGTGCACTGTTTCTAGAAGACGTAAATGATGAGCTGGAAGTACTTTGATCATTTTTATAGTCTTCCTCTCCTCTGAAGCATCAACTAGATTTATTTAGGGCCAGCTTTTTAGAGAAGTTCATTATTGTTTTGTCGAGTGCTAAGTTTTAAAACTTGAAACTTTGCCATGTGACATGATCTGTCATATTTATTTTTGAGTGATATATTGATATACTGAAATAATTGCAATAATCATTATTAATGTCATTTTTAGACCATATTTTTCCACTGCATTGTTCGTTGCACAAACTGCACTCACAGACAGACTCAGCCTCACCTCTGACAGAGAGAGATGAGTGGACAGAATAGCACAGGCTAAAATATTCATTATTCATTCTTATGTATAGACAAAGTAAATAAACTATAGGTGATAATATTGAGGTCAGAAAAAAAGACAAAATTTGTCTTCATATATTGTACAATTAGTTGACAATGTAATTATTACAACAGGCCTACGGGGGGGGGGGTGCCTAAATATTCCACACAACTGCATTTAAAAAGATTATAATATTATGACATCGAATGGTGTGTCACTCCATTTAGACGCTCCTTTTTTTCAGAAAGCCAGCCATCTGCCTATCCTTCCACAGTCACTGCAGAGGAAATCACTGCAGATGCATTTGGCTGGTTTCAGTGCTTTAGAGTGGGAAATCCATTGTTGTTTTTTAGCACATGGCTATTTGCAGTTTTCCACTGTGAGTGGAGCTAAATGCATGCTGCCAGTCCGTAAGGAGCTCTGCCTCAAGTGAGGAGGCCGTGGGTGACAGAGAGCTGGCAGCATCTCTGAGGCTTTACAGAGAGTGAGTGTAGAAATATAGGGTGGGATGGGGAGGAGGGCTGCAGCTAAAGGGGACCTGCTGATGGCCTGTCTGTGTTTCATCTGTGTCTATAGTGTGGGTGGGAACGGGATGGCTCGAATGACTTGACCATTGATTTGTGCCAGCGAGTGCTGGCCCGCTCCTCCCTCCTCTACTCAGCCTGCATCTCAGGCTGCCTGAAACGGGACCCGTTCTTGGGGGGCCCGTTGTGAAACCACATCTGCGGAAACTGCTCCCCCCCCAAGTGCTTGATTTCACGCTAGGTTTTGGAGTGGTGACAGCTGTTTCCATGGGAACACGTTGCCACTGCCCAGGCAGGCGTGTCATGCTGGTGGCCACATAGACATTCGGCTGCCATTTAGGGGTCAGGGGACGAGACCAGGTCAGGCATATTAGCTGGAGACTGACAATTACAGTGACTTAACTTCTAAAGCACAGCAGGAGAGTAAAGAAACAGGAGTAGAGGGTGTATGACATATGGAGTCAGTCGTACCCAGAGTCTGGCCATTCACAATAATGTCACAGCCTTCTGACTGGGATGCTTGTGTGAGGCCTTTTCACTGGCAATTTGTCATCGCATCTGTGGGCTGGATACATGCCAGCAGTGAGTCACAGGACAGTCCTGAATCAGTTTGTTGCAGGACTATTCTAATACAATGGCTAGTACATATGAGTGACATAATGAATTTTCATAAAACATAAATTAAACATACTACAACATACGCAAACTATTTATAGATATAAACATGTATATAATTATAAATACACACTACCAAGTTTGGACATATTTCCAAAACATGACAAAATAATATGCCTGTACTGTATAAACCATTAAAAAAAAAGAAAAAGAAAATGTTTTGTGTATTTAGGCAAACTCTAGCAGTATTCGAGTATTAGAGTATTAGTAGAGTAGTATATATATGAGACTAGAGACTGGTGGCTGTTTTTAGGGTATTACAGAAACTGTATTCAGGCGTGGTTTAACTGTTGTGGTTTGAGTGTTTTCCCCATTAAAGCCTATTTTTTCACAGTGTAGTGTAGTGCAGTGTAGTTGGTAATTTGAGGAGGAATGCTACCAAAAAGCATTTTAGGCACACTAAAGCAAGCTAAAGTTAATGCAAACTAAAGCAGATCAATATGTCTATGATACAGTGGAGCATCAGAAGATGGAAGAAGGTGCTCTGGTCAGATGAGAAGTTTTTTTTTTTGCAAAATGCTATGTGTGTGGGGGAAAACTAACACTGCACATCACCCTGAACATACCATCCCCACCTTGAAACATGGTGGTGGGAGCATCATGCATTGGGGATTCTTTTCTTCAAAAGGGACAGGAAAGTTGGTCGGAGTTGATGGGAAGTTGCTAAATACAGGGCAATCCTGGAGGCAATCCTGCAGGTCCTACAAAGCATTGAATCAAAGGGCTGAAAAGGTTTAATATTCATAATTTGTTAAAAAATTATGAAAAACATGTATATACTATGCCTATCACATAAAATCCCAATAAAATACATTTATGTTTGTAATTATAACATGATTTATAACATGGTGTTTCTCTGAGACATTCAGAGCTAGTGAGGACTTCTTTTTGAATTTGTACAGTGCTTGCTGGATGTCCATCAGATGTTCTTTTTGAGCTGTTTGATTGGCCACCTCAAACTCCATATGCGATAGAATTCCCTATAGGCCTGACCTCAGCTTTACCCAGTATCACCACAGACTTTTCCAGTTTACCCACCTCCCTTCCTCTGATCCCCGCAGCTCAGGAAGTGGAATCCCTCATACCTCGCTCCTCCAGTCCCTCATTTACAGTTCACTGATGCTGTTCATGGAACGCAGATCTTTATCTGAGATCCTACATTTGAGAAGCTCTGAGCTCTTTCATTTGTCTGAAACTTGCTAAAGCTCTGAGCAATGTCAGAGGTTAGATTTTTAAATGCACACACACACACACACACACACACACACACACACACACACACACACACACACACACACACACACACACACACAAACACACACTCCTTATAATACTCACAGCATGTGTTGCAGATAAATAAATTATGAGGGGAAAAATAGATGATTTTAACATGACAGTAAGAGTAACCACTGTGCATTTTCATTATATTCTATTTTATATATTATAGTTCTTAAAAATAAAAGTGCTACAAATGGTGCTTTGAGTAATGCCAATTGAATAATCAAATCAAATTACAAGCACAATTGCACAATTGTTTTCTCACTGAACTGGACCAATTATAAATAACAGATGCTCTAATTAAATGTTCTATTCTCAAATTTAAAAAATGAAACAGAATGTTTTTGTAAAAATGTGCATTGTAAAATAAAGAGTTTATTTACTCATCTTTTATATTTTGATCAATGATCTTATTTATAATGTCTTTGGTTTTACTGCACACAACACTGTTGTCCCAAAAGGATCCCAAAAGTGTTTTTATCTCACCATTTTATTGGCCTTGGGCAGGTCTGTGGTTCGTTTTTTAGTTTCCTGGATGGCCAAACGTATCATAAAAGCTAGAAAAGTTACACCAGTTAAATGAAATAGTTTCAATAGTTTATAGTTTTAGGGTTATAGTTTATGGGATATAGGTCCAGGCAAGGATAGCACTGAATCTGTGTCCAGGCTCAGACTGCAGCCTGCCTCTTAGTGACCTCAGAATATGGTATAGGAGCTGTGAGTGTGAAGTGTGGTAAAGAACCTTTACATTAACTTCTTTAAACCTTTAAAATGGTCTCAAAGTGGTTCTTTCTGGCATCACTCAAGAAACCTTTGTAGCACCTTTATTTATAACAATGTAAGATACAACATCTTGTCTTACCAGTGAGAACCAAAAGGGTCAAATGTATCTATTACTTTGGAAGAGCCTGTCTGATACAGTTCTACCTTATTTCCACACACTCCAAATTTTACCCTTGCAATCTTATTTAAGACTCTACTTAACTGAACCCATGTTGCTGCTTTATGGAGCTCGGTGACCTCATCTTTCCTGGCTTGGTGCTGATGTCACATCAGGGACTGATTAGGTTCTAATGGGGGAGTGCCCGCAGGCAAGAGTGAAGAGCCTTTTCATAATTATCTGCATTTAGGTATCACCTAAAGTTCAAATTCAGTAGAAGATTCAATATTTGATTCTATACAGAACAGAGGCATCTTGGTGCAAATCGTTTTTGATTTAGCACAAATAGTACAAGTAGTGCCTAAATATATATTTTGTGTCCATTTGTTAATGTTAAAGGAACAGTATTTGACAATTTTGTACGTTAAAACAGCAACCTTGATATAATGTTGATTGTACACTGATTAATAGGGAGAAAAATGCCTCTGTCATTCCCCCTGCAGGCTGGAACACTGCTACTGTACTGGGTCTTTGATGGAGTTGCACAAGAACCTGACTCCAGAACTGCTTAATTCTGCTTAACCTGAATCATATTTGTGTACAGTTCTGTGATATTACTCTATTGCCTCAGTCCACATGCTTCTTTCACTTCAGATGCTGCTTTTGCATCTCTCAGCTTATGAACAAATGCATGTGTACAGGTGACGACTAGAGAGTGCTCAAAGTGTGATTTGTATTTACTGCAGTTGTGAATGTAAAAGTGAATTACAATATCCAAATGTAGGTAGAGCCCAGGAGCAAAAATACCAATTGTCACATAATGCTGCACATGTTATTGTTGCATTAAAACTCTATTTATATACAGAACAGAGTGGTTTAAATAAAGTTATCCACTTTTTTGATTACTTGCCAAAAATTAAGAGAATTGAACCGAATGTTAAGTGCATGCATAGCTTAAGTTCATCCCTTTTTTGTCAAATGTGAAACTGATGTGTTAGTTATGCGGCACCATAAAACACACTGAATCTGACATTGTCATTTCCAATGTGGGACACTTTTAATATGTAGTACTGAAATCCGATACATATTCAGAATCCAGTAGTGTAACTTGGTCTGAAATTGGATTGGAATTCATACAACTTTTACATCAATCCTCCTCAACATTCCTCATGAATGCATATTGAGGAGACCTCATAATTATTTGGGGAGATGTCTCTGTTCAAATAAATTGTTCAAACAAGAATTATTTTTGCTGGTATTTACTAGTATTTGAGTCTTTTCTTCCATCTACCAGTGAAATGCTCTAAATGCTACAGGTTGCAACACAAGCCAAAAACAGTTGGAGAGGTGTTCTTTGCATGAATTACTACATCATTTCTTTTCCATTGGTATGGCTTATTTAGGGTATAAATACTAGTGCATTTAAAAAAATTGAGAAGATTGTGAAAGTTGCTTTCAATCAGTTGTTGAATGTGACCTTTTTACAGTGTGCCTCAACACATTCTTGATGATTAGCCCAGCTCTCTGCCACTGGAACGCACTGATATCACCTGTAAAGTTGGCAAAGTGAAACATGTCCTTTGGGCCTTCTTGCACATGCCTCAGTTTAGGAGTGGGAGCTATTTGGACAAATACTGAATATAGGTGACATTAAAAAAATTCTATGAACAGCCCAAAATAGATCTGATTTGGTGAGAAAATCAAATTTGGGACACTTTACCTGCTGTGTGAATGTAGCCTCAGTTACTCTGAAATGCATGTATGATTGTTCAGTTGAATTGCCCAGTTCAGGTAAACAGAATGAGATGCTAACATTACCTCAGCATAAACACCACACTACACCACCCTAATGTGTTTCTTAGGGTGAAGTTAAATAGTTAAAGCAGAATTTCTTAACCCATGTCCTGGAATATCCCTGTCCTGCACATTTGAGTGCCCTTTCTGCTCTTAGCACAGCTGATTCAACTCATCAGTTCATTACCAAGCCTTTGCTCAGCAGAACCATGGGTATTAGAGCAGAGAAATTCACTAAATAATGCAGAGCGGTGGCACTCTAGCACCGCGACTGGGAAACACTCTCCCAGGTCTTCAATCTGAGTTGTATTTGTTTATTTTAATTTATTGAGAACTATTTATCCATTTCCAGGAGTACAATGAGATGCTAGCTGGACTGGCCCAGGAAAGAGCTGAATCCTGCTCAGAGGACAGTTCCCATTTAGATGAACAGATGGAGCACACTGGGTGGAACATCTGTCGGTCTCCTTGTGGTGTTACCTCTTTTTCTGAAGTCATCAACTCTTGGTTCAAAGAGGGCCAGGACTACATCTACCAAAGTGGTCAGTGCAGGAATAATGGCACATGCAAGCATTACACACAGGTGATTTGTTTTAACTGTCAATTTTTGATAGTGAAAAAGACACAGTGGTGTCCGGTTTTGGTTCTGGTGGGCCGGATTCCAGCACATTTTGGTGATCTGCCTTCATAAAGACATACAAAATCCTTCAACTAAAGTTATGTTTGGACCATCTTTGTAACCTCGTCAGTTTGAAGTTTTACATTTCTGGGTTTTTAGATTTTTAATTATACTTAGGTTGGGGGACTATGAGGGCCATAGCAGAAGCTTCAGTTTGTACATTTTGAGGTAGACCATTGTGGATGTTGAGGTGTTTTTTTTTTTGCTATTTAATAGTAGGTGAGGACAATGCAAAACAATTGGAGAGATGTTCATTTCATGAATTACTACATCATTTTGCTCCATTGGTACAGCATATTTTTGGTATATACTGTATTTACTAGTGCATCTTGGAAAATTGTAATATTGTGCATTTTGTATTCATAATTTAATTAAACTATAATTAAAATACTTAAATATTAATTTAATAATATTAATATATATATATATATATATATATATCTGTCTCTTATACACATCTTAGGAAGACAAGCACTGACGACATGATCACCAAGGAGTTCTTCCTCCTTTCTATATAATCAAACTATAATTAAATATAAACTACTTTAATTAAAGTATTTTAATATGAGATTCTGGATTTGATCAAAATTAAACTGACTTTTAATATTTTACTTTACATGTAAAGAAAATAAAATGACAGTTGGCTTTTTTAAATGAAATTATGAAATGCTCAAAAAAATAGTTTTATCTGTAGCACAATAACCAGTTTCCAATGCCCACCTAAACACAAATAACTAATTCTACAACCTATGGTACAGTGAAATGCCAATTTTCTGACTTTGAAAGTTGACAAAAATAATCAGAATGCATAAGAACCACCATGTTGAATTGTTTGATTGTTGAATTGCATTTTAGCACAGAGCTCATCAAACTGGGTTGTACTAAGTACCTCCAAAACAAACCCAAACAGGACACCCCAATGTGAAATGAAAATTTTCAGAAATGTTCTGAATGCTACATGTGTCTTTGTGTGTCAGTTGGTGTGGGCCACATCCAGTCAAGTGGGCTGTGCTGTGCATGTGTGTAGAAGAGGAGCAGTGCACTGGGACCTGTTTGTCTGTGCATATTCCCCAGGGTAAGAGAGCTTGCTGGTCTCATTCCCAGTTCTATTCCTGAGTGAACATTTTATATCAGTGTTTATTTATTTGTTTGTTTGTTTATTTATTTAATATTAATACAGTATTGGTACACCTGCTCATTCATTGTTTCTTCTAAAATCAATGGTATTAAACAGTTGAATCCTGCTTTTGTTGGAGTAACTTTCTCTAGTGTCCAGGGAAGCCTTTCTGCTAGGTTTTGGAACATTTATAAAATGATTTGATTGCGTTCAGCAAGAAGAGCAAAGAGTTAGTGAGGTCAGAATGTTGAATAATCACACCCCATCTCATCCCTCAACTCATCTCAAAAGTGCTGGAAGTGGAAGACCTAGCTTGCCTTAATCTACTGTACATTTAATTTTTTTTTTTCATTTGTTACAGAATATGTAAATAAAACAGGAGAATAAAGAGTCATTACTTAAAGCATAGTGATTATGTAAAAAACAAACAAACACGAAAATAAGAGGTCCCTGAAAAAAATGGGCCTCTATTGATACTGTCTGATAATATTTTTTTCAAAATTAAATATTCTAATAAGTTGAAATTCTGTAAGCTATAAGCTGTAATGATCAGCAGTTAAACAAAAAAGCTTGAACTATTTCACTTCACATGTAATGAAGATAAAATGTGTGACAGTTTACCTTTTGGAATTGATTATGAACAAGAACGGTGTGTTAAAACTAGTTCAGAACATTGGTTCATACAGGGCACAGATTGGGAAACACTGGTTTAGGGCAGTAGAGTCTCACCCTAAAGGTGAATGGTTCTGTTCATGTTATACATGCTTCTCATTGTATGTGCAGGGGAAACTGGGAGGTGAATGGCAGACAGGTGGTGCCCTATAAAGCAGGGGTTTACTGCTCTCTCTGTACGTCCTCCATGTCTGGCTGCCTTCGGCTTTGGGACCACGTTGGTGGTTTGTGTGGTAAGAACACTGTGGACCTATGAATGATAGAACACTGCCTATGAATGTTGATTTTGGTCTACCTTAAACAAAAAAACACTCACTGTGAAACTAAAGCAGATAAGAGCTTTTCTTCCCAACTAAAAAGCCTTGCTGATTTACATTTTTATGACACCTTGTGTGCTTGTGCTGCTGGTGTTAGCAAAAAAAATGTGCTACATTGAGAGAATTTTAAAAGAAATTGTCCTCTGTGTGCCTTTCATTAGGTGAGCTGTTAACGTGGCATGATAAAAGTTGTTTTTGTAGGCAAAGTGCACCCGGAGAAAAACACTAGCCCTATTATATTATATTCATTTGAGCATAACTGCATCACAGCTGCCTGAAGCAATGTTTTTCCCATGGTATTTTCCGGTAATGAAGTTCACCCATGCTTCATTTTACAACAAGAAATTGATGCTTTTCTATGCTTATTTTGGTAGTAAATTCTACTGCTTGTCAAAAGTTTTAAACCCCCCCCCAATGTAACCAGTTTTTATTGACATTTAGAACCCTAAGCCAAATTTGTGCATTGTTTACGTAGTTTGATGTACTTTTATTTGCCAAAAAATTAAAAACATATTTATAGGAGACACAGGAGACAGTCTCATATTCCAGATTTTGTTATTGTCAGGAGATCCTAGGCTACTCAAATTTGTATTCATTTGAGATGTAAAAATTAGGAGAATATGTATGAAAATAATTGTATGAATAAAGGAGCGCCAACAACCCAATATCTGTGTCAATCATGTCATTAGCTCTGTCCCCTCTTGCTGATCAGTCTCAGTCTGAGTCTGCATGCAGGTTGAGGATGTACATGTGGACAGAGCAGTAAACATGCACTGGAAAGGTCATTTGCGATTTAAACTGGGATTTAGGTCAGTTGGACTTACTCAATCATAATAGGTCAAGGCTTGTAGTTTGAAATATGCGTATCCTGTCTATACATTACTCTGATCCTGATATATGAGGCCTAGAAAACAATATGTAACAGGGTCCAAAGGGTTAAGCTATAAATGCCCCAGTCCAGTGGTTTTGCCCTGTTCCAATCAGTCAATACCGATCCAATCTGAAAAATACTTCTATAAATAAAACTTTCACACAGTTTAGGTAAGATGTGTTGCTAATGTGTCATTACATAGTGTTCCCAGTTCTTTTAAAAGACTGCAGACAAATTGCAGAGAAATTGTGTGTGTGTGTGTGTGTGTGTGTGTGTGTGTGTGTGTGTGTGTGTGTGTGTGTGTGTGTGTGTGTGTGTGTGTGTGTGTGTGTTTGTGTGTGTGTGCGTGTATTGATACACACTCTGAACTGATATATCTTAGTGTTTGTCAACTACAACTACTGAAGCATTTTATAGTGTGGTGATTGCATAGTGATTTGGTTTTCTATAGCATGGGTTTGTTAGCAGTAATATTAGTGCTTATTAAATACCCCTCTCAGTTTTGAGTGTACTGTTCAGTGATGGTCTACAAAGAAAGGCAAATGTACAGTAATCATAATTACCCATACTTTTATTGTAGTATAGTTTCTGCTCTTTAAATTGAGTTAGATTGTGATAAACTCTCTTAACCTCTGTTATAGTGTGGGTTCATCTAAACAGCAAAGTAATCAGTACAGAGGAACAGAGGAATCAGTACAGAGGAATCAGTACAGAGGAATCAGTACAGAGGAATCAGTACAGAGGAATCTGTACTTATTTCCAGGTTCTTAAAGCTGTGGTATGTGTACAGTATAATTGGCTGGACTTTGGACTGGCTACTCTGAGGTCAGTCAGTGTATCTGTATCCATGACTTTTCTGGTGTCTGTGCAGGGTCGCTCCAGTGCAAATTCTAAACTGTTCTGTAGCCTTCAGAGAATATTCCCTTACTGCATCAGGCTGTGAATAATGTCCATTAATGTTCCTTTCAGGATGACAGAGGGCGATCTGAATTCGTACACAATCCATTAAAAAATGCCTGGATCAGCTCAGGACATTTCTAATGCAAGCACTATAAGTCCAGTGAATAACCAGAAATGATGCAAAGTCCAGTGATCTCAAATGATACAAATGTAAGCAGTAAACTAGCAGAGCCATAATGCCAATTGTAATAAAAACGGTTCTTTTAAGAGAAGTGATGGTTTAAGCACTTACAGTTGTCTGTGAAAATGGAAATAAGCTTTGAAAACTGACATTGAAATTTGATTTTTTTTTGACTACAGGAAACACTGGGGGTGTTCTAGAACTTTTGATTGATAATGTACATAGGGTGCAGTATGTTATGTATGTTATGCTTGTTACTATATATTTGTCTCCTTATGAGATTAGGGGTGTGACCTTTGACTTGTGAGTATGATTCTGGTTTCAGAGACCCCCAGGAATCCATGTCGAATGAGCTGTGGTCAGAATGGACAGCTGAACGTCTCTTCGTGCCAGTGTCACTGTGCCCCCGGGTTCACTGGACGCTTTTGCCAGGGTGACTCTTCTTGGAGATCTCACTGTACTGAATGACTACTGTTGCTCTAGGCTGATCTTTCAATACCTCTTAAGGATGTTCTAATCACATTTGTCCCCAATCCTATATGCAATTTAATATGGAACATGTACAAATACTAGTCTAAGACAAATACAGAATTTTTGGAACTGTGTATAGCGTAACTGCTACAGACTAAAGGATGATCTGCGGCCAGATTCACAAAAGCTTTCCAATGAAAAAGTACAAGCAGTCTTATGGTAAACACTAAGACGTTCATAACAATATACTTAAATGCAATTCTCCAAAAATCTTCAAATATATTCTTAAATATAAGTCTTAATAATAATTAAATAATTCAATAATTTTATATACTTAATTTTATATACATTTGTTGCTTTAATGTAGCCTTTCATAACTTATCTTAGACAATGTGAAATAACATTTTTAATGAGTCAGTATTCAGTGAAATGTGGAGAAATAATTAAGTTAAAACATTTTCAGTAAACAAGAGCTTGAAGTCAAGCCCTTATGCTCTGTGACATCTACTGCACCCGAAGGATTACTAATTGGTAAATACATGCAAAGCAGTGCAAAGTTACTGAGCCCACCTGCCATGACCAAACATGTAGAAATGTACATGGACCCTAATTATCTGTTACTTTTAAATTTATGACCACCATCAATATATCATCATTACTCCAGTCCACCTGAGCATTACAGCAGATGTGTGGGGGTCCAGTGTCACCTTATCAATAAAGTATGGGTCCCCCCTTGTGAGCCTCATTCCTTCCAAGGTATCTTCCTCCAGCTCTGAGGGAGTTTTTTGCTGCTGCCTCCTTTTGGCTTGCTGAGAAGGGGGTTTCTGTCTTTAAGTTTTATATATTTCGAAAGTTGAACATTTTGTTGTGACGTCAATTAAAAGTGCTATACCAATAACTTTGATTTGATTTAGTTTGAGGATTTGTCTAAGCTGAAAAAACAGGTTACATTAGATTAAATGTATAATACCAGTTGTTCTCAGAATGTGTTGTAAGTGAAAGGTTAAATTATCCTTATAGCATGAAGTTAACAAAAAAGGAAGAAATTCTTCCTTAAGGCTTTTGTGTAGCTTGCCCCTGATTTACATTACATTCACATTTATGGCATTTGGCAGACACTCTTATCCTGAGTGACTTACAAAAGTGCTTTGCTGGTCAGAAAATATTCTTAGCTAGTTTGTAGAGCCTACAATCTAGACTTAGTTGCTGCCAAATACAAATACCAGAATAGAGACCTTGCTCAACATATTACAATTTATCACAGAATATACATAATTATAAGGCTTTATAAGTCCAGCCAGAAGAAAGATGAATTGACTGCATGAGCACCTGAGTGGCCCCTCTAGAGAGAAAAGGTTGAATTCTCTGGATGTTGTAAAGGTCAAATCTTGCTGTCTTGCTGGGGTAGAGTTTCGGGTGATGGGCCACCATCCATGGTGAAATGTCAGTGAGATTGAGCACCATCAGCATACAATTTTAAGAAAAGCCATGACAAAAAGGTTGCACACTCTATTATTTAGTTGGACTGCCTTTAGATTCGGTGTGGCATCACTTCAACAAGCTTCTGCAATGTCATAATATTAATTTCTGTCCAGAATTGCATTAAATTTTACCCAAGACGTTGTATTGATGGAAAATCACTGCGCAAAGTCTTCTCCAGCACATACCAAAGATTCTCAATGGAGTTCAGGTCTGGACTCTGGTGGTCATTCCATGTGTGAAAATGATGTCAAATGCTTCCTGAACTACTCTTTCACAATTTGAACCCGCTGAATCCTGGCATTGTCATCTTGGAATATGCCATCAAATGGAATTATCCATAATGGAATAACCTGGTCATTCAGTATATATTCAGATAGTCAGCTGACCTTGTCCTTTCCACAACCACAGGATGTGTCTTTGAACATGGTTGTTTAACAAATAAGAAGCTACTCGGTGCCTCAGTTGGGGTTACATCACTTGTTGCCAGCTAAACCATAATCACCCATCCAGTAATTATCCAGTGGGAGGGTCTTACCTATTTGCTTAGTTAAATCCAGATCTTTTTTGTGCAGGCAGTGTTTGTATTTCTTGTGTCGATTTCCATGTAACTTATACGTATTCTGGTGGTCTGCTTGTGTGTTCTAGTGCGCTGCAGCATTCAGTGTGTCCATGGGCGGTACAAGGAGGAGGAGTGTTCCTGTCTGTGTGATGTAGGTTATGGGGGAGCAGAGTGTGCAGGTGAGTGGGTTAGCATTAAATGACCTTGCCATGATTTATCTGTGGCTGCTTTGCTCATTTACTAGGCCATTGACTATCTCTTCAACTATGTTTTTAACCCCGCCACATCTAACAGGACTTTTCTCAAGAAAAGAAATTAAGAAATGTATTAGGAAGATATTGGTGAATGAGGCCCATAGTTCTATATGGGACTAAAACTTCCACCAATGTTGAATTGGGTTCCTTTCCTGTTCGTGAACTTAATTTTGAACAATACGGTGCATTTCCACCAACAAAAATAGGTTGCAGAACCTGAAATATTTGTTTGGAGTTCCAAAAGTTTGGAACTAAAGATTGGTATGTTTTCAGCGCGAACTGCTGTAGTTATGTCTAGCTTTGAAAACCATGTGTTTACTCACCCTCAGCTGTTCTGTTCTGCTCTGCAGAGAAGCTGAGCTTTCCATACCATAGCTGTGACATGCAGATAGATCGCAAATGCTTCATGGTGTCCTCCGAAGCTGAGACGTACTACACAGCCAAGCAGCGCTGTCAGGTGGGAATGCTCACACACAGATGGATCTTATCATCTACACATGTGACATACAGCTGCTGATAGACATCAAGACAGGCCTCGGGTTGCTCCTCCAGTAGCACATGAGGTCTAGTTGTGTTTGTTTTGACAGGAAAGAGGGGGCATTCTGGCTCAGGTGAGCAATCAAAAGGTCCAAGATATCATTGCTTTTTTCCTGAGCCAGCTTGAGAACACCAACGAGGTGATTGACCCTGACTTTGAGACCCGCAATTTCTGGATAGGTGAGGACACATATGTTCAACCATAGAACTGTACATTGTGTTGTCAATGTTTACTCTGATTGTGTATCTGTCCATTATAAGAAGTCTATGGACTATGCGCCATAGCATTTCCTCGAACAAAGTTTTCTTGGTAGACTCAACCAATGCTCCTGCTTCATCATGGAATCACAAACACTTAACACTTAACACAAAAACATTTCTCCTGCTATCAAAGTACGTAGCTTTGTTGTTGTCTGGAAGAGCACATTATCATGTACCTGCTGATGTTCCACAAATGAACTTGATTATGTAGATCCACCTTAAACCGTTAACATGTTTTGCTCCTTCTACTTTAAACCCTTGAACACTGTACATATGAAGCATCTGAGAAGTTGCATGGAACCACTTGATTTAAGTCATTTTATTCATTTGAACACTGAATGGTGGTCCTGAATGCCTAAGCATTTCTTTTGCCATGACCTGTTTCTGGTTCCACATAACCTAAAAACTGTGCATTCTTTCAAATCTTAACTTTAGTTTAAAGCGTGAAATAAATGAATTATTTCTGTCTTCATAAAAACAGGTTTGACGTATAAACCAGTGAAGGACTCATTCCGCTGGGACACAGGAGAGGCTTTAACTTTTACAAGCTTTGCTTTTGGACAGCCGGACAATCACGGGTGAGAACCTGGAATACAAGAAAAGTTCAGCTGACTAACTTTAAAGGCTGAACTATTTATTCAGCACAGAGTATAATTCAGTATAATTACTTAAGATCTGCACTTTACTTAAGTGTGTAAATATTTAGCCTATTATATTTAACCTATATATTTCCCTCTTGGGACCAGGTACAAATTAGTAGTCTTTCATACTTTGCGTCACACCAAAAATGAAAATCACTTATTAACATGTGTAGTATGTAATACAGAAGTAGTATTATAGAGCATTATACATAATATTGAATAGATTATTTACACAGTGTACAGAGCATCCATATGCTTCAAACCATGGAGAAAACATAAAATGAACAAAAATGGAGATACATGGTTTTCATTGGACAGCAGCAATATATTAATTGTACTTTAGTATCAATTAAATGATAGTTATTAGTAGTGCTTAGTACAAATTATTGGCTTCAAAATTAATTAAATAGCATGAAATTAAGTACATTTTAAGTATACATTGTTGTTGTTTACTTGAACAGGAAAGAAAGCTAAAAGAAATTGATAAAAAAAAAACAACAATTGTGAAAAATTGCAACAAAAAAAAAAACAGGTTTTAAATATTTGTCCACACTCAACATTTTAATGTTTTGGAACATTTTTGGAACAATTGAGTAAAAAAACAGTAATGAATTTTCAGAAAGTACAGGAGTGTCTGTAGAGGATGGGATTTATTTACTACACTTCACATCTACACTAACTATAATCTATAAAATAAAAACATCCATAGAAACTAGCTATGCCCACACCTATGACTGACCTTATTACTAGTGTGGATAACATGATTGTAATGTTTCTTTTTGACCATTGGGTGTCCCTATTTTCTCTCTCTGGCTTTAGCTTTGGGAACTGTGTAGAACTGCAAGCATCTAGTGCCTTCAACTGGAATGACCAACGCTGCAAAACTCACAACAGATACATTTGCCAGTTTGGTAAGCAAGAATATGTTCATCAGTGAGCTTCAGGTGTGAATCATTGTATGACGAATAGGTTCAGAAGGGCTGGTTTAACCCTCCTCCTGCAGTTTAAATTGACTGAATTCAAATTTTAAAAATAAAGGAAAAATATATTTTTTATTATTTTTGCAGCATGAAATCTTTTCTGCTGGGCCTATTTAGTATAATCGACCCAGAACCGTTACTGCTGTTCCTTACAGTTAAACATAATAGGAGGGATAAATTGTTGAATGTTGTATTGAGTTTCTTTTCTTATCACTTTAAATAATGCTCCAAATGGTCCATTGATCCATTGACCTCAGATAGCCTGGAGTGATCTGACTGTTTAAACTCTCACTTCAGTAGCACACCGCATCTTCACCATGGCAACCTTCAAATGATGCCTAGAAGACTAGAAGTTGAGGAGTGGAAGGCTAAAGCGGTTCCGGCTCTGGAGCTCTAGACAGTTTTTCTGAGGTGCTAAAGTGAAGGGGTATAAAACCAAAGACAGCATATAAACCCAGGCAGCGTTTTAGCTGCTCTTCTGCTCTCTCCTTTACGAGTTCTCAGCTTTATGAGTGAAAACATCGGCCGAACCACCACAGCATCTTAATGATGCTCAGCAGGACCGTGTGTTGTTCACCATAAAGCTCTTTCTGGGGTCGATAGCTGCCACTCTCTGGTGCTGCTGGACACTGGGAGTGAGATCTTTGAGTGCACTGTGATTTAAACCAAAGTGGCTTTTATCTTGTTTAGTTTTGATCTGTTTTGTTTTGCTTTGTTTTCCTGCAGCCATTATTGATTAATGAGGCTGACTTAATGCAGTCATTGTTGCCACGGCGACACTTTAACAACATGTTGTTTGAAAGCTCTTAATCTTAAAAGACCTGATCGACGAAAAACGATCGTCTGGGGGCAACTGAACGTTTGAAAACACACACACACACACACACACACACACACACACACACACACACACACACACACACACACACACAGAATCAAACATTCTACGAGTGAATTCAATGGAGCAGTAAATTGTGGGAAGAAAAAAGTCTGCCTGGAATTAATTGCTTTTGGTCTGTCTGTATCCACCCCCTGCCAGGCTGACGGAGGAGCTGCTTTCACAAATGCTGTTAATTGGCATTAAAGTCATAAGTGGTAAACAAGGAGCCTAGAGGAGGGCACTCGCGGTCATATAGAGCAGTCATGATTCATATCTACACTATAGGCCTTCCTGTCTTGTTAAACTCAACATAGCACTGTAGTGAGACCACTAGTAGACCAGGTAATACATTCACTGGTGTCTTAAGAAAGAAATTTTAATTTTTGACTTTACAATAGCTTCACACTGGTCTCAGACACTTATCTGGCCAGAAGGTCAATCTCTAAACTGATCAGTTGAAACAGATGAACTGCAGAGTGTCTAATTTAACAGGATTAAAAGTGGGGATTGGTAGTGTAGTAGTCCTAGAGCCCTAAGAGCCCTAAGGAACTTTTGGAGGTTCTTCAATTTGAAACTGTGAAAAAACATCCAAGAACCTTGTCCTCTTATTGGAGGTTCCTTGAAGCATCTTAAGTTGTTCCTGCACAGTTTTAAACTGAAGAACTCCCAAAAGTTCACCAACGATCTTGTACTTTTAAAAGCAAGTTTAAAAGAGAGTTTCTACAGAATCAGAATAACAGCTTTCTGACATTACATCACACTTCTCATATCGCTGCTGTCTAATGAAATATTTATATTATTTATATTTAAAATGTACGTTTTTATATTATATTCTGCTTAATGTGTTTTTAATATGCTAAATACTGTTTAAATATTATTTTTATTTATATTATGTTTTTCAATCTTATAACTATACTATTACTTATTGTGACATTTTTTTTTTAATGATTTTCTTTCAATAACTGATTTTTCTGAATGATGTAAAAAAAAAAACTTCCTCAGAAGAAACAACAACTAAGACTTTCTTAGGAGAATATTTGAAATGTTCTTAAGTTGTTTTTTTTTTTGAAAACTCGTTGTGAAGATTCCTCCTAAGCTGCTTTTGTCTCCAGAGTGTTATTATGAGCAGCAGTGTGTCTTCTAGTCTAATCATACATCACTCCAACACTTTCTAGTGCTAAAGAGGAGACACACAACAGGACTCTGCAGATTACAGAAGATCTGAGACACAGTTCATGCGTGCCTGCCTTTCTTCTTTCTGTGTGGGTGTGCACTCTGCTCACCTTTTAAATGTGTATCTGTTCACACGCAGGTCCAGAGCACATTGCCCTGTGGGAGATTGGCAGATGAAAGCTTAGTTTCGTGACAGACGTCTGCTGACCCAGGGCGATTGTGGAGTTTCAAGCAGTGATGCTGAATGCCCAGTTGCTGCAGTGATATCCTCTGCAGGCCTGCACTGTATATTGTTTGTTTATCCTTATTGATTACTGTGGACTGCAATTTACAAAGAACCTGGTACTGAATTACAAATCCTCTCCAACCATATCATACACACTATATTTCCAAGTATTTGTGGACACACATTCTAATGAATGCACACATTCCTTAAGTTCAAATGCACGCACAGCTTGTCTAGTCTTTGTAGAGAAGCACTGCTAATAGAACAGGAATCTTTGGAGCAGATAAACAAGAACCTATTGGCACATGCCTGGCGAGGGCCAAAGGGGTATAAAGCCCCCAGCATTGGAGCTGTGGAGCAGTGGCATGCTGTTCCCTGCAATGATGGTGCTCCATCTAATAAACGTTGTGTGGAATGGGTTTGAGGTTGGGGATGAAGTGCGGTGGGGTGTTGATCACAGTGTGTTCACAGCAACATTCCAAAATCTAGTAGAAAGTCTTTCTTGCAGAGTAGAGACTCAGTAGATAAGCTGGTTGATAAGCTTTTTTTTCCATGTAGTGTATTTTTGTCTGAAATAAATGTTATGATTTGGGTTATGCAGCAAAACCCAGTCATAATTAATTTTTATATGATCACATTTTAACCTTTATCTCTTATTTTTATGGAAATGGTTTGCTGGTTTTGTTATTTAAGGTTGATATCTGTAGATAATCTGACTGAACATTAATTGTAAGTTCACTGTACAATAGTCAGCTAAATTCTATGTGGGATATATTGTATGTATTGGTGAACTGAACTTGAATAGGCTGTTCACCAATAGCTTTATTTCCCTATATGGGTTATATGAAATGGAGAGGTAGTGCATTTTGAAACTTTAGCATCAAACTTGCTTAGGAAAGATTCAGAGATATCTCTCTGCTGCTGTGTGTACCAGTACAATCAAAATGAGTTGGTCACCCCCACTGTATGTTACCGACCCTGTTCCCAGCCCCCAGTCTGCTTATATATGAGGGCTTCAAGCTGGAGTCTTGTTCTGAGGCAACGCACCATGGCACAAATATTGATTCTCAACAAGAAAAAAAAATGCGTAAAAGCCTAATCCAGTTTTACAGAGCAGCTGCAGACAGTTTCTGCAGGACGGCTCAGTAGAGCTGGGTACATCTCCTATTCCTCTGCAGGTATGTTAGTGGGCTAGCTCAGCAAACAGTTCCTCAGCACCTTCATCAGTGACTCTGCACCTCCATACATATTAATGCACTGATAAACACATGGCTGATCAGCCAAGCTCTCTCTCTCCCTCTCTCTCTCTCTCTCTCTCTCTCTCCACCTTTTCCCCTATTCCTGCCAATACACTGTACAGTACAAATGTTTTAGTTCTCTGTGTTTTAATTATATTTCTGTGCAGTGTGTGTTTATTTACTTAGTAAAACACAAATTAGATATACAAATAACACTAATATAAACAGTAGTGGTTTATCTCACTGTTTTCATTAAAGCATATCATAGTTCACAAAACACCACCATGTTTTAAATTAAAAACTCTTGTTCCTTTTAAATGTACTTATGTTTACCTGCATCTGGTCTAATGTGATCTGGAGGTTTTGCAGTAAAACGTATTTTATTGCTGAGAGAAATTACTTTAAACTACTAATATTGCACAGTATTAAACAGTGAACTTTTCTCCTCTATACCTGGTTAACATAGAGCACTTCTAGTATGTGTGACAAGTACACCTCCAGTCTCCACCAGTACATGTGAATCAGGCACCACCTCTTTTCAAACTGTTGCCATTGTTGGGCAACCAACGCACTGAGAGGAAAGCAGCTCAGCTCTGATACAACAGCTAACAGACACATGTACCAAAGAGCATTGCACAGGGTGTGGTGTGGGGAGAGAGCAACATCACCCCCTGTAGCAGTGAGAGCACATGGCACTGATGTGCACCTGGGGACAATAAGGACAACAAGCATCAGGTGGCACAAAAAATGAGCTCCCCAGATACACTGGGAGAGAGCAGGGTGTCTAGGGAAAGACTCTTGGGGAGGAGGTCACAGACACTAAGCACGGGATTCCAGAGGGGAAAAAACATGGGTCTTTGGCGTCCCTGCATTTTTATGACTTTATTTTGTGGTGATATAATATTTAATAAAGAATGAAATCAAAATTTGACTAAAATAAAATGCTCAAGCTACTTTTAAAAATAAATATCAGTTGTTTATATCTTATAAACTGCTGTGTAAATGATTGGTCTAGTCTAGTCAGTGAATTCAGTGTATAGTAGTGTGATGATCCATGATTTCCATAAAGATCAATTCTTTGTATGGCCCAGACTGTGGTCAATCTAACCTATCTTGTCCTCCACAAAAATAAACAGCTCTCAGTCATTTGGCAAGTTTATTTACTTACCACAGCTCTCTCTAGAGCTAAACCATGGCGATATCCTGCTAAAACGGGCTTGATTGATCCTGTGCCTCTCTATTCTCTTGCTTGCTGGCTGTGATTGCATTGAGCTCATGTCGTCTGTCTCACTGTGTGAACTGCAACCTACTGCTGCTGCAGACAAACAGCCTGGCAGAGCCTGAATAAACACCTGTTTGTCTTTCTCTCACAGGTAAATCAGAGTGGGCTGTGTTTGTTTGGAGAAGGCTATGCATTCACAAAATGCTGCATCTGTATTTCAGTCGTGTAATATTTAATTTGGAGAATGCAGAAATCTGATATATATATTCATATATATTAAAACATTGGACATATACTTAAAAATATAGTGTGTACATATATAGTACTCATATCCACTATGTATCATATGTTGTACGTAAAGTAAAAAAAAGAATTAGGACATCCCACAAAAACCTTTGTCTTTGACACATTTAAACACAATTGATCTGGACATTTGATCTTCACTTGAGTCATACTGATAGATGGAGATACACATACAACTGAAGACATGTCTTCTAAATATAATTTGAAAATTGCAAAAGTGTTTTTCTGCCCTTATAGCTAGTATTTCCTCCTTTAGTAAAAAATACCTCAATTATTGTTTCTTTTTTTCAATAACTGATTAACTGAATAATGAAAAAATCCGTACAAACTGCCACAGAAGAATACCTCAAAGACTTTCTTTAACAAAGGCTAAATACAATAATTAAGACTTTCTTTGATGATTTGATGACTTTCTTTAAGATGGATTGCTATAACCAGTCTCTGACATCCCCAATCTGCCATGCAGAATTCCTTCAGCTGTGTGATGTTCATGGGTCTTCTTGTATGTTCCCCCAGCATCTCAAAAGGACTAAGATGCAGGCTTTGGCTTGGCCATTTCAGTACTCTCCATTTCTTTCTTTTGAGCTCTTCCTTGATGGATTTACTGGAATGTTTTGAGAATTGTCTTACTGCATGGTCCACCTCTGCTTCACCTTCAGTTCTTAGACCACTGTAATACAATAAAGAAGTCATGCCAGATTTCATGAAGAAGTCATGCAGCAAAGCATCCCCAAACTAGAAATTTCTACCTCCAGGCTTCACAGTTGGTTTGCACCAAACATATCTTCTGTTACTGTGCACAAATAAGGATTATTTAAACCCATATGTTTAAATGCACATAATCTGAAAACTCCTTTTTACACAGCCAAGGACAAAACAGGAGAATGGGCTTGAGAAAAATGAGACACATATGGAGACTGGACCAGGGGAACAGGAGATTGGACTTGAGAAACATGGACATGACCAGAGACCGGACCAGGGAAACAGGAGACTGGACTTGGCACACACAGTACATGGCCAGAGCCTGGACCAGAGGAACAGGAAACTGGACTTGGGAAATGGGGGACATGACAGGAGACTGGATTAGGGGAGCACAAGACTGGACTGGGCATGGGAACTAGCACAAACGCACTGTCAGGGACAGATACAAAACAGTAACAGGGAGGGGAACAACAAAACCAGGAACAGGGACTTGAACAGACAAAGGTACCAAAAACAGGAACAGGCCCAGGACTGGCTAACATGTTTGGAACAGTTGGTTGAGCCAGCCTGGGCACAGTCCTGGAGGTCAACATAGGAACAGGATATCTATGTGTCAAAGTTGGCACAGATGCAGCAGGTCCCACTCATGCTGGCACAGATGGAGCAAGCATCACTGACGCTGAAGCATAAGCAGCGACTGGCACTGCAAACACTGGAGCAGATAAGCCACGGTACACACAGGAGCACAGGTAGCAGGAGCCTTGGTAGACAGGGGTGCACAGGTGACTGGTATTGTCGTAGACACTGGAGCATGGTGGGCTTGATGGATGTGTGTATAAAGTCCCAAAGGTCCTACATACCAGAAACCTCAGGCACCACATCCTGGTTAGCCTTAGTTATCCTACTCAGAGGCTGTAGGCTATCAGCACCTACCCCTAAGTCCTGGCCCCCCAAACGTTCCCTACAGTCTTTTGGGAAGCTGTCCAATGAAGGAGTAACCTCCGTTGAATCCTCCAGCCGCAGGTATCAGAGGTGTCTAAGATGAGGTGTCCTAAGATGAGAACAACCCCCACAGGAGGACACGTGCAGAAGGTGGATGTAAACACAAGGTAATTTATTGAACAAACAAACAAACAAACCAGGCACAGTTGGAAAACACTAAGGACAGGGTGGCACTAGGGCTGAGGCAAGACCAAAATAAAACATACCTATGTGCTTACCATGTGGCAAACCAAAACAAAATTAAACGGACAGGCAAGGACTGACAGGGAAACATGACAAAACAGACGCATGACACTCCCTTTTGCGATTACATTGATCCTTTTATTTTACATTGAAATATTAATCATTAAATGATTCAGTCGCAGGAAGAAGGAAAAGTGTGATTACTCATGATTAATTATTATGCAATACATTTTTAATTGATTGGCAGGCCGTGTTTAAATACATATAAAAAAAGAAAGGTTTTCCTGGTGTCCTATTTTTTTTCCAAATTCTTTAATATATTGTTTTGTATCTAAATGTTTTGTTGTTGTTTTCCACTTTCTGACATAATGTGAAACCTGTTCAAAATTGTATGATAAATGGTCCAATAGAAATGCCACAAAATATCTTGGAAATACATTGACTTTCAGTGAAAGTTCAGAAAGGTAATGGCAATATACTGTATATGATTGTATATGTTATTATATTGCTAAAATATATCTGCAATATTAAAAGAGGGACATTTTAAAAGATTTTGGCATATGTGTCTGTATATTTCTGTATATGAGAAATATATACTATGTCATATATTATGAATATACATGTATATATTGCCATATGGATCAGAATTGTGTATGAGCTATTGAAGTCAGTTTGATTACTTTGATCAGTTTGATTGACTGCTGTTATTTTATTATTACTACTTTGTTAATGGATTAATGATACTAATCTAATAAAAGTAAACTTTTTCATCTCCCTGTTTGTCTTTGTGTTTGACAGCAGGTATATCATTTTTAGGCTTTATCTGTGTCTGAAATATATTTTTCTCCTTAAAAGTATTGTGTGTTCATTTTTTTATGCAGACTTCAGTATCAGGCTCTCTACCACATTGTTTATTGGCGTACACTCCTCACTGAGATGACCTGCGCCACAGGTCTGTGGGAGGATTATGTGTATCTACTGCTGAGAGAGGACAGCTACTGGAGAGGTAAACACAATGATGGTTCTAGATACAGATTCAGAGCCACTGTGGATGTGTTTTGATCAATCTATATATGTAATTTGGTTAAACTATAAGAAATCCTTACAGTTATTTGAATCTTGTGTGTGTGTGTGTGTGTGTGTGTGTGTGTGTGTGTGTGTGTGTGTGTGTGTGTGTGTGTGTGTGTTTGTGTGTGTGTGTGTGTGTGTGTGTTAGCATCTGTCCACAACACCACTGAGCACTTGCTGAAAGGCTTAATCGTCTGGGCGGGTGGTGAGTGAGTGCTCATAAATCACCACTCTCATTACTTGGGACCTTCCATATGGGCTTACACTACCACTGTAATCCTGCTGTCAATCACACACACACACACACACACACACACACACACACACACACACACACACACACACACACACAAAAGGTGGGGAGTTTATTTCACTTTTACATCACTGTCATATCATCCCCTTGGAAATATAAGGTTCTATCTGACATTTTTATAAAAATGTAGTTATTTACATATTATTATTCTGTGACAACTTCTTAACACTTTTAAAGTTGTATGTGCTTTGGACTTTTTATTTCATTTCTATCTCCATATACGTCAATGTCACTATAAAGACTTTAAGGCTCGATATCTCAAAACTGCTCAAACAAAAAGAATGCAGATAGAACCTTATATTTCCCTTGAGATGATGAATCTCACTCCCTCATGGTTCGCTGTACACATGCATTTGTTTGCTGCGCAGTTCCGGAGAGAGGTCCTTTTTCACCTAACAAGGAACTGAGGCAACATTATGGGGACAATTTTCCATATCTTTACAAAAACATTTTGATAATGTTCAGAAAACTGGACAAATTCACACTGAGTGGAAAATTGCTGTCCACTGTTTCAACAAACAAAATGTAAAGAGGGAGAGCATAATTCCGTTTGCTGGGTTGCAGTTCCGGTCCAGAGTGGGAATGAAAGGGACACCGTTCTCCCCATTATAGTTAGTGTACCAGTCAGTGATCCATCATCATGGATCAGTTAGTGTACCATCATCATGATCCTGAAGCTGCTGTTTTAAGTGAAAATGGACACATAATGTTTCTGTAATGCAACAGCCTGCCCTCCGTCACTGCCATAACTCAACACACTCCTTATTTCTCAAGTATATTTTTGTCTTCTGTGCTGATTCTGTGCTGCACAAATAATAAAAACAAACTCACTTGATATGAGTCTCTCTGCAGCCTCTCTTCTACCCCAGTCCAAAATCAATTACACTCCACAGACCAATAATCTAGTGCCCCCCCATGTGAACCCTTATCTTTCTCTCAATGCCTGATAGAAAATAACAAATTACTGCAGATCATTTGGAGCTGCTCGTACTGCCTGCTGCTTCTGCTCTGGACTGGAAGCTTTGTTGTGTGTGGTTGAGTTTAGTGCTCTCTCTCTCTCTCTCTCTCTCTCTCTCTCTCTCTCTCTCTCTCTCTCTCTCTCCCTCCCCTTATTGCACACTTTACCAGTACCTTCCCTAATTCTCTACCTCTTTCTGTTTCTTTCCCTTTTCATCTCTCTCTTCTCATTCTGGCTGCTCTCTCTCTTATGCTCATCTCCAACATACACTCATCACTCATAACATTAAAACAACTTGTCTAATATTGGGTAGGTCCCCTGCAAGCCACCAAAACAGCTCTGACCTGTCGAGGCATTGATTCCACAAGACCTCTGAAGGTGTCTTGAGGTAGCTGGCACCAAGACTAACAATAGCAGCAGATCCTTTTTTCTTTAAAATCTGTCACACTATGTATTGGTCGTGCCCTGCTCCACAACAATACCCTCCCCATATATATATATATATACACTTTCTAGATGCACACTAGATCAACAAATTATTTGATTGGTACGTACACTAAACACTGTAAAACTGTGTGCGCATACAGGAGCTCTGTTGCTGCAGAACTGCACGTACATTTCTGTACGGGTGTGCATGGCTTTTGGTGTGACAGCGTGTGCACCCTCCATGCATAAGGAGCTTCAGAGCTCCAGTGGTCGACCTAAGCGGAAGGCCAATGTCACAGTGGCCAGCTGCCGGGGCTGTGCTGGCCTCCTGATAAGGTGCAGGAAAAGACGGATTGAGAATGGAAGGCACTGGAGGCAGGGACAGTGGAATTAGCTGCCATTGTCATGGTAATGACAGTGATATTTTTCACCTCCAACAGACATGGACCCGGCATTGTGTGGCAAACAGGAATGCAATTTCTCAGCCAGCAGCGATCAGAAAAAGGGAATGACAATTACAATCCTCTTTGAGAAAGAAAGTCTCTAAATGACTTTTCATTCAGGCGAGGCGAAGGGGCTGCGAACCAATTAAAGTGTGTGTGTAGCTCCGGGGAAAGTGCCGCATCCCAATGACCCCGTGCTGTTATTTAACCCACATAAGGAATAGTCACTCACTCACAGACTTGAGCGCACACACACACACACACACACACACACACACACACACACACACACACACACACACATACACACAGAGGTATAAATGAGTTCAAACCAAAGAACCTGTTCAGTCCTTACAGCATCTCATTTTTTTGCTCTTATTCTCTCTGCAGTTACGTTTACATTTACAGCATTTAGCTGATGCTCGTATCCAGAGCGACTTACAAGGTTACTCACTTTACAAAGTGGGGCTATTTCTATTCAATGTTTGCTATTTCTTATGCATGCTAAGATATGCACTGATATATTTAGACCAATTACCTAATATGATGATGGTCCTAGAAAATGATGTGTGCCACCAGAACAACTCTATAAGGTGGGCTTTGTGGTATCTGGGATCAAAAGGTTCCAGAAGATCCTTTAAGTCCTGTTTTTACTGTGGATCTGACTTAGATCTAGAGCATGGCATAGGTAAATAATACATGCTTTTCTGGCTTTTCAAGTAAAAAAGTATAAAATGGGTATCAAACCAGATCAGAAATCAGTTGTTTGAAGGCAGTCGACAGACTGATTAAGTTAGTGGAATCAGGTGGTGCTTCTAGTTGTTTAGGATGAAAACCTATTGCCACATTGGCCCATTTAACACCCCTGAAACAGAACTCATCAGACCAGTAGATTTCCTTTCATTACTCTGTAGTTGAGGTCAATCCAGAAGCTTGTGTACCCATTGTGGGCTCTTTTGGCAGTGGAGGGTGTTAGCATGGGCTCTATGTTTTGACTTTTCTGCAACTAAAGATTTGTGCCACAGAAATTATTTCGTCAATTCTGTCCAGACAGGATGACCTTCACTGTCCTCACATATTGATAAACTTTGGGTGCTCTTTTTTGGTTTGTTCCTTACAACTCTGTTGGTAGTTACCCAACATAGCTGACCTAGAGAACCACACAAGTACTATTTGGGGGATGGTCTGGCCCATTATTCCAGTCATCACAAAATGGATCTTGTCAAAGTCACTCAGATGTTCACACCTGATCATTTCTCCTGCATCTAACAAATCAACTACTAGAACTAACAGTTCACTTACCATCTACACAAGATGGTCATACACATTATACACAATGTTCCACTCATCCATTGAGTTCATTTTTTGGAGTTACTGTCTCTACTGTCTCTAGGGAAGGCTTTCTACTACATCTTCTACTAGCACATTTTCCTCACATGCTGTGAGGAAAAGATAAGATTTGCATGAGTATTTACATACATAAAAGAATGAAGTCGGGGGTTACAAGAGCTAAGAAGTAAGGAAATAATTTTAATTGCATTCAGTGAGAAGCAGTGAAGTCAGGGAAGTCATACCCACCGTGCCACTGCACAGCTCAATGCTGTGTGACCTCATACCCCTCCAGCCCACATCTGAACCATTGTTGTGTAGTGGATCAACTCCAGGACTCAATTCTTAACTCAGCTCTTTCCAAAATGGTCTGTATCTCTCCCTTATTCCCTTATCCATAACATTAAGACCATCACCCAAAACCTGGACACTATGAGAACTACGAGAATATTTTGCCACATCACTAATTACTGGACCTAATCTTTCCGTGTATTGACTGATTTGAACAGGCTTCAGTCCATGGTGGTTCTAGTTGTCTCCTGTGGATTAATGGAGGGTGTATCTGCAGAGAGCCCACTGGCACAGAGTTTGGAAACTTGATACAGAAGCAGGGATTATTCTAGCTCTGTGTGATCTGTCATGATTAAAGGCTGAAGACAGGTTTATGCTCACAGACAAGCTTTAGATAACTTTCCTGGCTGCGTTTTTTCTCTAATAGAATGTATCAGTTTGGAGCTTGTTGGAATTTAAATAGAAAGGGGAAAAATGCTGCAGTACAATTTCTCAGAGAGACAAGGGGTAAAAAAAAAAAAAATACATGCAGAATCGAATATTTGGAGCTGGGGAATGGAGAGGAACTCAGATTGGTTTGGTTAAACCAGCAGCAGATAATGGCCTTCAACAATAGAGGCAATTACTCAAGCAATGGGAGATAAGTATGGTCTCCTTGAGACGAAGGTTTTCCCCAGTAATGGTTCATATATGCAGGAGCTGCTCCTTCTCCATACTTACACGAAAGGCTGCAATCAGTCCTTAATTAGAGTGTTTTATATTTCAGTGGTAATGAGGATACTAGGCAATGTGTTTGCAATTGTGAAGAATAAGAGAAGGTGGTAGAAGATAGGAGGCAAATGAAAGAAAATAAGACCAATTCGAGAGAGAGAGAGAGAGAGAGAGAGAGAGAGAGAGAGAGAGAGAGAGTGTTCAGGATTACAGAGGTGATTATAAAGCCATAAAGAGAAGAAATTGTCGAAATTGTCTACAGTGTTAATTATGTATGCTTTATATTTACTGATGTACATTATATTTACCAAAATTTGAACAACAATGAGTATTCTCCAATAAGTTACAGTAGCAGGCATGGGACTTTTCTGCTCAGAAAGCATTACGAGGTCCTAATAAATCTGGGGAACTGTAACATGAGTCACTGACTGACATTTATCTCCACAGAGCCGTCTGTTGTGTTAAAGCAGCTTCTCAAATGGCCTCATCTGCACTCTCTTGTTAAACTCTACCAAAGTTGAAGACAAAAGGAATTGTGATACACTCATTCATTCACATTCACAGTCATTTCCTACTCTCTAGAACTTTAATTCATATCATGTTGGTGTAACATTTTGATTGAAGACAGTAATGTGTCCCCTGTCTGTATCTGTATATTAGTACTAAAGAATAGAATATTGTAGAAAGATCTTTTTTTAATAAATTAACTCAAAAAGGTCAAATGTAATATATATATATATATATATATATATATATATATATATATATATATATATATATATAAAACACAGGAGTTCTCAAATTTTGCATCTTGTGGCCCAACTGTTCATAACTACAAAGTGTAATGGCCAACAAGAAAACAAAACTTTTCATGTGGAGATGCCTGCAGCTGCGTTATCGCAAACTGATAATCATAATTTCAACTTATGATACTTCTGTGATATTATTTGTGCATTTCTGTTAATGTTATTTAAAGTGTCATCACAAGGCCTAGTATGGATTACTGTCTCCCCCTGTGGATGACCACTAGAGAGTGTTTCACAGCTCACTGGTGGTCCCCAGCCCACATGTTGAGAAATCCTGCTCTAAAAACTCCTGATAGACATTGTGTTGACTCTGGATTTGATAAACTTCACACCGGACTTGGACCTTGCACTTGGATCCAAATCCATCCAAATGATTTTTTATGCTGTCATTGTTTTATATAGAATCAATGACTTTAGTAAAGAACCTTGAGGAACACATTTATCTGTTGGGAGTACGATCAGACATTCTCCAGACTCCCATCTACCAATTTTAATGAAGGGAATATTTGGCAAAACCAATAAATGCATACATTCATTGGAGGATGTGAATAGATAGAATGTGCTCCTGCTATTACATCAATCTCTCTATGGCCTCACTGCATCACAGCCAGCTTCTTTCTCTCCCCACCCCTGCCTCCCCTCACTCCCTTGCCCCACTCTGTGCTGAGCATATTTGGATGCAAGATGAACTTTGATAAGAGTTAATGAGAAAACGCTATTGTGGTGGGAGAGAATGGAGAGAGCGAGAGAATGGTTCTGGCTCGCCAGCCAAACACTAGAGCTTCCTCTCCAGGAAATGTGAACGGGAGAAGAGGGGGCAGAGGAGAGGGAAGTCAAGGGGATGAATGAGGAGAGGTGACAAGCAAGACAAAGCAAAGAGATCTTTCAGAGGGAAAAGGGAAAGAGAGACAGAGTCAGAGAGACACAGAGAGAGAGAGAGAGAGAGAGAGAGAGAGAGAGAGAGAGAGACAGAGAGAGAGTCAGAGAGACAGAGAGAGTCAGAGAGACAGAGAGAGAGAGAGAGAATTTGCAAAAAATGAACAAGCTTTCCTCTGATGAATATTCACCTCCCACTCACACTCAGGAACATACCTGAGTGTGCAGGCCTGATAGCCTCTGCAAATAAGACACTAATTACACCTATATGAGATTCAGAGTGCACCTTAATGAGCCCTGTGAATTTAACATGCATTTCTGTTCAACGATGTCTCTTCAGACAGCATCAGGGGAGCTTTTCATGCCTAGATTGCAGATCGGGCCTTGGCTTTGATTGGAAACGCTTACAAAAGCATGCAGGTGAGGCAGAAAAGAGAAGAAAAGAAAAGGGAAGCCTTACATGTGGGGTGGGATCCAGTGGATTTGATTAAATATGGAACTTTAATATTTAATTTTCAGCAACATTTGAAAGCACAGACCAAAAGAAACAGCTAATCAGCTAAGATAAGAATGTTTATGAACACTGCAAAGAGATTCTTCTCTTTCCATATCCCACCTACAGTTTCTCTGGAGCGGAGTGGGTTAAGAGTTTTGCTCAAGGGCCTAACAGTGGCTGCTAGCTGAACACAGGGGAGTGATTCTATACTTGTGTGCAAAATCATTACTTGAAATGGTTCTGGAGGCAGAAACAACATATTCCCCCACATCAGACATAAAAATCCTTCCTTTTAT
The DNA here is from genome assembly GCA_034509495.1 of Acestrorhynchus altus. Lineage (NCBI taxonomy): Eukaryota > Metazoa > Chordata > Actinopteri > Characiformes > Acestrorhynchidae > Acestrorhynchus > Acestrorhynchus altus. Next base: position 19,596,275 of record CM067508.1, read on the forward strand.
CATTCAGATATGATTGTCAGATTCACAGCACAATGTGATGGGGTGCTAAAGTTTAGCATAAAATGACTGCAGTTCTCATTTACATTCTTAACATGTTTAATTACAGATTTAAGTTTCAGGAAACACTTTTTTATACTTAATCCATCCATACATTTCTGCCATAAATGGCACCCGTTTTGTAGACTAGGGTACTAAATACACAGCCCTGTAATCAATAACCACTGTTCTATTCTTTGAGTAGTGGTGCATTGGTTCTTTTCATACCCAGTATGAAACTGGGCAAAGGCAAAGTCAGAGCAGATACTGGGGAGAGGGTGACGAATGAATGAACCGTAGAGAAGAGAGAGCCTCTCAAGGACGTCATATCTTAATTGAAAGTGACAGCTTCAATTAAAAATGTAATCATTTTGCCCGTTTTCTAATTAAAATGGGGGCGGCTGATAGTTTTGTCTCATTAACTTCAAAGAGCACTGCAGCACGATGGCTGGATGGGCTTTTCTTCTCTTTTTTTTTGTTCCATGCTGTGATTCACTTAGCTGAATAGAACAAGAGGAAGAAAGAAAAGGAGATCACTCCCTAAAAGAGCCAAGCAACATCTAACTGATGGGCTTTCTCAAAGAGGCAGAGGAATACCTGAACACCTGCCTTCTTCCAATCATCATGCTCCTCTCTGGAGAGTAATTGGTGTGCAAGACTTGAGTGCTTGGCTTTGGCAGCAACCATGTGAGTCCTCCTCTCAGTTTAATCACCATTGACAAAAGTGTAAAAGGTCTGTCCAAGCACACCACTTTCCTGCCATTGCAGGATGCCCAATCGAATGCTTTGAACAGCGTTTGGACTCATTACAACAAGGAGGCTGAGTCAAGCAGTCATTTTATCCATTTTCTGTTTCTGCGATCCACTTTGGAGCTCCTTCAGAAATGTGATAAACGCTTGTTTCATAATACCTGGAGAAGGTCAATGTCACCTGTGTGTTTTTGTATTAACTGAATACAGCCTCCTGTGACACCTATAAATGCTTCAGATGTGTAGTTTGTATGCTAGTACTGTGTGTCTAAATGTCTGATTGTTTATACACACACACACACACACAGTCGTGGTGAGTCGTGGAGCAGGAGCACCCAATATATTTGGGATGAGATGGGGAGTTGGGGATGAGGTGGGGTGCTAATCATCCAAGATCCTGACCTTACTATCTCTGAATGCAACCAGATTTTCACAGCAGTGTTCCAAAATTTAGTAGAAAGCCTTCACTAGACAGTAGAGTCAGTTACTCCAAACAACAATAAACTTATTTTAATACCATTCATTTTAGAAGAAACAATGAATGAGCAGGTGCACACTGCTGTCTGTTCAGTTACAACTCACTGTTTTTATCCCTCTATCTGCTGTTATTTCTTATTTATTATTATGGTATTAAGATAAGATAATCCTTTATTAGTCCTGCAGAGGGGAAATTCACAACATTGCAGCAGCAAAGGGATAGCAATGAACTTACAGAATAGATAAAGTATTGTATATAGAGTATAGTATCTACAACATTATTAAAAATAAACAAATAAAAAAATTATCATATAAACCCAAGCAGTCCTTTTAAAAAATAGCCTGGCTTTAAGAGCTTATGTGATTGGAAATGATGTGACCCTTTCACAAGTTTGTAAGACCAGCTCATCTTTTGTTTATGCTGAAATTCCATCAGATTGGAGGATCAGAAGTCAGAGAGGACCTACTAGAAGTGCCTCGTTGTTTTTCATACTAAATGTGCAGTTTGCCCATCAAACACCCGCAGAAAAGTCTTTATACAACAAAGCTGTTACTCATATGTAATGATTGCCAGATGATGCTTTACTCACTTTAACCACTTCCATGTAGATAGAGACCTCAGAGGAAACATTTGGAAGCTCAGGAACACTTCCTTATCCAGGCTGCCTGTTTAATTAGAGCCCAAAGTAAAAAGCAGCCACACTTTCACCCCACAGTCTATGCCTGGGCAACTTCTCTCTCCTTCTTCCCCCATTCTGATCCTAAGCGGCTGTCACAAAAGCTCAAAAAAGGCCTCAAAGCTGGAAAAGGATGTGGAAAGATGTATTATTAATGAACTGATGCAGTATGTACAGTATGCTTATGCACAGTATGTGTCTATATATAAACACTTCACTGAGAGGTATTTTTCAGTGCATAACATTTACACCAAGTGTATTTCCTTAGTGCCAGACTGACTGCTGTATAGACGTAGCCAAGATACAATGAATGAGGCAAATAAAGCACTTAGTAAATAAATTCATCAATAATGTGTTAACAGTAAATAAGTAAACAAACATACTGACTGTTTTTTTTTTTTTTTCAAACGCTTAATGTACGATCTCATAATCATAAGTGGATATGTCCTCCCTGTGGTTGCCATAGTGTTTCCATGGACATTCAACCAAATTCTCCTCTGGAATGCTTTCAGCCTCACCCAAAGATGAGTACAGCACAAAGGTGTTTCACAAAGCAGGATTCTCAGTTCTCAGCCTGTCCAATAGGAAAAAAGACATTCTTATCCTCACCAGTGGATGTCAGATATATGGCTAAATGTTGCTTTGTGAGCCGACTCTTTGTTTTGTATATGTACATAAAAAATGGTCTCCTATAAATACAGTTTTCAATTTTTTTTATACAGTGTACGCCAAACTACAAAATCATCCTGCAGTATTGTCACAGGGTTCTAAAGGTTAAAGCACTTTTATGCAAGAATTAGTATTTGTTGCTCCTGGGCTTCCCCTACAGTTGTAAGTCACTTTTACACCACTGCCGTAATGACTGCTGACATGACTAATGAGTATCAGTAAAATAATAGTTTCATAGTAGCTGATTGGGTAAAGCATGCTGTATAGTAATGGATTTGGCAGCCCTCCCACCTCTATGGCCTCTTCTACTGCAGTTGTCATCTACTGCCTCCTCACTGCTCAGACCAGAGTTCCTTTTTTAGCTCCATAAACCCATTCATCTCACATGAGCGGAGTCGTAACTGGGGCCAAGCGCAACCCCCCACATTTCAATATCAATAGAGAATATTTTAATCTTGCCTACATTTATAGAGCATGTGGAGAGATATTCTTTAAGAACAGTACCAAACAAAGCCTTTCCTGTCACCCTCCGGACTGTGTAGACATGACGGGGTGGCAGCACTGTAATTACACAACAGAGAGCGGAGCTTTTGTCTTTGTTTTTAGCAGGATGCTGCTGACAGCGAGAGAGGAAATGGAAATCTGCGGAGCTCTGGTTTTGTACATTGTGATTATATGCAAACCATTATAACCATTATTATAATTGTGGAGTGTTTACAAATATTCTGACTTGTTCATATTCAGAGGTCAACCTCAGGAAACACACACACACACACACACACACACACACACACATTGCATTATGTTTTGTTTGCACATGGGCAATCCATATACTTGCAATGAGTTTTTTTTTTCATACACTGACCAATTTAAGGTCAGCCATATCATTACAAAAGAGATCTCTAAAGAGATTGTAGCTGTTTAGTTTTTAGCCTTGCTCCAACTCACAGATGAAAAGCGCTACTCACAAGACCCATAATAAAACTATCCTGAACTATCCTAAAATATCCTGAAGTTGCGATTGTGTTTAACTCTTTCTCCAGCTTTGGTTAAAGTTTTCTCTCGTGGGCAGTCAGTGCTTGATTTGGTGGGACTGCCCTAATTTATATGTTGACATTTACTGCAAGACATCTTGTTCTGAGTGGCTCAGTGGTCTAAAGTGCTACCACTATGATCCAAGGATCATGCTGCTTGCCATTGGCAGGCGGAGACAGAGGGAGAGCCTGGCACTCTCTTAGATGGGGCTCTCTTACTCAGTGTGATGGTGGTCAGCACAGGCATTAGAACTGTATCAGAAATGGGGCCCAGTGCATTGGCTGTCCAGAGATGATCCAAATGATGGCAGCTGATGATAGTGGACATCATATGTATCAGAGGAAGCATGTGCTTGCTCATCTTTCTGGTGTCAGGAGCATCGTGTGTGATAGGGGAGAGTGATGACAATGGGGTCAGGGAATTGGCACTTCCAAATTTGAGGGGAGAACATCAGGGCTAAATTCTCTCACTAAGTCAGAACATGCACTGGCTTCCCTGTTTCCCAAAATAACGATTCTAAGTTAGATAGAATATTTTAAGGGTATTTGTTGTCCCACCCAGCTGAAATGGAGATTCTTTTTGTTGTGAAGTTTGACTATCTCCCAGGTTTTCTAGTTTAGGGACAGTGGATTTCTTTTAATTAGCTCAAATAAATAGTCGCTGTTGAGAACATGATTCTAAATGTAAGTGGAGGGATGGATTAGAATATGAACTGGGCTTCCCTGCTATGCACCCCTGCACTCCTGGTGCAGATCTGTGACCAACAGTGGTGTCTAGAAGGCAGGACTTAAAAGATGCACTTAAATGCATGAAATCTTAGCCATTTGACACTTTCTATGTACCAACTACTTGTGAGGTGCCTGGTACCAAACAATAAAATGCAGAAGTGTCTGTGTTGGGTATGGGCCCAACTGAGCATTGTATGTGGTCTATGTACATTTTTGGGGCTGTAAATATAATCATCTGACAGTTTGGGATTGACCCATTTTACAGATCTGTTTTAGTTCTGCTGGATGTTCTTTTGAAGGAGGAATAACATATATTGTTTTTTGTGACATTGCAAGAACAAGCAATTCAAAGTGGTCTGTTTTGCAGTCATGAGTGGTCTAAGAATATTTACACACGACATCATCAGCATATAGAATGCAGTATATAGATGCTCTGTCACTGAAACCAGTCCTTGCCAGAATCCATGGACTGGAAGATTTATTGCAGATAGGCTGTCACTTTAGAACACACACACACACACACACACACACACACACACACACACACACACAACACACACACACACACCACACACACACACACACACACACACACACACACACACACACACACACACACACACACTCAAAAATACTCAGATGAATCTAAAGATGCAGTCCCTGCCATTCTGCTATGAGTACCACATGTTTTCAAGCACAGAGCCAAAATCAATGGGCCACAAACAGGATTATTGAAGTGGGATTTAGGCCTGATTAGGAGACTTTAAGGGTGACATCTCAACTCTGCCTCTGAGCGAAACACACACACACACACACACACACACACACACACACACACACACACACACACACACACACACACTCATAGTCCAAACTTGGCAGGCCTGAGACACCTTAGAGGATGGAGGGGGCGTGAGACAAGACACACACTCTACTCCCAGATCATTCAAAAGGCCCTTCTTTTATCCCTCAATCATCTACCCACTCTCCTTCACTCATCCTTCACAACCCTTCTCTACTGGTGCAGCTCTGTCTCTCTCTTACTCTCTCAATCCCCTTTTCTCTCTCCCTCTCTTTCTCTCACTTACACACACACACACACACACACACACACACAGCGTCCGACCTTGACGGTGCCAGGCTGGGTAGGACAAAGTGAGTGGATCGTTAGCCTGTGACGAGTGTTGCATTAAAAACGGGGAGGCTGTATAAAAATGAGCCTTTTCTATAAAACCAGGCAAGTGGAAAGACTCAGCTCCCCCTACATTACACTGACCTTCACCTGGAGAATGCTGCCATTGCTCTGCTGGAAAGGGTTACATCTCTCCCTTACAGCTTTCACTGACTCATATACAGACAGAAGTTTAATAGGTGGGATGTAATTGGCAATGGAGACCAATTGGACACTTGTCTTTGCTATAAGGAGGATGAGCTTCCATTGAGCCTCAAGATCATGAGTCAGGTGAGCTTCTGATGTTGGATGATTAGTTCCACCACACCGATTCATCCCAGACGTAGTGAATAGAGCTCCATCACTTCTGAGAACAGTTTCATTGCTCCATAGCTCAAACCTGAGGGGCTTTATACCCCTCTAGCTCACATATGGCCTATCTGTAGAAGAAATATTTTTGTTTACATAACCATCTTGCATCTTGCAGAAATACACTATGTGTCCAAGTATAGACACATGATGCCAATAGAATAAGACCCTTTGGAGCAGATAACCATTAACCTATTTGCACCTAAAGGACATAACCTATTGGACATACCTAAAGCAAGGAATGGGCTATAGGGGTATATTCTCTGGAATGATCCATTCAGTTGTATTCAGTACTTTTGGGATGAGTTGGGTAGTTGAGATAGTCTGGTGATCATCCAACATCCTGACCTCACACTTTGCTTTTGTCACTGAATGCAAGAAGAAAGCCTTCCCTGGAGAAAATAGACAGTAATTCCATCAAAATCAGAATTATCATATCAATCCAATTAGTGTACATTGTGACTACTTTGTTGGACTTACACCAGTATAATAAAGGTCTTTGTGTAATGGATGGGTCTTGGCACTTACTTGCTAGATATCATTTGCAACAACTTTATTAATCTTGCTGAGGCATCTGAGAGAGGCAGAGATGGATACTGAGTCCAGCTTTTTACACATTACACGTTTTGTAAAAAAAAAATACTGAATGTTTCCTCACTGTCTGCTACCTCTCCAGTCTGTTTGCACACTGGAATAAAGTCTGGTATTTATTTTCTGCCTTGATGCTATAAATGGGGAAAAACAGAAGTTGCCAAACCTGAATATTCCAGCAGGGAGTTTTTCTGCTCATGCACAAGTGGAAATGGATGGGCAGGGGCCATGTGAAAGAAAACACACAATACACACAAGTAAAAATAGCAGAGAAACAGCCGAAGAGGAAATCAAAAACTGTACAAAAAGATTTTTGACACAGGTGAACATTGGTAAGGCATCTGGACAATGAAGGACATTTCAGTAGCTTGGTCATTGATTGCTGTTGTTTTCTCCTTTGCTGTTGTTTGCCTTGTGAATAATAAGTGACTTGTGTTTGACTTGTGAAAAATAAGTTATCCGTACACTGTGTGAAAGTTAGAGAAAGTGTAATGCATTGACTTGGGACACAGCCCCTTCTTTTGTGACTCCTCACAACATTTGGCTACAGTGAGCGTGAAATTTATGAGCGTCGCCAAATGTAAACAAAGCAGTAGAGTGCAGCTTCACTGATGCCTTTTCCACCAACATGGAAAGTTGTGAACTGTTCTGCTCATTTCCACCAACAAAAAGAGGTTCCAGAACATGAAAAGTTTCTTAGCAGCATGAACCAAAGATTAGTAGGGTTTTCAGCATGAACTGAAGTGGGTTTCTCTAGTTGTACAGGAGGAAGGTGCATTGACATAGTATTTGTCTTGCTACATGTTCTTATCTTAGTTGATCCATGTTTGATACATGATTGCTTTATAGAGAAAAGCAAATGTCTGTAGCAGCACAAATGCACGCAGGCAGTCTATAGTCTCATACCTTCTCACTTCTGTTTACTGATGCTGGGCAATGCCCTCGGAGATGAAGTAATCTGTGACATATCCTCAATTCCACTGAAGATGGTGTAAACACAGGAAGGTTCCCTAAAAAACCCAAGGATCTTATAAGTGTTGTTTAGTTTAAGCTGCCTAACCCCCCTTTAGCCATCATTCCAGACAGCATAGCTAACTATGTAAAATATGATCATTTTCCATCTCTTTACCTAGGCTTCATATACACTACAACTATGGCCAAATATTTGTGGACACCCCTTCTAATGGATGCATTCAACTACTTTAAATGGCATCCATTGATGATACAGCTGGCCTAGTGCCTGTAAAATCCCTAATAGGCCTTTTTTCATCACAAGATGGAACATGGATCAACTTAGACATAGAAAACTATAATGTGCAAGATGAAATATCATTGCTCCTTGCTTTTGTACATCTTAAGAAACCCACAGCCCACAATGGTTCCTGCTGCAAAAACGTTTCCGATTTCAAAACCTATGTTTGTTGTTGTAAATGTGCAGAATGGTTCAAAATTAGGTTTGGGCACCAGAATGGAAGCCATTCGAAGTTGGTGGAAAGAGGCCTAGATGACCAGATGAATATGAATCTTGTTTTCATGTTTATTGACAAATGCCAGCAATGCTCTTAAATCTAGTAGAAAGCCTTCCCTGGAGAGTAAAGACAAAAACACACACACACACACACATGCACACGCACACACACACACATACAATTTACCTGGAAAGTATTCACAGTGCTATTGAATGGATTCAATTTTCCCCTCAAAATTATACTCACAATATCCCACAATGACAAAGTGAGAAAACTCTGAATAAAATTTGAATAGAGTCTGGGCTCTGGCTGGGCCATTCAAGGACAGTCACAGAGTTGTCCCGAAGCCACTGTTATTTTGGCTGTGTGCTTAGGGTCATTGTCCTGTTGCAAGATAAACCATCATCCCAGACTATGGTCCAGAGTGCTCTGGACAAGGTTACCATGAAGGATGTCTCTGTACATTGCCAGAGTCATCTTTCCCTCGACCCTGACTAGTCTCACATCCCGACAGCATGATGCTGCCTCCACCAAGCTTCACTGTAGAAATGGTATTGACTAGGTGATGAGCAGTGCCTGGTTTCTTCTTGACATGATGCTTGGCATCGTCCAAGTTAAATGTTTTGTTTGTCATGGTTGAAATGGCTGTTATGTGCCTTTTACTGAGGAGTGGCCTCCGTCTGGCCACTCTACCAAAAACCCATTGTAGAAACTCTACTATACATTCCTGATTGGTGGAGTGCTGCAGAAATGGTTGTCCTTCTATAAGGTTCTCATTGCTCCACACAGCAACCATTCTTATCTTGGTCACCTCCCTGACTAAGATCCTCCTTCCATGATCACTCAGTTTGGCCAGGTGGCCAGCTCTATTTCCTGTACCCTTCGCAGATCTGTGTCTCAGTACAATCCTGTCTTGGAGGTCTACAGACTATTCCTTAGACTTCATGGTTTGGTTCGTGTTCTGACATGCACTGTGTACTATGGGACCTTATATAAACAGGTGTGTGCCTTTCCATGTTATGTCCAATCAAATGAATTTACCACAGGAGTCCAATCAAGCTGTAGAAACATCTGAAGGATGATCAGTGGAAACAAGATGCACTTGAGATCAATTTTGAGTGTCATGGCAAAGGCTGGACGACAGTATGACAGCATTTAATTTTAGAAATACAAAGTGCTCCAAAGTGGTCAGATTGCTAAGATTAATTCTGAATAATCATTTTGCCTCTTTGTATCATTTTGATACAGTTTGATGTTCTGCATCATGAGTTGGATGTACTGTAGTGTAGACACTGCTAGAACTGATAATGTATATCGTCACTATCCATTGAAAAACATGTATTTCCAAAATGGTGACTTTTCAGGAGAAGGCAAAAATGTTCTCAACTTTGAATAGAATTTGAAATGTAGAACTGTAGAAAAGCATTTTAGAGCATTTCTATTGGTCTATTCACCCAGAATTATTTACTCTGTTTTCATAACAGCTGTAGAATTGCATTTTTAAGGAGTGTGTCGAATCTCCCTAAAAAGCCCTATCAATATCTACACTTTATGGAAAAACATGTACTGAGACACTCATTTATTGTTTGTTCTGAAATTGAAAGTATTAAAAAAAGTTTAGCCTGCTTTTTTGGAGTAGCTCCTCAGGGAAGGCTTTCTACTAGATTTTGGAGAATTGCTGTGAACATTTGATTGCATTCAACAACAAAACCAAAGAGTTAACAGAATGTTGACCGATAACTAGTCTGCCATGTCCAACTTCCCAGCTTATCCCAAACATAACCCCAAAACATAAGTACTGGATGGCGTACCATCATTCCAGAGAACACAGCTCTCACTACTCCACAGATCAAAGGTATGGAGGTTAATGTTTATTTGCTCCAGAGTGTCCTAGTCTAATGGCAGTGTTTCAAATCTTGAAAATTCCTAAAATAACTCTAAATTTAGATCTTAAAAGTAAACTTTTGCATCTAGCCATTAATGTATATATGTTAATAAGCACATGTTGCTTTTATTGTCAAATGATGTGTTAATAATTTTTTAATAATGAGATTAAATACAGTCATACAGGGCATCAAATGTCCACTCACCTAAAACAATTTCGTTGTTTATAATATTAGTCTACTATAACACGCCTTCATTATCCAAATTCTGCCATGCAGAGAGGAAGAACACAGAATCTTGATAATTTGATAATTACGTCTTCTGCACACATTAAACTACTGTTTCTGCTTTCCAAAGCTTTGGTGCTCTACCTGAAGTACATCCAAACTTATCTTCCACTTTCAATCCAATGCGTTCTATTTAATGACCAAATAATGACAGGGTGATCTCCCACACTCCATGATGACTGGCTGCTAATTGCATTTCATCCTTAATTGTTTACCCTTGTTTACCTCTGCTGCGTGTTTGGACAGCCTCTGCACTTGCAATATCTCAGGCGCCGATGTTATTGTTGTTTTGACCCAGGAGGAACTGTGCCGTTGGGTGAGGTGGGAGTGAATCAGATGATTAATGGCTGTTTTTAAACGGTGAGCCTCCACAGTTTCACAGTGAATCACTTGGTGTTCACATACACATTGGCCCATACACAACACACACACACACACACACATACACACAAAAATGTGATCTTACAGTGGTGCTTGAAAGTCTGCAAACCCCTTAGAATTTTCTCTATTTTCTCACATAAATTTGAACTAAAACTTCAGCTTATTTTCACACTCTCCTAAAAGTAGATCAGATGAACAAAATGGTCATTTATTTATTGAGGAAAAATAGCCAAGGTTTTCAGCAATTAAAGGCCTTTCTCACAGTGGACAATGGTAATGCCCACCATCAGGAGAACAGGGCAGGGTTGCTTGGAGAAAACCACTGCTCTCCAAAACAACACTACTGCAGTTTGCTAAAGATCATATGGACCCGTAAAAAGGCTGTTGGAACAATGTTCTGTGGATGGATGAGACCAAAATAGATATTTTTAATTAAGAAACATTACACCCACTGAAATGCTGGCCAGCATAGGCACCTGTTAGCTGCTGTATCAGAGTTTGGGACCTGGCACTTATGTTCAAGCACTGGCTGCCTAGAAATGATGCAATAGTGGCAGATTGAAAAGAGGCAGTTGTTGGCTTCACATGTATTGGAGGAAGCATGTGCTTGTCTTTACTGTCCTACCATCACATGCGATGGCGGAGAGTCCAACTGGATAATTGTCATTTCCAAACTGGGGGGAAAATTGGAAAAAAGATAATACAAAATAAAAGCCATATATATAAGGTGTTATTTGTTTGTAAATAATTGGCCAGAAGGTCAAAAACAGTCCAATTTCAAAGAATTAGATTTTCTAGCCAATGTATTGGCTCAATTTATTGGTCTAGGCTTTTTATTTTGGGGGTGCATGAACAAATGCATTCATGTTACAAATGGGTGAAAAAATATGTACCAAGGCTGCATGAGCAAATTTAATCTAAATATAGCCTAAATAAAATATGTATACATAAAACAAATATCTAGTTATTGCCCATGTTAATGGATTATTATAAGGGTGAAGTTTTTACTTACAATAAATGTTTATTAAATGAGCTAAACCATGCTTATGGAGAAGAATAGGCGTTTAATTTCTTTGAATGGTTATAGCACTAGGTCAGTTTGCACCTCGGAACATGTTCTTTACAGCTGAACATAACAATGGTGAAAGGGAAGAATTGAAAAAAAGAATTGAACATTATTTGATATTTATACAACTGTGACTTCTTTAATGTCTTCTTGGAGTTTCGAGATGGAACTCAGACACTTAGTTTGAGGTCAGTAGTAAGGTTAATCAAACTTTTGATCTAAATGGCTGCTCATCTGTGACATAAGTTACAGCAGCACAACCTCAAGTGTAAGTATATATGACTGTTGGGCTGATGAATGGCCCTGGGGAGTGGACAGGGGCCCGATTTTCTTATGATTCACAGATATGTGGTGGCCTTGCTTCTTGCTGCCAGCCCATTTTTAACCTCCACGGCTGCTGCAGTTACTACTGCCCTGACTGGACCAAAGCCGTGTCCCTGCAGTGCCACGGTTAGCTGATGCTCAGGTAGTAGAAAAACCTCTCCATCTGGATGAAGGGCTGCTTTCGACCAAGCGGCATCCCTTTCATTCACGCCAGCTCAGACAGATGGGTGCCTGTGGCTCTGCCCCAGCTACTGATTCAGTGTCCACTCGAATTTGCAGCGTTGCTTGGGTAATAATTGGGCCCAAACAAGCCAGCCAAGATAGAAAGAGGGAAGAGGGAGATGGCAAGAGGAAAGCAGGAGTGCAGAAGTGGGCAGAAAATGAAATTAAAATAAGAGGCAGTCAATGATAATATATGGGTCATGTTCTTTATTTAAAGCATGCTGTGTGTTTGGAGTCCAGTGGTACCTTTAAAGGGAGATTAACATGTCAGATTGGATAATAGATTTGTGTGTGTGTGTGTGTGTGTGTGCATGTTTTGCTAAGTGTGTTGGCTGGGATGGCTCCTCCATGTGGCTTGGAGCAGGGGCTTCTGGCTAAGCCTGACAGCCTCCTGGATTGAAGCTGATCTCCCTCTAGATGAGAATAGACGTTTCCAAGCTGGCCAATGCACACCGGCTCCTCTTAGCCCTGTTTGTGTCTTCTAGCCTTTTCTCTTCTCTCTTCCCACGTTTCTCTGTCATTTCTCCATTGCTATTTTCATCTTTTCAAACTGAAGCGCCTGTCCTCCCCCTCACTTCCCATCCTCCATGCTCTCCCTTTCTTTGTTCCTTTTCTTCACAGTGCCACATCAGTTTACTTCAGTTCAATTTACATGCTTTTATATAAAGGTGCTTAGAGCTTTGGGCAGTCTGGACTCAAGAGGAATTTGTACATATTTGACTAAAAGAGCACTTAAAGAGACATACAGAGTGAACTAATTGTAGTTGGACCCACATGTAATCAGTGTAACTGTATTACATGATCCTAAACTTCAACCTAAACCTAAACTTAACCCTTACCTTAACCTTATGCATAAACTTAACCTAAATGTAACCTTAACATAATCCAACCCAAATGTAACTATAACTTAACCTAAACGTAACATGACCCTAACCTAACCATAACCACAACTTTCTTATTATATTTGGTATTAGCATAGAAAATAGATTACATTTGCCAAATTTTATACACATAAATGCAGATGTGTAAGAACGGCTCCTCCCTTTACTGATGAAACTATGCACTGCCACCTATCATTTCAGAGAATACTGCAACTGAAGCATCAAGTATAAATGCCTACAGCTTTCAAATATGTTTGCATGCAAGTCTTGCAAAACACATTTTTTGAACATATGAGACTCTACGTGACTTAGTTCATAGCCTCTGTCCCTGGCTGTTCTATGTCACTTTGGGCACAAGCCCTGTGGAACATTCATGTCCACAATAGACATGAACCAGCGTTTACCCAGTAATTTTCTGGACATTACTTGTGTAAATGGAAATGTCCGAATCGCATATACCAAATATTACATGGATTTTATCCTGCCAGCCCCCAAGTACAATGTGTGGGTAATGTAAAAGTGAGCCCATGAGGGAACAGAGAAGGCAATTTTTCAGTGAATTCTGTGCTACACAGAAACTCATTGCTTGGACAATGCAGAATGTACAAAATATGTGAAAGGACTGTTGCACCAGAGAAAACATCAAGAACAACAAAAACAACAAAAGTTTCAAATTTAAAAGGCTACAGCTTGTGGAAAATCTCCTGTAGTGACAAGGTGTCTCCAGATAATGTTCAGATCTGATTCACAAGGCATTTTCCGGGTTTTAATATGTAAACATTGCTATTGGTTTAGCTAGTTGTACTTGCCCAGCTATGGGAATTGAACCCCAGTCTACATCCTAAAGGGCAGGCAATGTTCTTACCCAGTGAACTACACTAAGCAACAGCCAGGCCAAGAATCCTATAGGAGTGCATCCGCATTCTATAACTTTCAGCTTCTGCTCGCTTATTCTTGGACCTGTCACTTGGTTTTCCCAACCTTACCATCTGCTTCACTCTTCATTTACAATCATCCACACAGTGTACTTCATCTGACCATGCACAGTATCAGCAGCACTTGGTCCATTCTTGCTTCTGGCTCAGTCGTCCCTCAAATGCAGCCTCCAGCCAAATTACATTTTTCCCTTCTCTCCAGGCCTTCACTGCTCTCTCACTTCTCTTAATAACAAGAGGGGTCAGAGCAGGCAGATTTATTAGGAAAAGTTCCAGCTGAGTGCCTTTGCTCCCCTCCCATTTAATTCTGCTGTCAGGTGCATTAGGATCATTGTCAGAAGTTGGGAAATGCGCGTAACGATGTTCCAAGCGAATGTCATGGACCAGGAGGTACTCATTCCAAGGTCTTAGAGCAGTAATTACCATCTCTGCTGCAGGACTGCTGGAGAAGACAGCTTGGCTTCAGTGCTGAATTTGTAGTTTGTCCAACATAGCGGAGAAATGGAAGGGGTTTTGGGGCTGGGGGCAAGAACATGTTTATTGATTACAGTCAGACAGGAGATATTTTTACAGCTCCATGTCATTAGAACAGTTGAGTGACTGTCTGATGAAGGATGGCTGTGTGATGGTTGCTCACATAGTTCCTCCCCTTACTGGGTGAGCCCTAATACGTTTCTAGCTGTTCAACTCCTGCTCACCAGCACTGATCACATGCGACACAATTCGTTGTCTGCTTGATTAAGACTCCAAACAGATGTAGAAATGACAGCAGGGCCCTACGTGTGTTTATTTGGCAGCTGAGTGTTTTCTCACAGGTGTATGGCCTGATTTAAATTTTATATTATTGCTTCTTCATCTGTGATGCTGGCAAAATTCCACTTAATAAAGCCATCCTGTTTTACCATATCTCAAAATGCTGATGCAAACACTTGCCTGTTGATTATTGCCTGTTGGTTTGTGGAGGCTCTCCACTTGAAGGGGCCACTCTAGTTCATGCTGGGTAATTATATGAGTGGGATAGCACTTTCACACTCGAAGATGAGGTTTTACTTACACTTTCACTCAGATCAGTAATTTCATAGCCACATGCTCCATCATAAACAGCTGACAAAGCAAAGACCAGGCCGGAGCCTCATTCATGCTGTCAGGAGTCAGGGTTAGGCTGCATTTAGCAGCAAATTGCTGAGAAACAAATGTTGGCAGTCTTAAAAAATGGAGCCTCATCTCTGACAGTATGTAATGGTAGAATTTTAAAACTGTTCTGTACAGTCATCTTCTCAACCACACTGTAGAACAATGTGCAGGTTGGACCTGTTATTAGACCTGAAATTAAAGGTCCTGTTATATACCAGGACCTTAAATGTGCTCAACAGTATGGAGCAATATATTTGTATAGTTAGATATACAAATATACAAATGCTTATACAAAATACAATGTATAGGAGACACCTTACATTTACTTTCATGGCATTTTATTGAGTGCCATGGGGGTAGCAGCAAACCTTTGGCCCTGAGTACAGTTGTTTCCTTGAACTATGCAGGTTCACTATTCCCCAACCTCCTTACAAGGTTACTCATATTACTGAGGAGAGATAATATAGTGTTTGGAGTCAGGCCCAAGGACTCTTATGCATAGTCACCCAAATAAACCCTGTGTGTGACATGATGTGCTTTCTCACTGGCAGGTATTTTCCTTATCCATTGTGCCACCCCAACCACCAATGGTGTCAAATAGCCTCAGACCATTTCTAAATCGCTACACTATCCAAATAAACATTCACAACAAAAATTCACAACATTTTTTATGGTCTAAAATATATATATTCTGGATATATGAGTTTTATTTTTAATCTGACAACCTACCAACTTTCTAGTGAATTATCAGGAAGATTTTGATGTGTGCATTAGAAGATTTCAAGGATGTCTGGACCAGAATCAAAGAAAGCACTACAAAGTTTGGCTCCTTCAAAGTGAATCAACAAGATTTATTTAGAATGATTTAACTTCTAAATTATGATGATGATATATAATAATCTTAGTAATCCTATATTATAATCTTAGTCCAGGTTCACATCTCTGTGATTCTGGCAGATGACAACTCACATTGGAAAAATGGTTTTGGCCACTGCTACACATTGTATTGACTCTCCAAGCACACATATCCATCAGAGATCTTGTGCTAGATAATAAAACCTCTCCAAATCATGAGTTGAAATTTAATCATGTTGTTGTTTGAACCTTGGTTCACCCTGAACTGGAATAAGAACAATTATCTCTTCCTTACTCCAGTGTCTCTTCAAAAGTTTGGAGTCCTCATAGTGAATGGAGTGTGATTATGTTAAAATGTTGTGGGAAACTATATTATAGGGAAATGACATGAGGAGGATGAGCTGTGTGGTTGAATCCCTTTTCCACTGCTAAGATGATCTGCAAAATTAACTACATTCCTCATTTCTAAGACTTTTTGATTAATTTGTTGCTGTAGAATACAATTCCTTAAACTAAATTCTTCATCAACACAACAT
This sequence comes from Acestrorhynchus altus, assembly GCA_034509495.1. Taxonomy (NCBI): domain Eukaryota; kingdom Metazoa; phylum Chordata; class Actinopteri; order Characiformes; family Acestrorhynchidae; genus Acestrorhynchus; species Acestrorhynchus altus. The sequence continues at coordinate 19,612,752 of CM067508.1, forward strand.
GATTACATGATGTAGATACTCAGTTTCTAAACTCACTAGTCCTGTGGGAAATGTATTACTGTTTTTCATCAAGGAAACTTGTTAAATGTCTATTACAGACATCCCCCTGATAAATAAATGCAATCCTATATGTGTTTTTAAACAATATATCAGTATCTCTGAAAATATGTTTAGAGTTTATTTAAACATTTAAACTATAGATTGATGACCATCTTACTGCTATCACATAACAGCGCTGCATATTTGCTGAATATAAGCATATTTGGGATCAGTGGGTCTCAAACAATTTTCTTCAATAGAAAGTCTTTGGGATCAATGGGCCTCATTTACCAATATTTTCAATAGAAAGTCTACACCAGGTTCACTGTGTGTTTTGATATAATACAATTGTTCACAGCTCTGCTCTTGTGATGATGGATTCAGTTATGTGGGATTTAGAAAAGTGCATTTTAAAATGAAAAATCTTCTTAAGATTGGCTGATTCATAATTTTTTAGGTAGAAAAATTGTATTGGAAAAATTGGACAATTTTCAAGGCTTGTTCATTGTTTCTTCTGAAATATCAAGGATATTAACAATAGTTCATCTAATTTTGATTTTAGTAACTGACTCTAATGGTTTTGATTGCATTCAACTACAAGAACAGAGCTGATGATCAGCGCCCCACCTCATCACCAACTCCCAAACTCATTCCAAGCAAATGTATTGGATGGAGCCCCATCATTCCAGAGAATGATGCTCATTGCTGAGGGGGCGTATAGCCATGCCCAGCCAAAAGGTTCACGTTTGTTTATCTGCTCCAGAGAGTCTTATTCTACTGGCAGTATTTCTCTACTGAGACCTTTCATTTTATAGTGTAGTTTTTTATCCTTAAAATGGTTGCAGATAAAAGGCCTCCTCATTCTGGAGAAGTGGTGTAATGGTCTTCCTTACCTTTAATGAAGAAGCTGAGACATTTTCACTGCACTGTCAGTTCCACGATCATATCAGTTAGGACAAGTAAAGAAAAATGCAATCCTGTGTGAGAACAGTGAATAATGTCATATGCGTGTGAACCTGCCAAACTCACCAAATAATTTGTTGCCCTTAAAATATGTGCATGCCTTTTAAAAGACCTCTGTGTTCAAATATGAATTTCTAACTCTTCCATCATCTACAGCTTACTGAGTTATTGCAATATGGCCTCAGTAATCCCTTCACTGGAGGTGAGAGGCAGACATACTGAAATATAGTTCTGTGGACTATAATTATTCTTTAAATTGCATAGTTTGCTTCAGACTGAGATTTGTGTTGATGATTGCCAGTTACTCTGCTGTTCGATGAAGTGGAGTACCTGCCCCCAACCTGCTGCCATGGAGAAGAAGCAAGCACTTGGTCTGTTTTGCTATTAAAACAACATAATCAAACAGATTAATGGCTGTCCACAGGGACCACTGATAACAAACCCATAACTCAACAGGGCTTGGAGCCTGTTTACATTATTGACTGCGATGAACAGGAGGTAATGAGAATAAATTTATACACTTCATGCTTTTGATTTATATTGATGTACTGATCTATAAGTACTCAGAGGTGATTATGATTGCAGTGGTTGCCTATGGGCTAGAGCTGTGTTTTAGTTTTGAGCTGCTCGCTTGAGGCCTGCTCTAGTGGGACGCTCTCTGTGAGTGAACTTTCCTATCATTTGATAAATTCATACTTAATTAACCTCTACAAATCTGCATGAGCTCTGCCACACCTGTCTGTAATCTAACTCCAAAACTAATTACACTGGCCCTGTGGGACAACGATTGATTGCATTCTCGCAGTCTCAGAGTTTTGCTTTTTTTTCCCCTGAATGTTTTTTTTCTTAGTGTGAATTTTATGTTTCTGTGAACTGTTTTCTTTGCATGTATATGTATATATATTTAAGGGCCCTAGTATGTGAAACTGTAGGCACCTGGTCAGAGTTGAATAAGGAGGGTTCAGTACCATGAAGTGACAAACCGCGAACCTTAAACACTATTGTTCCCCCTTTAACATAGAACCCTCTGCTAATTTTGCAAGATGTTTTCATAGTTTGACATACTTTTATTCACCAAAACCAAAAAAATACCAGATATTGTTATTTTCAGGAGATTCTAGGATATTCAAATTTGAATATAATATTCACTTGAGTGGATTAAGGAGAAATGTGTAAATGTATTGGAATGGCCTAGTCAAAGCCCAGACCTTAATCCAATTTAGAATCTGCAGTCAGATTTGAAGATTGCTGTTCACCAGCGAAAACCATCTAACTTGAAGGAGCTGGAGCAGTTTTGACTGGAGGAATGGGCAGAAATCCCAGTGGCCAGATGTGGCAAGCTCATAGAGACTTATCCAAATCAACTTGCAGCTGTAATTGAAAAGTATTTCAGGGGTGAATAGTTATGCACACTGAAGTTTTCTGTTATTCTGTTATTTGTTGCTTGTTTCACCATTAAAAAATCAAATTTTCAAATTCATACCAGTGATACTGGATCATAGTGCTAGTGCATTAGAGTGACACAGATCCTGCTGTATGTGCTCATCAGTTTTTGCAGCATTACAATCTGGGCATTTTTCACTCCAACCAATATCACATACTTTATTATCAAATATTTATACATTAAACATCTAACAAGGTAAACACTAAAACGCTTAATAAATGCATTTTTGATACATGTAATCATACTCTGCTTGTTTGTGTATGTAATTTTACACACCTGTACAGCTGCGAGGTCTGATGCTGTGGGACTGATGTGCTATGGCTGTTTTCATTAGAGGCTCTCTGGAATGTTTCCCCAGCCAAAGATAAGACTTAATTAATGCTGCTCCTCACAAAGAAGAGCATATCTTTCTTTCTTTCTTTCTCCACCTCACTCTTCTCTCTCCTTGTTTCCATCCTTGTACTGCCTCATATATACAGCTAAATGCTGCTATTAAGGCTGTTCTGTATAGTTTTTATGGCAGTGGGCTCTCAGATCGAGGAAAATCTTTACTGCTATAATGTTATTATAATCAGGAGGGATTGGGGTGGAAAAAAAAGGTTCTGAGTTCATAAAGTTCATACACTTGAGTTCCAGCAGTGGTTTAAAAATCCATAACTGTATCTTAAAGTCTTAAAAAACATGAACACTCCTCAGAGATACTTCCCACACAGAAATGTGATAGATTTCAAATATATATCATATATTAGAATACACTATATGTCCAAATGTATGAATGAATGCATTCAGCTACTTTACGTTACACACATAGCTGACACAAATGCACACACAGCTTATCTAGTACCTTTACAGAAGTACTACCAATAGAATAGAACTCTCTGGAGTTCTTAAATATGAACCCTCTAGTACCATGCCCAATGCCAGGCATGGGTTAGAGTGGTATGAAGCCACCCAGCTTTGAGCTCTGGAGCAGTGGAACTATCTTCTCCAGAATGAAGGTGTTCCATCAAACACTTTTGGGATGAGTTGGGGAGCTGATGATGAAGTGGGTTTGTGATCATCCAACACTGTGAGCTCACTAACATTCTTGTCCAATCAAATTCTCGTAGCAGTAGAGACAGTAAATGGTTTTCGTTCTTTTGTACTCAACAAAAGAATTGAATAACTTCCAGTTATTCAAAATTGTTCCTTTTTCAACTTGCACTTTCTTGGCTTGTTTGACTGCCAGATCTATTGCCAATTGAACATTTATGGGACCAGCTGTAACACCAGCTTAGGCAACCTACAAGTGCAGGATCAAGGACCATGCAGGATCTGTGGGCAAATGTGACCAATGGTTCAATGGTCACATTTGTAAGGAGCCATTGAATTAACCAATGGTTCACTCAATGTTTTTCCCCCAATAAACTTATCCTTTCACTCTAATATTGTAATCAATTACATATGTTATAACACTCACACAAAGCTCCTTTGTGTATTATGTATATATGGCTATATTTTTGTTTGAGAATATATGACTGTCATATTATATGGACATTATTACATTATAACCATGGTTCTTTAAATAACATCAATTGAATTGTTCTTAGGTTAACAAAGGTGGTTCAACGGTAGCCCTTTTTTTGCATCATTAGATTTCTTAACTTCTGAAGGTCATCTTTTACTTCTCTACCTCTCTCCTGTCTGTCTGGGTGTCTCCATTACTCTCTCTTTGCCTTTTCTCTGTCACTGTTTCTACTGTTGCTATGCAGACATGCTGTGTGCTCTGCTCTTAGACTTGTCTCATAGGTTCCATCTCAACACACACACACACACACACACACACACACACACACACACACACACTTCAGAGATAGAGTTTCTCTAACCTTTCCTTGTGCCAAGGGTGTAGATTTGTCTTAACATTAGTTAATATAGCTATGAATCTATGACAATAATCTAGGAATCTATAACAAATTAATGTTAAACTAATGACTGAGAAAGAAGTAGTTTAGACTTCAGTGTACTTCAGTCTTACTGCTGTCAGGCTGTGCGAGAAAGCAAGTGACGATGCAGATTTAAACACAGAGTAACGTTTTTTAACAAAACAAACCAAAATACCAGGATAATAAGACAAAGCACACATGCAGACATTGATACAATATGGACCTTAGAAACACAACTAGGAGGATGAGAAAAACCTAGGAAAGATAAGGGGGGTAGGGCTACATATGAGACACATGTAGTAAGCAATAAAGACATGGAGGAGCAAGGGCAGAGACAAGACCCAAACAACACAGAGACAAATGCTAAAATGCACACGGGGAACCAAAGCAGAAGAGAACAAGGGCATTACAAGTGCAAATGAAACAGGTCTCATACATCAACAATAATAAAAGTAGATGGAGCTGCATAATCTCCACAAAACCAACAAAGTAACAATCAAACAATCGCTACAGATGATTTTAGCCAGCTGTTTGCTGTGTGCCAAAGCCTAGCATTGCCTTTAACATTCTGATGAACTCATTTCATTAGCGAACTTAGCGAATTATGTTTCACCTTCTTCTAACACCCATGTGTCACCCACCTTACACCTGAGTCTTGTGCAGTAAGTCTTGCATATGACTGGAGATCAGGGTTGCCAGGTGCAGTAAAAGAAGGTGTCAGACATCTGAAGAAAACATTCAATCTATACATTTCTACTAGTGTAGCACCTTAAATCTCCTGCCAAATATTTGTTTTTCTATTTTATAACCTTCTTTTGTTTACAGTGTATTCTCTTCTATCCTCCAATCCTCTTTGTTAGTTATTATTGTTTTTCTTTCCATTTCCTGGTCATTAGAATTCCTGGTTACACGAAGAGCTGTTTTGAACTATTAGTCAGTTCTTCAGATCTGCTATCTATTGTCACTGAAGTTCAAGCCAATACAGTTTGATCTGTTTGCTATTTATTACTGTCTTTTCTTCTGTAAAACTCTCGTCAGTAACATATCCACATCACTAACACATCGAAAAAACCTTTATCATTCGTGTACTCTTTGTAAAAAAGCATTTTGGCAGCCAGGGTAAATTAGGGAAAGTAGCTCAAAAAACAGCACCTTTGAATTTTCACCTGAGACTGCATTTTCAAACAAGCCCAAAAACAACAACAACAAAAAAAACACCAAACAAACAAAATAACAACAAAAACCCAAACCTGGCAAATCTGCTGGAACATTTTCCTTCCAGTTTTGGTGCAGCTAACAACCAAACAGAGCTACAGAGTCTGAGTGACAGCAGGGGAAGGCACAGCCAGTCACACTGACCATATGTGTTTCAGGGAGGCAGGACTCCAGTAGAGAAGAGGATTTAACCCGTTCTGAACCTCTAGGTTAATGAGACGCTGACAGATCTCCCTTACAGACACTCTTACACATCCCTGAACTGAACACACGAGCCATGAGCAAATGTGAACAAGCTCTCTCTCTCTCTCTCTCTCTCTCTCTCTCTCTCTCTCTATCTATGTTGTCCTCTATCTATCTATCTATCTATCTATCTATCTATCTATCTATCTATCTATCTATCTATCTATCTATCTATCTATGCTGTTCTCTCTCTCTCTCTCTCTCTCTCTCTCTCTCTCTCCTCTCTCTCTCTCTCCCCCCTGCTGTTATCGTATCTCTCTCTCTCTCTCTCTCTCTCTCTCTCTCTCTCTCTCTCTCTCCCTCTCTGTCCCCCCCGCTGTTGCTCAGTGGTATGGGCCAGCAGTGGTGGTGCCCCCCCCGCTGCAGTGTCTGAGTTGGTTTGGCCCACAGATAAAGCTCTGGCTGTGTTGTCATTGATTCAGTAGTAAGAGAGCAGACTGCTGAGAAGGGTGGCTGCAGAACACAGAGACAGAGACAGAAACAGAGACAGGGACAGGGACAGGGACTGTATGAGCTGCAGAACGAGGGCGAGTACATCAGGATAAGGAGGAGCAGAAGGAGAAGCAGGTCATCTCTGTATCTCCAGCTTGCTGCTGCAAGTGAGCCTTCTTTGTTTGGCCATCCCTGATATGACCCTTTTCAAGAGTGAACATTGCAGCCCAGAGTGTGAGTATCCCTCTGATCTACATCTCTCTGTTCTTCTGCATCTCTCGCTCTCCTGCTCCTCTGGGTTTGCGTGGTGAAGTTGTGAGCTGGAGTGGAGATGTGTGTCATGGTACTGGAGTTTGGAAGTAGGAGAGATGCACTGTTAGATATGTCATCTACTGATTTAGAGGTGTCTGCTGTCACTCTAGTGAACTCTGTTTAGATGGTGTGTGTGTGTGTGTGTGTGTGTGTGTGTCTGTCTGTCTGTTGAAATAGTTCATGTCATTCATTGCAAAATAATAAAACAATATGTCTGTCCAGTACTGTATGAATGTTGTTTTGTGTATCTAAAAACACATGACAAGAAGACAAAATTGCTTTAGTCATAATAATCTATCTATATCGATCTATATGGTCTATTATAATAAAGTATTTTGATTGAAACAATGTATTTCAATATAATGGGATATATATATATATGATTTCTAAGCCTAACCCCACACATCAAATACTTCAGAATCATAAATCTTCCATGGATAGTAAAGACAGTGGTTTAAACTCTGTTTAACTCTGTTTCGGTACTTTTTATACATATCTAATTATCCATCAAAAACCCGTAAATCAGCACTGTTACACAAACACTGTGCACTGTGTAGAATTACAGCATAGAAATGCTCCAAAATGACTTGGAATAAAATGTATTTACATCGACTTCCATAAGACACTTATGATCAGTACATGATACTTGCATGTATGCAAACATTACATAGACATATATATTTCAAGACATATATCCAAATCTTATACCGGATTTCTGTATGAGATTTGGATAAAAGGTAATGATGGACACTGTTGAATACTCAGTGTGTCTCCTAGTCCAGATAGACCTTCTCTCCAGGGGCTGCCGGACTCAAGCTTATCCATCCATAGTTCTCACTCTTTTTCATTTTGCCTCTGCCTGTGTGGACTGCACACACTTTCCACAGTAAAGGAAGTTTTCGGGGGGAACTGACAGTGGAACATCAAACCTAAATCTATAACCATGTGACTGAAAACCTCTTACACTTCAGGCCTTTAAAGTAAACTTTTATATATATAACTTTCTCTCTTTTCTTTGTATTTATTTATTTTAATATCATTAATATCATAATATGGGCATCACTATTGGACCCATTCTAAATGATGGATGACATTGATAGTCATGCAGTAATTAGAGTAGATTCGTAGATTATGATAGTGTGGTGTAGGGCTCCTTCAGGAACAAGCTTAAATATGAGTGTAATATTAAATATGAAATGAAATTTTATACTAATTGTACTCAGTATCTGCAACCTTTAGCAGGTCAGTGGTCATCAACACTGTGCCTTTCTTTATTCACTGCGCATCAGTCTATTCCTTTCTTCTTTCTCAGTCTTATATAAGCTTAATATAATGATGATGATGATGATGATAATCAAGTAAAATAAAATTAAAGCCTGTGTTGAAATGATATACAGTATAAGACTGTAATAACCTAGTGTCCACTTCTGGAATAAGTGACAGACGTATTTAATTAAGCAGTATTTACATAATTGGAATTTTAATGTAAAGGTCTGATGTGGTTAGAGATATTTTAGGTGCTATTTAATGCATTTATTGGGTATTTACGTTGTTGATGATGTATACTTAGCATGCGTGTGACTGCCCACATCCATAGCGGCCCACTGGGATTTTTAGTGGTTCTTTCAATGGCCTGGACTCCCCAGGTTTGGGCATTTTTGAGCTGTAGTCTGGGAGTTTAGTTTGTTTTTGAGGAAGTGGATGTTGGAGAGAATTAGTTTTAGCTGTTAGCCTTGCACAGATCCCCATTCACTTCCATGGTTTTAATTTTCTTGCACTCTGAGTTGGAGTTCCCCTTCTGTGCACACTGTCGTAGGTCTGGTTTCCTTAGCAGCCCATATTCCCATAACACTTTCTGACTGAAAGACTGAAAGTGGCAAACTGCTCTACAGCTTTGAACAACACCGTATTTTCCTGAAGTTCCTGTTGCTTTTTACTGTCTCTCCAGTTTTGAATAGAGCTTTCTCTAGTTGGTGAGGTTTGTGCACATTTATATAATAAATATAAGTCTCAAGACCAAGGATCACACAAGACATTCAGCAAATATAACACACCCTAACATAAATTGTGTTCATTAGTTGATGCTTCACATTCGTTCGTCCTCTCGCTGAACAGCCACACAATTCCGGAATGTCCCATCCCCAAACGTAAATGAAGATTTTTAATTGCTTATTACCATTATTTGTCCACCCCTTTGCAGCTCTGATTTGGTTTTGCTGGATATTCTTTTGATGGAAGAACATTCACACTCTACTGAACTCTCATTTCTCAACTCTACTAAGGTAAATACAGTTGAACATTCGATGGCAGCTTTAAGAAATGACTAAGTGAAATGTTTGCATTTGAAATAGCTGACCGTGCTCAAGATCAGGAGAGAGGGAGAGATGGGAAGATAGATGGAGAGATGGTTCAGGGGACTATGTTCCAGATGCTCTTAGACCCTCAGTCACATCTGCTGTTAAAAGGCTCCGGATGTGAGGCCCCAGGGAATTCCTCTCAGTGGCTGGCCCAATCTCTGGCATCAACTGATTACTTTCCAATCTGCTTCATTATTCATGCCTGTCATTGATCATTTATTCATGTGCTCTGTCTGTTGCCACTTCCACTGCAGCCAGTAGAGTGGTGTTGGGAGTCTATCTCTGAGAGCCGGCTGTAGTGATGTAAAACACTGAAAGGGAAACAGGTAAATCAAAGCTTCTGTGTGCTGCCCACAGAATCATTTACAGACTAGAAAGAAACGGGAGGAAACACACAGCGAACATCACATCCCGTTGTCTGAGTCACATTTAAGGCTTGATTTGCTATTGAATTGACTGATTATGTCAAAATGCTTATGGACACCCCTTTTAATTAATGCATTCAGTTACTTTAAGTTGCACCCATTGCTGATACGGACGTGCAAATGCACACATGCAGTTTGTCTAGTCATTGTCAAAAAGTATTGGTGATAGAGTAGGACTCTCTGGAGCAGATAAACATAAACTACTGCCAGCATGTCTAATACAGCATATAAAACCTTCCGGCATTGAGCGGTGGAACTGTCTACCATGGAATGATGGTGCTTCATCCAGTACTTTTGGGAAGAGATGGGGAGTTGATGATCACCTGATGAGGTGGATCGGTGATCATCCAACATCCTGACCTCAATAATGCTCTTGTCTAAAGGGAAAAGCAATCAAATCCTCTCTGCAGTGCTCCAGCCTTCTTGACACAGTAGAGACAGTTATTTCACCAAAAACAAATTGTTTTTTAAAATCCCTGAGGAAACAATAAATGACCAGGTGTCCTAATACCTTTGTTCACATAGTATGTATTAAAGTATACCGTGGGGGAAATAAGTATTTGATACACTGCCGATTTTGCGAGTTTTCCCACCTACAAAGAATGGAGAGGTCTGTCATTTTTAATGTAGTTACACTTTAACTGTGAGAGACAGAATCTAAAAAAGCCAGTCAAATCACATTGTATGATTTTTAAATAGTTAATTAGCATTTTATTACATGAAATAAGTATTTGATACAATAGAACAGAACTTAATATTTGGAACAGAAACCTTTGTTTGCAATTGCAGAGGTCAGGTGTTGCCTGTAGTTCTTGACCAAGTGTCCGCATGCTGCAGCAGGGATTTTGGTCCTCTCCTCCACACAGATATTCTCCAGACCTTTCAGGTTTCAGGACTGTTGCTGGGCAACATTGAGTTTCAGCTCTTTCCAAAGATCTTCTATTGGGCTCAGGTCTGGAGACTGGCTTAGGCCACTCCAGGACCTCAAAATGCTTATTACAGCATCCTGGCTGTGGGTCATTGTCATGCTGGAAGACCCAGCCATGACCCATCTTCAATGCTGTTACTGAGGGAAGAAGGTTGTTGGCCAAAATCTTGCGATACATGGCCTCATCCTTCCTCCCTACAATACGGTTCCACCCCCTAGCTTCATGGTTGGGACAGTGTTTTTGGGGTTGTATTCATCCTCCTCCTTCCTCCAAACATAGTGAGTGGAGTTGATACCAAAAAGTCTGACCACCTGATCTTCTTTCATGCTTTCTCTGGATCATCCAGATGGTCATTGGTGAACTTCAAATGAGCCTGGACATGTGCTGGCGTGAACAGGGGGACCTTGCATGCCCTGCAGGATTTTAATCCATGACAGTGTAGTGTGTTACTAATGGTAATCTTTGAGACTGTGGCCTCAGCTCTCTGCAGTTCATTGATGAGGTTCCTGATTCCTGACCTTTTTTAGAATCATCTTTACCACACGAGGACGATTGACAGTTATCTTATCAGTATTTTAATATTTGTGCCAATACTTGTTATCTTCTCACCGAGCTGCTTGGCGATTGTCCTTTAGCCCATCCTAGCCTTGTGCAGGTCTACATTTTGTCCCTGCTGTACTTAGACAGCACTTTGGTATTGGCAATGGTGGAGTGGTTGGAGTATGATTGATTGAGTATGTGGACAGGTGTCTTTAAAACAGCTATCAAGTTCAAGCAGAAGCAGTTATTACAGGTAATATTAGTGCAGAGTGCAGAATTATAGGCCTTCTAAAAGAAAAACTAACAGGTGTGTGAGGTGCCAGAATTCTTTCTGGTTGGTGGTGATCAAATACTAATTTCATGCAATAAAATGCAAATGATTTAAAAATCATATATTGTGATTTTCTTGATTTCTCTCTCACAGTTGAAGTGTGCCTACGATAAAAATTACAGACCTCTTCATTCTTTGTAGGTGGGAAAACGTGCAAAATCAGCAGTGTATCAAATATTTATTTTCCCCACTGTATGTCATGCATGTATTCTCCAGCAGCTGCAACTTCCAAAGATAAACACACTGAACACTACGCCGTACCAAAGCAAATCACATTTATTGTTTTATTGCTTACGTTTGATGTTACTATGAAAAAATGTAATTGAAACCTAAAATAAATCCACACAGGAGAATTTACGCTTTGCATTTTACAGATCCACACAGTGAAACAAACACATACACACTAGTGAACTCACACACTAGGGGGCAGGGAGTAGTGGGCAGCCCTTTTCATGGCACCCAGGGAGCAGCTGGTGAGATAAGTGCCTTAGGGAGTCATGTCCTGCTGGTTCAGGGAATTGAACCAGCAACCTTCCAGTCTGGTTTAAATAATTCCTCAAATCAGTAAGAAAGTTTTTAGGGTAAAAACTCCAGATGCAGGTAAACATAAATATATTAAAATACAGTTAAATCCAAGAATTTGTCTTATTGAAGAAAGTAGTCGAGATCTTATGAGCTTATTTGACTCCTGGATGCCCCGGGTAGGGCATAAATGTGTTCAATACCATCACTGGCTTACCTGATGTTACATCATTAAGCACTGATTTGCAAAACCAAGTGTTGGATGATCACTATAAATAATACTAGACTCTCATGAGGAGAGCTTTGGAGCTGTTGTAATGAACAGAGGGATGTAAACCACTGCTTTCTGTGTTATTTGTATTTATTCTAATGCTAGTGTTTTCACTTACTGTCCTGATAAGGATATTTTAATTTTGATTTTCACAGATGACTCAATTTCTGCACAGTAGGATGTAATTGTATTATTACATCCCTATTTTTTACAACATAGTTCAAAGCAGATAAAATAAAACATCAGAAACCAGACCAGATTCGTTTTCAAGTTAGTCGGGATCAACAGATCCAACACAACTCAGCATGGAAGTCTGACCGCGCCTGGATTTATACGCTGAGAAAGGTGGCATCAGCGGAAAATTAATCCAAGGTAACCCTGGATTACTGAAAATGTACCATTTTGCATTATATCCTTGCTTTCTCAAGTGTGGAATTAAAGTCTGACATTGAGATGACATTACCGAAGGGGGTATAGCTAAACAGAAAATTTCCTGGAAGCCTTTTTGGATTATAATTCCATAATGATTTATGAGACCTCAGCTCAACTCCTCTGTTCCTCGTGACCGATGTCCTGTCCACATTTATCATGTGCCACTGACCTCCAGGTGGGGCCATCTCTGAACATCAAAATGATTTGTTTTAAGTACTTTCTTTAGAAAATGATTCACCATTTCACCACAATAAGATTTGATTGTTTTAGCACAATTCATTACAGTATATATTAATATATACACTTACAGAAACATCCATAACATGATAAGCATCTGCCTTCAGTAGATTCCCCTGATCTGACCAAGTGAGACACGGACTCTGAAGATGTTCTGTGGCATCAAGACTGACATTATAACATGTACAGGGCAGGGGGGCACCAGGACTGGGTTTAAAGAAAACACTGGTTTTAGCTATATTACCGTCATCTCTCAAGATCAGTCAAATGAATATCAAATGTGCATATGTTTAAATATTTTAAAACAGTCTTTGAGGTGTATGCTGTTTTTTCACATGACTGTGTGTATTCCTAGTGTCACCAAAAAAACAACTTGTATCCTCTTTACAGGAGAAGAAAAAAGGTTTACAATGTCAATAGAAAAAGGTTTTATTCCAAGTTTTGAGACATTTCTATTGGTCCATCCATCATGAAATTATGGCAATGTAAAAAACAACTGGCAGATTCACACACACACACACACACACATACACACACACACACACACACACACTATACATGATAGAAATCAGTCAAACTTTGCCTCAGTGTTTGACCTGGTGATGTATTGCTTTTGAATCAAAGCAAGAATATTTCATAGCCTGCTCTGTATTCCCGGGCCAGGCATAGCATACAGTATGTGAACTATTCGTGGCTCAGTAGCTAGGAAAGCATAAATCCCTGGTTGTTTAATTGATGGAATAAATTCGTTTTCATCTTCACAGCTGTCCATTCATCACGGGGGCTTTTTACTGATGCCAAATGCTCTGTGTATTTAGTCATAACTGTCACCCTCTCCTAGTTCCTCAGCACATTTCAGGCCTTTCAAAATGTTTACTATTGCTGTCAGAACCATTACAAGGAGATCTGAAGAGAGGCAGCTTGCAGAAAACACTGAAAATAATGACACTAATGTAATTAAGCCTTTGAAAGAGACAAGGGAGAAAAAAAGTATGATCCCCCTCTCTCCCCACCCCCCAAAAAATGGAAAGTATATTAATTTGTCCCTGTAATTCTATCCTCTAGTGTATATTAAAAGCTTTTTGGCTGTTTATTTCCATCATACTCTCGCTCAAAGGCACTCTGGTGTGCCTTATTTTCATGGAGCTCACAGCGGGAAAGCTAATTGCATTGTGTTGCATTGTGTTCACTAAACATGAGCAAATTGCTTGCTTGAGGCAGTGCACGCTGTTTTGCGTGATTCCAGGGGTCCTGATGCCTTTTGCAGTGTAATGGCTTTATCGTGCTGTGGATTAGCACTGCTAGCTCTACATAGTCGCTGTGCCTTGCCCCCATTCAGCTGCTCGCCTCCTTTGTTAGAGGCACTGACCTGCTGGGCTTTAATATGGGCAACGTGCTGCTGCCTCTGCTCCTCCTTTTAACTGGCAGGAGAAAAGTAGATTTGGAAGTGAATGAATAAGAGTCAGAACACGGCTTTGGCCAGTTTGATTGAGTTTGGATTTTTTTTTTTTTTTTGCTTTTCATAGATTTTCAAAGGTGAAAAGCTGAAAGGGCCCCTGAGGCTTTGAGTGTGTGTGTGTGTGTACGTGTGCGCATGTGTGTAGGAGCATCTGTGGATGGTAGGTTGGTGGACTGGGGACAGGGAGAGAAAGTGAAGTTTGAGGTTTAGCAGGCTCTGTGTTGAATAAAGATGAGCAAAATGATGAGCATCTGCTTTGCAGCCTATCTCTGTACATCACGATTTGTCCAGTAAAGATTGACCTAAATTATCTCAAGCCAGATCCTGCCTTGCACAAACTCAAGGGTGGCTGCACCCCTTTATACACCAATCAGTGGGTGTCCTTATCCAGACAAAACAGCTCTGAGCCATCAAGGCATAAATTCCACAAGACCTCTGTGGTATCTGGTGGCAAGATGGTAACAGCAGAAGTTGAGCCATGGGCACCCACAAGCCTTTTGCCAGTTTACCAGCTGTTCTTTCTTGGAGCACTTTTGGTAGGTACTGTTTACTGCGTACAGGGAACACCCCACAAGACCTGCATGATGTTCTGACCCAGTTTTCTAGAACATCAGTTTGTTTTTTTTATCAAAGTGAAAACCTCTGGAAAACACATAATCGGTGTTACTGACTTCATTTTCCATTAGTGGTTTTAATGTTGCTGATGAGTGTATATTAGGGCAAGAACCTGACAATATGTATCACTATACGGATGTTAAGGTTCAATATATTGCAATATATACTGATTTTTGTTTTTCTAAATAGAATTTTTGACAACATAGTACACCCCATATGTGTAAAAGATATATAGGACATTGTGAAATAAAAGCTGCCACATTATGGTTATATACTGTTAATTAAATTAATTAATTAAAGCATACAGTGTATCATCTTTATGTCTTGTAATACACTGCTGAAAAAATAAGGGAACAGTAAGATCACACATCAGATCTCGATGAATAAACGATTTGTGTTGTGTGTATTTAGTTGGGTAATTAGTTGAGAACAAAAGGGCATAACAGTACGTAGAAACTGAAATCATCAACCCATGGAGGGCTTTACTCAAAATCATCATTTCACTGAAATCATAGGCTCATCCAATTTCTGTGAATTTCATTTTGGCAACTCAATGTTACTCAGTAGTGTTTATGGCCCCAACGTGCCTGCATGCACTCCCTGCTATATTTGGGGCGTGCTCCTGATAAGACGGCGGATGGTGCCCTGGGGATGTCCTCCCAGACCTAGATCAGTCAGCTCCTGGACAGTCTGTGGCAGACTTGGCAGCATGAGATACACCAATACATAAAGTCCCAGAGGTTCTCAGTTGGATTCAGGCCCAGAGAACATCAGGGCCAATCAATGGCATCAATGCCTTTATCGACCAGGAACTTCATACACACTCTGGCCACATGAGGGCGGGCACTGTCCTGCACCAGGAGGAACCCAAAGCACACTGCACAGTGCTGGGGTATGAGTACAGGTCCCACTAGAGGATGTAAGGCTCTCAATCAGCCTTCACTGAGTTTAACAGTGACAGTTTCCCTGAGTCCCTAAACAAATTTCTGAGGGCCCTTCCAGCCTCAAATCTGTGAGCTAAAATATCACCATTTTTTACTTTTGCATCTGACACTCAACTACTGTTCTCCTACAGATATTTTGGACAAGCAATGTATACATAATCAACATTACTTTACATCTTAAATTCACATGTAAATAAACAGGCCTACAACTAAAGCTTGAGAGACTGGATAACCATTGTTTTAAACTGATACAGGAGGAGTGTAATCACCCACATCCATATACTGTCTCTTGATTGGATAAACATTGCCTTGTTATAAACTGATAAAGTAGGAGGGTGATCACCGTCACACCATCTTGACTGGTTCTCACACAGCTCTGCTTTAAAGTGCCAGAGTTTCATTGCCTGTTCCAGTTTCACGCAAATATGAATGCAGTTAACGGTGTAGATGTAGAATGTAAGGTGGAATAGTATAATGCTATAAAAACAACACGTTGTAGCCCTTGAATTTAACTTTACTATTTAAGGTGAAATCAATATAGGTAACTTAGCTGTTCATTCTCCAGCCTGTAGCTTTATAATACCATAAATGGTGTAGCAGTTTCATCCAGGCATCTGTAACTGCTTTTACCGTTTAAGGTACAACAGTATATATATGATTGTGTGAATATAGTGGCAGGATTTAAGGTGGACTGAAACTTTGAAGAACTCAAATTGGAACTTAAAACACCACTGTTGAAGGTGGAATGGAACAGGAACTTTCAGAGCATATTGGCATGTTTGGGTGAGTTTAATTAAGTGTACTCTATACTATATAAAGTCATTGTGCACTTTTCACTTTTCTACTTTGTTCACACTTGTTTACTGTTTACTGTGGTGTTGCAAAGCTTTCAAGGTTGTTGGGAGCCCAAAGCCCTGTATCCACACTGCACACCCTCACCTTTGTCTTCCTGTGGCTATGGTTACTAGACTATTATTTATTAACAATCCAACTTCGAGTCAGATCACAAGTTTATCTGACTGTTGTTCATGCAGTTCATTCTAGTCTTTGTTTTTCTGTCTCGTGCCCTGAAGAATAGTTTGGCTTCATCTTCGGATTAATATGAGACACTAACTTTCCCTAACTTGATTTTTTATTGTGGCTGTCAGATTTGGCATCAACTTTTGCTGATGAAGTAGATAAAATAGGTTTTGCTCCTCACACATTTTCCTCTGACCTCCTCTCAAAGCCTTTAAAAAAAACAGAAGCTTCCCGGCTCTTCATGTCTGGGTGGGTAAAGTATCCCATGGTATTAAAGACGACCAAAAGCTCTTGTCATGTAAACAACGGTACAGTTTAAATATGTTTTGCTAACATTGTTTTGAGATTTAAAAGCAGCTTGAATGGAATGTGGTTTTGTACAATAGTGCAGTTTTCCATCTCCAGCCCTGCAAACAGTTCTGCACTACATATTTTTGGTATTCCTGGTTATAATATATTAGCTAGCTGATTGACTTAATTCCTTCTTGAACAAAGTGTGGGCAGACAAAACACTGATCCAGCATTACTTTGTCCTATATCTGGATGTCATGTTTTGTGTCGCACAAACTGATCAATGGAAACATCCGGAAACAGATCCGTTTCTGAGGTCACTTGCACACTGGACCATATCTGTTGTGTATTCAGATTCCAGACTCTGAGCAATTTCAGTCTGGACCCGGAATAGATCTTTATAATTCTGTGGTCCTCTGGCAAAAATACAGAAAGCATCCATTTACTGTCATCCTTGTCGTGTGGTTGAAAAGACTCTTTCTGAAACATACACATTTTTACAGATAGTATCAGTATAATTCTATTAATGTATTACTATCATTATCCAAACCTACCAGTGAATTTATTTGTGTAAAACAGGGGTAAATCTGGAGTTTTGCTAACTAACTACTTTACTAAATGGGTGAAAAACTTCCATGATTTCTTCACAAGGATAAAAATCCTAGATATTAACTATTAACTCCTGATTCTGAAATTTGTTGACAGAAACAAGTTTTGGTTTGTATTGTCTAGCATTGATATCAGTCCTCAGCATACTGGAAGCACCTAATAAAAATGAAAGAATGAGGTACTTGTTTAATTATTTATTTTACAGGGTTAGAAACCTGATAGTTGTTAAGTAATGTTGGTCATAAATGTTGGATATAAATGAAAATACGACTAATACCCACCAGAATTGGCAGATCTCTGTCAGGAGCAGAGTGGCTTTCCAGTTCCGGAACAGATCCATCTGAGATCCAGTTCATACAGCCCAGCCAGCAGGCTGTTCAATTCACAAACCGGATCAGTTCTGTATCCAGGCTGCATCCATTAAAATGGAGGTGACTCTTATGCAGATCTGCCAGAGGAAACACAGACCAAGAACAGGTCCACTTGCTATCTGGGATATTTTTGTGCTTTTACTGCTTTAATCTAGCAATAGGCTATTAATGAGCTGATTAGTTGGATAAGGTATGCTGGGAACAGGGAAAACTAAAAACTGTAAGGACGGTGGAACTCAAGGACCAGCATTGAGAAACATGATTCAGTGCATGGATGCTCCAAGACTGGATGTTTGCAACACTGCACTTGTGGTCTCTAGTCTATCTTTATTACAGGCTTGCAGATAAATCATCATTATTACGGTGGTCCTGGTTCTCAGTAATTTATGATACATTTACCCTTAAAATTAAAACATTAAACACTAAACTACAGATATGGAAAATATGCTAAAATTCACACATCACCCTGCACACGCAGTCATTTACACTGATACATCTTAATTTCCAGTGCACTTGTCCAAATTTCTTTGCATCTAAATGTCTGGTCCCCTCACTTTCCTAGAATCTCTCTTTGTTACATGTCTTGTTTTGTCCTTCCATGTGTTTCTCAGCTCATACCTTTGTTGTGTACCTTCTTGTCTCTTGTCTCCCTTCACCTTTAGACCCTATGTTTTATATCTGTTGGAATCTTAGTTTGTTGGTTTGGTTTGTTCATTTGGTTTATGGTTGCTTTGTTTTGTCATTTTGGTTTGTTTTGTTAATAAAAAACCTTTAACCTGTGTTTGTCTGCCTCCTGCTCCTCAACCGTGACACATAACTTGGAGCTAGACACATTAGGCTGCTCTAGGTAACTAATGCTATACGTCAAAGTAAACAAAAAGAAGAAGTTATTCAAACATCTTTCCTCCACAAGTAAGGTTAGACTAGTGTTATTAGATTATTGAACATTAGGCTATGTTTATTTGTTAATTTCTGCTCCACCAATGTCCTTCTTGGGAAGCTCTATTATTTTGCCATTGACAGGGAGCCATTATTAAGAAGCGGTAGTCTTGCAACCTCCAGTAGGGGTGGGCTGTCTGTAAAGGCCCACTGAAAACAATCCACATCTCATGGCTCTGAGGTTTTCATACTTGGAGCAATAAAAATAGGTATTCGGCTTCTGTTCTCTCCTGGGTTGCTTGGCACTAAGGTGACAGAGAAAGAACAAGGAAGCGAGAGAGTGACATTGCAGAACACAGCTGTCCTTAAAGCACCCGAACCCTCACTAAGCCCTTAGAGAGCTGAAACAGTTCATGTCCTCACTTGACCGTCACTGATTTCCTCAGCAGTATTTGGCACTGCTGTTTTCTTACCGGCTTTCTGTGTACCGGGAATCCAAAGTATTTAGGTGTATTCTCTATGAACTCTGGTATGCTCTGGATTTGTTCTCTGTGGCTTTAGGCTGGGGATTGTATAGTATAGGTAAGGGTGTATTTTTGCACAAACACTATATATATATACACAAATAATGGAAAGGTTTCTGTTGCTTTCTACTTGATTGTGAAGCATTGCTGTGAGGATTTGATTACACTGAGTGATCAGCATTAGTGTTGCATGATCACCATCTACCCACCTTATCCTCAGCTTCCTAAATCATCCCAGAACTGGACAGAGCACCATCATTCCAGAGAACACAGATCCACTGTTCCACAGCTCAGTGTATCCAGCTCTAAGATGTGCCTGACATTAGGCATAGAGCCAATAGCTTCCTGTTTGTTTATCCTGAGAGTTCTATTCTATTGGCAGTGTTTCTGTACAGGGGACTAGACAAGTGCATTTGCATTGTGCATTTGCACATCAGTGTCAGCAATGGGTGCAATATAAAGTAGTTGAATACATACGTTAGAAGGGTGTCCCAAAACATTTGGACATATAGTGTATATAAATAGTACAATGAACAGTAGAATATAAACCAGTGTTTCTGTTCTACAGTGAGAACCCAGATGAACATCATATGGGCCCTTTAAGAGGCTGTTCGTGTTCCTCTGGCAGATGGAGGCTAATTAGTCACTAGAGCACTTGATATGTGTGAGTGCAGGGTTGGGGCAGGGGGCAGGCTGGAGCTGTGCTTTCAGTGCCAGCAGGCTCCACTCTGCCCCCTCTGTACCAGCTCCACCAACCCAGTGGAGTGCCTGGCATGGAGCCGGTGGACAAAGGGCAGAGATGATGGAACTCAACTGTAAAGCTATTTTCTTTGTGTTTTATAAACTTCACAGTAGATTTATTCAGTGAGTCTAAAGTTACCCACCTAAACCCTCCCCTACATAGGGCTGGGCGATATGGTAAAAATATTACATGATAATAATTAATTTAACTTTTTTTAAATACATTTTCACAATACACAATATTATGACATGCCAACAAGTGTAAGTTTCTTAAAAAGCATGATTAAATTGTCCCATTTTAAAAACAGATATTTTTATTCAGATTTTTATTTTTATTTTTATCTGCTGCACAGAACTAATTACAGACTCCATTATGAATTGTGAAGGTGGTCAGTGTTTTTGTTAGCACTAATATACATAATATGAATAAAATTGACAAATCACAATATATCACTGTATGAGAGAGAGAGAGAGAGAGAGAGAGCTAAGCATTTTAATTGTTTGTTTTGTGGCTCACTCTTACACAGTGCTGGATTTTACTTAATTTGTATGTAAGAAACACAGGCCATAGGATGAATTTTAAATGTCCCA
Source organism: Acestrorhynchus altus (assembly GCA_034509495.1). Lineage (NCBI taxonomy): Eukaryota > Metazoa > Chordata > Actinopteri > Characiformes > Acestrorhynchidae > Acestrorhynchus > Acestrorhynchus altus. The sequence goes on from CM067508.1 coordinate 19,633,413, forward strand.
GCTGGACATTTTTAGTAAATAAAAAGTTCCATAAACATTCTGAAAGGTTTTGATTCTTGAAATGTTCTGTTCTGTTTTCAGTTTGTTACTAGAATGTTTTGCTTAACATCTGTTGTGAGAAGGAACAAATTAAATATGGGCCTTTCACATTTAGTAAGCATTTTTTTTTAAGTAATGCAAACAATATTTAATTGTTGTATGTTTAGTTTTGGGAAAATGACTTCCATAATGTTTTCGTTTAACAGGGAAAGAAAGATTTGAACAACATTGTGATGCACGGTTTGACCAAACATTTTCAGAAAATGTCTGGAACATTATTTCTGTTACTTTACAGGCTAACCTTGCTGGAACCTTTTGAAAACATTGCTGAATGTTAGTTGGTTGGTGAACTTCTCTATTGAATGAATCATTATACTGTCTAGCACTATATCACAATAACAAAAAAATATAAACAAAAAAAAAAACCAATTAAAAGTCTTTCACACTTGGGTACTCAAAATGGTGTCTGGCCTCCCTGTCATGCTGTCCTCTTCTTATATATATATATATATATATATGTGTGTGTGTGTGTGTGTGTGTGTGTTTGTGTGTGTGTGTGTGTGTGTGTGTGTAATATGTGTGTGTGTGTTTTGAGAGCACACACTGTGGCCCTTCCTGCCAGCTTGTGGAGATTGCAGTGCTGATGGCGTGCCATGCTAACCAGCCTCTCGGTAATTCTGTATAATGTAACCCAGAAGAATCAATCTCCCACTGTCATGGAACACAGCCCTGAAATTAGATGTCTCTTGTTTCATGTTTCCTTCGATGAATTTTGACAAGCTGGCTGTGTGGTGGGCATGCTTCACAGGGAGGCCTTGTTTTGCTGTGTTAGGAAAAGAGAGAGAGAGAGAGAATGCGGGTGAGAGCTGCCTCCACAGTGATTAAAACTACATGCCTGTTGCTGGCCGTACTTTTGGCCAGACTTCTGAAGAATCCTCCGTCTGCCTTGTCGGCTGTGAGCCTGTGAAGAGAACAGAGGTGACCTCAGCCTTAGAGCGAGCAGCTTGGGGCTTTTGGGCCTACCTCACTGCCTGTTTGTTGTTTTCACACAGATATGAGCATGACCGGGGAGCTGAAATCGAGCCGCTCAAAGATGGGGGGAGCCAAGAGGCCGAGCAGTGCTGTGTACGGGTGAGTGTGAAGCACCTGGGGCACGTATTTTCATATTTTCAAACACAAGAATACTTCACACATACAAGACCTCAGTGTTGACTCGGTGTTTTGCAAACCCTCCAGCAGATCTGAAATTCATGATTATCATCTCAACTGGAGCAGATGTGTTCATATCATGTACCAGTAGTAATAGATTTAATAGGTTTTGTTATTGTGTTCCAGGTCAAATGAGACTTTTATAAATTTTGTCTCTGAAAAATGTAGTTAATTTAACCTGAGATCCACACTTTCTGGACAGTTACGTGCTATGGTTTAGTTTTCATAACTCAGGATCAAAATAATCTACAGACATGACTGCAAGACTTACTAGTGTGATGAACTCTCAGTGAGTAATCCAGTTCAGAACACATAAAATTTCACTCATTTCCAACTGAATTAAATTCCTGTTTAAATGCCAAAAGAGCCCTCCTTACTGTTCTGACCCCATCTACATGCTCACTGATCAGCAAGAGGGGTTGGGGCTAATGATAACACTAACCAAGATATTGGGTTACAGGGGAAAACAAGTTCATGGCTGTTTACTCTTTTTTTTTGCTCACACAATTGTCAAATTTCAGAATAAAATCCCTGAGAAGGGATAATACTGACATATATATATATAACAAAAATAATAAAAGACATTCAGGTTGTTTTTTAATTTTATTTGGATTACTGTCACGCATTTTGAACAAATTGTCAATCTAATCTTTACAAACAACTCATCAATTTTCAAATCAAAAAGACTGGATTATCAATTTCCAATAGCATTTCTGAAAAAAAAACTGTACATGCAACATTTTTTTTATCAAAACATACATTTGATCAAAACATCCTTAATTTCCCAGAGGGAGCCCAACCGAGGGATCAATAAAGTTCTATCTAATCTGATCTAATCTACTTTTTGATCACATTAATACAAATGTTGCAATTGCAAATGAAGACATATTAGAGTATGAAAATATCTGGTGTATATATATATATATATATATATATATATATATATATATATATATATATATATATAATGCCAATTTATATAATTCTTTTTATGCTTTATTTTCCTTATTTGTTTGCTGGATTTTCACTGCTTAAGTCGTCCCACAGTTTGAAGATACTGACACTGTTCCAGTTTCAGATTGTTTGGTCTGATTGTGTGATTTGTGCTTGTATGCAGCTTTTTGACGAGACAAATGGTTCCCTTTTAGTAAAAGATTTTTACCACAGCAATCAGAATCAGAATTATTTTATTAATCCCAGAGAGAAACTACAGATTCATAGCTGAATCCATCTATATAAAATTTAAAAATATAATAATAAAATAAAAACAATAATAAAACAGAGTAATGAAAAGATTAAGCAGAATACACACTTTGAAACAACAGAATAGACTCTATGGAAATATATACATGTTAAAATACTCATTATGAAAAAGCCAATGGCTATGATAATACATAAATGTAAACATCCAGAATTATTGCACAGATAAGTCAAATTAACAAATTGCACAAGTGAACCATAGTGGTTTGGAGTGACCACCCATTAAAGGAGGAGTTATAGAGTTTGATGTCCACAGGAAGGAATGACCTCCTATGGTTCTCTGTAGTGCATTTTGGTGGGATAAGTCTTGTGCTCCTGTGTCTCATCACTGTTTGGTAGAGTGGGTGGGAGTCATTGTCCAAAATGGCCTGCAGTTTAGACAGCATCCTCCTCTCCGAAAGTGCCCTCAAAGAGTCCAGCTCATCTCCCAGAACATCTCCAGGCTTACAGATCAGTTTGTTGAGTCTGTTGGTGTCTGCCGCCCCAGCATGCAACACCATAGAGGATAGAACTTGCAACCACAGGCTCATAGAATATCCTCAGTATCATCTGGCAGCTGTTGAAGGACCTCAGTCACTTCAGAAAATAGAGGTAACTTTGGCCCTTCCAGGAAAGGGCATCAGTGTTCTTAGCTCAGTCTAGTTTATTGTCAGTGTGTACTCTCAGATATTTGTCCTCCGCAGTGTCCACTCTGTCCTCTGATGGTCTCAGGTGTCATCGATGTCTTTTTCCTCCTCAGATCCACCACTAGTTCCTTCGTCTTTGTAACATTGAGCTCCAAATGGTTCAGCTCGCACCATGTTACAAAGTCCTTCACTGTTTTCCTGTACTTGTCCTCATCACCCCTGCTGATACATCCAGCTATTAAAGAGTCATCAGAAAACTTCTGCAGATGGCAAGTCTCTGTGTGGTAGCTGAAATCTGTGGTGTAGCGGGTGAAGAGGAAGGGAGAGAGGGCAGATCTCTGTGGCACTCCAGTGTTGATAACCACTCTATCTGACACAGTGCTACTGCCATACATACTGTGGTCTGCCAACCGAGTCAACAATCCAGGACACGAGGGGGCATCTACTTGCATCTCTGTTAACTTGTCACACAGACTTGTCCAGGTGAGCGTAGACTCGGTTGAGCAAGTAGATGACGGCGTCCCCAGGCAGGGCTCATGGTTGAACTGGAGGGGGTCCAGAGATGACTGGACTATGGGTCAGAGCTGGTCCAGGATGAGCCTCTCCATAGTTTTCATTACATTTAGTGTCAGTGCCACAGGCCTGTAGTCCTTGATGTCGCTGGGTTGCATCATCTTCAGCACAGGAGCAATGCAGGACGTCTTCCATTGTCATAGGTACCCTCTGGTGATTCAGGTTAATGTTGAAGATGTGGTGAAGTGCTCCACAAAGCTGGGTGGCACAGCCTTTAAGCACCCTGGGGGAGACCCCATCAGGGCCTACAGCCTTGTTTGTGTGGGGTCTCTTCAGTTGTATTCTCACCTGATCGGTAGCGAGACTAGCTGTAGGGGTGACAGGTGGGGGAGGGGTGAAGGTGTGAGGTGGGCTGTGGCAGGAGAGCGGCAAGCTATTTGGAGTGGGGGAGGGTGAGTGGAGTGGATTGCTGAAGGCCAGCAGCAGAGGAGCCAGGACAGGGGAGGACCGCAGTGTCAAATCTTTTAAAGAACTGATTAATCACATTCACCCTCAACTTCTCTGTTGTTGCAGGACCTGAAACTGGTGATGGTCCTCATTCCAGTCCTGCATGCTGTTTTGCTGGAGTTTCCATTCCAGCATCCTCCTATATTTGTCCTTAGCTTCCCTGATTGATGTCTTTAGGTCCTGCTGGATCTTTCTAACCTCCTCCCTGACTCCAGCTCTGAAAGCCTTTTTTATTAAGGAGAACGTTAATGTCCTTTGTTATCCACAGCTTGTTGTTTGGGTAGCATTTCACAGTCTTGGTTGGGACAGTGGAGTCCACACAAAAATGAATGTAGTCCATGATGCATAGCCCATCAGTGCCCTCTCAGTGGCCACTTCAGCCAGTCTGTAGTCTCAAAGCAGTCTACATAAGACTCCTCAGGCTCTACTCACTGTCCGTGTGGTCACCGGCTGGCTCTTCACGATGAATGGGGAGCAAATGTTTTGACACCCCTAAATGTTGCAATGATACAAATACACCTACCCATCAACATAGGGTACCACAGCAACCTCTTCACAACTCTTGAGACACCATAGCACTCCTTAGTAATGAGCGAGCAGAACCTTAGCAACAACTGAGCAACGTCACGGCAACTTACATTATACAATATTTATTGATCTACGTAAACAGAAGGAAAGTCTCTCAGTATGGTATAATGCTGTATTGGGTGTAATGCAAAATGCCAACTGTATCGTGATATTCCATCTGATGCAGCTTGAATATTCTCACCCGGTTCCTGCAGATTTTGCGATTGGGGTGAGAGAGTTCACAGTGTGTCCAATAGCATCCCACTTGTTTTCAAATGGGATAGGGAATAGGTCTGGAAACGCACCTGGCATTGCGCAGCAGCAGTATGTGGACGAGTGTTGTCCTTTTAGAATACTGCAGTGTGTTTTCAGAAAAAGTAGGGTCACTGGTTGCCAGACTTCATTATCATAATATTTTGCTGTCAATGTGCCTGTAATGAAGACTAAAGGGTGATCTGGCATCGTATGAAATTTTACCCCATAACATGACACAAGACCTTCTGGATGTGTGACATGTGACAGCAAACTGTTGATCTTGCTGCTGACTATGGTGCCTTCACACGTGGATTCATTGGTCATCTCCACCAAGACAAAAGCTGGACAGTCTGATGAAACACCACTGTAGTCATGCAGTCGGTTGAGGTCTTCTGGTTGCAACTATGTTTATTAAAGCGGTTCACTGTGGTTATGATCTAGAAGGGCTCAAATAATCTTTTTAAGAATTATCTAGAACAATTTGGTTTCAAGTGTATAGGTTAATAAATATTTAACTACAATACTATCATTCAAATTTATTTATTATTAATTGTGATGTACTTATGCAAACACATCCAAATCTGTTCCTGTATTTGACTTTATTTGTTTTATATTTTAAAATCAGAACCACCTTTTCCAGTTTAAAAGTATATAAATAAATACAACATATAAAAACATGTTTTGTATATATTATGATACATTTATACTTAAAATAAAAAATGTTTGAAAAAATAATAATAAAAATAGGTTATAATTGTCATACTATTAATTAATTTTCTTAAATATGTGTTACTGGGTAGTGTGTGTGTGTGTGTGTGTGTGTGTGCATATGCGTGTGTGCGCGTGTGTGTATTTTCTTTCTCGGAGCCTGGCCTGTTTTGTGCCTCTGTTTCTAAGCTGATAGTTTCACTTGGCGTGGCGTGTCTTCTAGAGAGCGGGTTTCGGAGGAACACAGGAATAAATCAGAGCGAAGAAGAAGATTGGATTTATCTCCTCCAGGACCCCCACTGAAAACGCAGTCAGGGGGCTTAAAAGGCACAACACAATCTGTTTATGTGATAAGTGACACACATTCACTTGCCCTCCCTCCCTCTATTATACAGTGCAGGCTCTCACTCAGTGATGGCATCTCTAATCTACTGCAGGTTATATCTATTTCTGCTCAGATTGATCTTCCTCGCTTACCTTACTCTCCCACTGTGCTCTCTAATCAATCGGTCATAGACTGATGCAACAATGTTAAGAAAATGCATCTTGAAATGCATCTGGACTGTGTGTATGCTTGTGATACCTGCTGTAAATGATAAAGTATTGACTGAAATATTATAAACAGCACATCCAGATGTTTATTCTATTCTAAATAACTTATTTACAAAATTATAAATCAATAATAGATCTCAATATTTGCTGATTTCGTTTTTTATTTACAAATGCAGACACAAAAGTATGTAAAAATGATCATTGGCCTAAAAGTATAGTACAGATCTGTTATTATGTCTACACTAATCAGCCATAACATTAACACCCCCTGCCTAATATTGTGTAGGTCCCCCAAATCCCATCAGAAGAAGTCTGACTTGTCAAGATGTGGACTTCACAAGTGTTCTGTGGAATATGACACCAAGATTAACAGTAGCTGCAGATCCTTTAAATCCTATAAATTGTGAAGCAGGTAGCATTAATTCCCCTTGGTCGCCCATGACCCTGTCAATTTGCACTTGTTTGGTTGTCCTTCCTTGGAGCACTTTTAGTAGGTTGCCTCAGGTTGGTTGGCTTTAGTAGGTTGCCTTTAGTATGCTTGGCCTCCACAAGCTTCATTCATGTTCAAAAAATTGTACACTGTTTTAGTGAATAATGAGGGAAAAATGCCACAAGTGTATATTGACCTTAAACTAGCACAAGGAAACTAAACAAGCAATTGTGTAGCCAGTATGACTGTATGCTGTGTGCTTGAGGCAGCAGATTAGATGAACTATTGGAATGGAGTTAGGTGACATAAACATATTGGTTCTTTGCTTGATATAGCCCCACCCACTATAGGGAAACTACAGAAACAGTTGTTGAAAAATCATCATAGTAAATTCATCACAAACATATAAATGTATAGTAGAAGAGAATCGTGAAAATTAGTAGATAGGGCTTTAAAAATAATGCCCAGGATTGTCATATTTATAGCTATATATATATATATATGTGTGTGTGTGTGTGTGTGTGTGTGTGTGTGTGTGTATATAGGATAGGATAGAACTTTTTTTGCGCTCTCGCTCTCTCTCTCTCGCTCTCTCTCTCTCTCTCTCTCTCTGTTGTGCTTTACTGTAGTATATCTTTAACTGACAGAGCCTGTGGCTCAGCTATAGAGACCCCTGAGGTGAAAACGGTGGGGCAGGCATGCCTGACTAGGATGCCCTGGAGACTGTATCTCCCAAGGGAATTACCCTGCCCCGACACATACACACACACACACACACACACACTCTCTCTGGCACACACTCATACGCATCATGCAGTACTTCTCCTGGGATCACCATCATTTTTTGCACACACAGGAGAGATTTAGAGGCAGAGCCATGAACTCATGCTCTACTTCATCAATCATATTGCTTCTGTGGCGTGTTTTTCACAACAGACTGAGGCAGATGGGACAAAGACAGACCCAGAGAGAGGGCTGTGGTAAAGACAGTAAGACCATCATGCTGTCATGTCGCTCCTGTGAAGGTGATCAGTTTGTGTGTATGTGTGTGAGTGTGTTGTGTGATGAAGTGAGATGTGCCCAGTGAGAGTGTGTTTATTTTGTGCCAGCTGTGTGATTAAAGCAGTGATGGGGTGAGGGAGCAGATGCTGCAGCTTTTATTCCACTCCAGCACACTGCCACAAAAGAGGAACACAACCCAACATGGACCCAGGTGCTCCAGCAGAGCACTGCCAAAGGGCATGCTCAGAGCCCCCCCAACACACACACACACACACATACACAAAGTGCACATACTCACATTTGTTTTAACCCTTGTGTTGTCTTAAGGATCAAGAATGACCGGCCATCATGTTTAACAGCGGAGAAGCTCATATATGATTTTATTTCAGTTTAATAGCTGGTTGCGTGTTCATTAGATAGTGTAATATCTGCCTCCCAGAGAATCAGGATAGTTTTAGGGTAAGTTTACGTGATGTAATGTCTGCGGGTCAGAGGACCTGACTTAAAAATAGTGCTACCACCATGGTAGTGCTGTTGTACGAGGCCTGTAGCTAGCATGAAAAGGCTGTTTCTTGGATGAGACCTGTAACCGGCACACTAATGCCGCAGTAATGATGTTACATGAGGCCCATGGATCTATGGTAGCTTATATATATATATATATATATATATATATATATATATATATAAGATAATGTTATGATGTTTGGCATATTTCCTTGAAATGACCCATTCATGATTACATTACAGTGACCAACATCCATTCCTCTAGAATCTGGATGGTGTTGCTCTTTAATGACTTTTCCTAGTGTGACCTCAACATTGAGTGAAACTTTGTTTTTGGTCATAAACTATATGTCCAAATGTTTTTGACACCCCTTCAAATGATTGCATTTAGCTATTTTAATGTTATAGTGAATGTAGTATTAGAGGATTTACCTGAGGACTCTTACTGGTATAGAATGGTGTGTTTGCCCACATAGTGGTGTTATATAAGATCCAGTATTAAGGCATGGGAACAGCCATGTTTACTCCCACTCTGCAGTGGACTAATCTCAGTATTTGAGACAGTTTAGACATAGTGGTCCATATTAGGCCCAGTCAGGGACCCCCTGTCACTCTGGCCCAGACAATCATATATTCAGTTCAATTCAGTTTAATTTTATTGACACAAAAAAATTTATATCTGTATTGCTAAAGCATTGCACTCAAATTTAGACTCATATGAACATATATATCATCACTTTCAGGCAAAGTAAACCTCTTAGAAATGTATAAAAACACACAGGTTGATATACTAAAAAATGTGCAGTGTACTTACACAGTAATAACATATCAGCTTATTCAACAGCAAGTGAAGTATAATCATTTTTGAAAGTGCCGGCCTGATTATTTTTATTCTCCAGTTTTAATTAAATTGAATTTAATTAAATAATGTAATTGGTGGGGATTTGATTTCATTACATACATGACAAGACCATTAATGAGGTCAAGATGTTCATAAACCCACCTCACTCTCCAGGCCATTCCCAAAAGTCCTACATTGAGGACCATCATTCCACGGAACACAGTTCCACTGCTCATCAGCCAATAGGTTCATGTTTATCTGTTCCAGAGAGTCCTGGTCTATTGGCAGTACTTCTCTACAGGGACTAGACAAGCTGTGTGCATATCTGTCTGTCTGTCTGTCTACATTAATGCAAAATAAACAACAGCAGTAAACAAGATGATAATAGTTATATCATGATGTCCGTTTACTTTTGGCTCCATTGCCTTGAAAACACATCATGTCATTGTGACTATTTCTGAATGCTCTGTGAAAGCAGCTTTTGTGTTGTATGACTGAACGGCATGTCGAGGGACGCGGGTGTCTTCTGTAAGGTCAGCTTAGACAAATAGATCTGCTCCAGTGAACACAGAGAGGACATGTGTGTGTCTTATAAATATCCGTGCCTGTCTGTGTGGAGATCTGTCTGGGGATTTGAGATGATATGTTGTGGAATTCCACAGAGGTCTCCAAGTCAAGCCTAAAATCAGTACTGTGACGCCACTGTTGTCCAGACTGCTGATATGGCCTGACTCCACTATCCATCATAGGCTATTACAGCTGCCCCTGGTGCACAGGACCTACAAAGGGCACTTCAGATGTTTGGTGTGTAATGATATTGGTTTCTCCATGTCCTGATCTGACATCTTCTGATTTTTGTTAGATAATGGTGTTCTGTTGATGTGGCGCATGGTGTTTCAGTCCCTCTGCCCCATTCTTCCAGCATGCTGTCATCTGTTTTCATTACCGCCAATGGAGGCTACAGTCTGGTCAGGCAGGACAGGCTGCTAGGCTAGAATAATAGGCCCTCTCCATCTGTCGCAGGCATGTAGAGCTGAGAGAGAGAGAGCGAGAGAGAGCGAGAGAGAGCGAGAGAGAGAGAGAGAGAGAGAGAGAGAGAGAGAGAGAGAGAGAGAGAGAGAG
>CM067508.1:19646782-19974282 GCA_034509495.1 Acestrorhynchus altus
AAGTCCAATGTGAATTGAAGCACACAACACAGTTAATAACAGCTATTAAACTCAGATAAATGAAGTGAACTTCATGCTGCTCTAGAGAGCAGAACAACACGGGAAAAATCATGCTGGTGATTGACCTGTCTGTCTGCCTCTGTCTCTGTGATATGGAAATGCAGGCTAAATAGTAACGAGTGGTGAGACGACGACAGTGGTGTAGCTGTTGGGTAAGAGCGGAAATAGATTAATGCTTTGCTCCTGGTATAAATAAACCACATGGCATATTCATATTGTGCAGCTCTAGGGAGCCGTGCTTGACAAGTGGCAAGTACGACTGCATAATATGGACAAAATAGGCCTACTCATAGTGTGATATTATATCAATGAACATATTAGTCATTCAATAATGGTTAAAGATCGACCCGAATGATTTGTTTTTGTTTGATTACATACAAACATACATTTTAAAAACACTCAAATAGTCTGACAGATAGTCAGGATGTTCCCAGCAGACAGTTAAACACACTCATCAGTTGAGTGGCTTGTCCATGTATTTTGTTATAATATAATTAGAATTATTATAATTAGAATTTAATATATTCAAACTGGAGACTTGCAGTTTCGGCCAGGTTTGACTGAGATGTGAGAAAGGGCTCTTGACTGATTTATTTTTTTAATTATTATTTCCATTGGAATCTGTATTTATTATAAATATAGTCTACATAGCAATGAATAATAAGCTTAAACCTGTCAAGGTTGTTTGATGAGTAAAGTGTACTACAGACAACACGAGCCAGTACTATTACTGCCGCTAAGCTAGCAGCCGTGGCCGCCTCTTGTAAAAACGGGAGCGATGTGAAAGGAGTCTCCATGAACCAGCTGGTTTCTAAACTGAATGTGCGACTCATCATTCTCAGAGAAGACATTTCCCTACTCATTCAGGAATCACTGGGCCCTCTGCAAACATCTGTGAGCGCTTTAACAGAACCTGTTGACAGCTTTCAGAATTGCCTGGCCTAAACCTAATCTCTGACAGGTGACAGTGGGGAAAAAAGCAGTGTTGAGCCATAGGTTTTGGTCTTGCTTTAAGTATGGGGGTTTTTCTGGTCCTCTATACTCAATATTTTAAAAGAAGCATTTGATTTAAATGCACAGTCGAGTGCTGGCTATATTTGTTCTACCCCCTCAGCCAAAAATAAAAAACATGCTTATGCGTTTGCGTCTCTGTTGGCTCGCAGAAGAATACTGCTCAAATGGAAGTCGCCTGACCCACCAAAGGCATCGGTATGGCTCAGTGACATGACATCATTTTTAAAATTAGAAAAGATTAAATACACTTTAAGAGGAACAACTAAATTGTTTGTTGAAACCTGGAGTCCACTAATAACATACTTTGAAAACATCAAAACCCTTCCTAAAAAATTGAAATGTAAATATATTTATACTATTCTAAAATCCATAGCCCCTGGGAATCTTACAGCACCTGTAAATGAATTAACTCACAATATTGTATATATGTGTGATTCTTTTTGTGTATGGGTGTTTTTTTCCCCTCCCTTTCTTTGTGTTAATTCTCATAGCAACATTTAAATGTCAATTATATACAACCTTCCCTCCCTTTTAATTAATTAATTAATTAATTTTATATTTTTCTCGAAAGGCAGTACATTGTTAATTAATGGCAGTTAAGGCTGGAGTGAGTTGGGTGGGGGGAGTTTAAAGTTCTGTAACAATAGGGAGAAAAACATAAACGTCAGTGTAAATAAATATTAATATATTTATTATTTAAAAAATAAATAAATATTCCAATAAATATTCTAATAACCGTGAACTGTGTGTATGAATATATATATATATATATATATATATATATATATATATATATATATATATATATATATATATATATACACACACACACACACACACGTGTCTTCAAGGCAAGTTCTTGAGATGAATGACAGCAGTATGAAGATGATAGCATCACCATTTCAGCATGCAGTTAGACAGTTAGTGTTGGTTATTAATATGCGTTCTTGCTCATTAAAAAGTTCATTTTGATTGGCTTTTACCCAGGGCAAATTTACAAAAAACATAATGCTCAATAATATAAGGTGCTCTCATCACCATCAAGCATCACAGTGACTGTTCTAAACACTATACTGCACATTTTAACACTTCATGAATCTGGTCAAGTGGGACTTTTCCAGCACAAAGTTACTGACTATTGTAGTCTTTCTTATTCTTATGTTTATCGTGTCATTGTTTCAGGCCTTGTGTACACATTGAGAAACTTGGCCAGTGGTTGTGTGTTTTGGCACTCTATGAAACAAAGCTACATGCTTATTTAACCTTCGGTTCTGTAAGCTCTGAAAGCAAAGTCATGGACCTGTAGCTTTCCACAATGTGTTGTTAATCCAACAGCAGAACCCAGCGGTGGCTGTAGGTGTTAGACAGTAGGCTGTGTGTGAACTGTACTGAGATTGTGTAGCTGCGGGTGTGTACCGAGCCTGTTGGATAAAGCAGCAGGAGAGCACCTGAGCTGATGCTGGGGGGCAAATGCCTCTGTCTGAGGTGCCTGAATGGGCAGCATGGGGGGCTTGGGGTTCAAATGGAGTTATGCTTGATTGGCCTGTGCTTTGCATTAATTACCATAACCTTGCTGTCAGGAAAGAAATGCAGCCAAACTATCGGACAAGGTCAGTCCCCTGCTTGTTCACCCCTACATGAGCACTGCATATTAAAACAACCTCCACCACAACCAACACCCCCCCCCCCAAACACACACACACACACACACACAAATACTTACATACACATGCATTTTTTACAGCAAAAAGGAACCTAATACTGTTATCAAACGAGCTTCCACAACCTCTGCTTTACGCAAAGCCTTTTCTTTTGCTTTGTATCTCTTTTTAGTGTGTGACTCTCCGACTCACCTATGTGATTTAAATTTAACCATGACTCATATTTCCATCCTTCTCTGCTTGTTTTACTGCCATCTCTGCTAACCAGCCTATCCTTCTGCAGATGCCTCTCAAAGAATGCCAGCTGCATTCAGACCTCCATTAGAACAGGCCATGAACTCTTGAGTCACACTCAGCCTCATGGACTGAAGAATGCGGCATGGTAGAGTGCAGCAGCTTCAGAGCTATGAACCCACAGTCATGTGACAATGATTATGGCATCCCATATAAAAAATAAATACACTGTACACGCTGGCCGATCTTGCTTTGTTGGAGTAGCTGTCTCTACTGTCTAGGGAAGGCTTTCTATTTCATTTTGGAGCACTGCTTGTGGATTTGACTGGATGTAGCAACAGGAGCGTTAACGAGGACAGGATATGGCACGATCACCACCACAACTCATCCCCAAATGCCCAACTCATCGCAAAAGTACCGGATGGAGTGCCATCATTCTGCAGAATTACACAGTCCCACTTCTCCACAGGTCAATGCTTGGGGGCTTTATACCCTCTATTAGCATGGTAATAGGAGTCCAGATTCAAGTCCTGTTCTATTGCCCATACTTCTCTGCAGGGACTAGACAAACAGTGTGTGCCTTTGCACATCAGCGTCAGCAATGGGTGGAAATTAATTTAACGGAATATTCATTAGAATACATATAGTACATATAGTACTGAAGAGGCCACATTAATTCTTCTTGTTTGTATTGTAAAATGCACCAATTCTGTGCTGCTATGGCCAGAATTGATGTGTCCCACAATCCAGCTTAAAGGCCTACTTCATACATTTATATTGTTTTTATATTTCAGACACAACCACACACAGGTTATAGGATGATTTATCCTCGTAGCGCCGTACTGTAGTCCTGTGCCCAGAGCACTGATAAGGGCAGCTGATAGTGGCAGCCTGAGGGCTGCAGAGCATTGCCTGACTCTGTGGCCCGTGGCAGCAGTGTCACTGTCCAATAACAGACTCTTTAAACCCATGCTAACCTCTATTACAGCCACCGTGCTGACTGGGAGCTTTCACAAGCCAGGAAAGTACACAGTCACACACACCACAGATGACTTCAGAAACACAGTGCCAAACTCCACAAACTCTACCGCTCCATTCTGCCATGAGGTGAGGGTCAGCTGCTGTGCAGTGACCTGTACTATGGCTCAATGGAGACATGAACTACACTATATGGACAAAAGTATTGAGACACATTACACCTTCGCTTTTATTTCACGTAGAGTTGGTTCTGCTTTGCAGCTTTGAAAGCTTCCACTCTTCCACTTACACTTGTCAGTAATAACAGTAGCAGTTGGTGGTGGAATATCTCGGAGGACAGACGTTTCACCAAATGACATGTTATAGTGGTATCCTATTACAGCACCATGCTGGAATTCAGTCAGCTCTTGACACCCATCTAATCAAGACTGCAGGCTAGGTGTTTGACTTAAACCTGTGGTAATGGGAGTGAATAAATGATGAAATACTTTTGTTCATATAGTGTCTCTTTCACAATGCTGCATAGTCCACCGTCTATGTGTGTTATTCACTAACTGATCAGGGACAGTGTATAAAATGGCAATAATGACTACACCAAACTGTTTCATTAGGAATGTCATGATGACTCAACTAAAGACCAGTCCAATTAAGTTAATCTCATGATGATAATGCACATTTTAGCAGAAATAAACATAATTATTTTATCTTAAAATATCCCATTCATGCTGCACTGACTGTAATAGAGAGAATGCCTATCCCACTGCAGACACTACTGCACTATGTAACTCTGGTGGAGCTGCACAAAACCGTTTTACTGCATAATGTTACATAACCCAAGTGATGATCATGTAAAATCCTGTAATATTATTACATGTGGACCTCAGTCCACATGCTTCTTTAACTTAATGCTTCTCTATCTCTAAGTGAATTAACAAAATCACATGTAACTAATCAGTTATAATTAAAACACTGGCATTAAAGTGAAGATCATAGGGTACTCAACTCACCTTGACTTTTTTGCTTTTTAGAATAGAATAGAATAGAATAGAACTTCATTGATCCCTTGGGAGGGTTCCTTCAGGGAAATTAAGGATTAGTCAAATTTGGTACCTGGTGCCTGAAACTGATACCTTTTCATAACATGGTCACTAATGGTTGGTCAGAGAGAACAAGTCATTTGTAAATCTTCAAGTTAAGTTGTAATCACATTTTTGATCAGATTCACAACAGCAGCTCATAAAATTACAAATCCTCTGAAGAGGTACAAACAATCTGTAACATTATAGATCAGAGTCAGATGTTGGAACTAGGGGTCATCAAGACCAACCCCTGAAAAACAACCTCATAGCATTATCCCTCCTCCACCAAACTTCACAGCTGCCTGAGAGCTGGCTGCAGTCAGGCAGGTAATGTTTTCCTGGCATTTGCCAAAGCCAGACTCCATCGGACTGCTAAACAGGGAAGCGTGATTCATTGCTCTACAAAACATATTTAACTGCTCTAGAGTCTAGAGGCTGTGTGCTTAAATCACTAGATCCGATGCTTGTTAGTGTGCTTGGTGATGTAAGGCTTGATGTAAGGGTCAAAGGGTCAAAGGAAGGCTAGGAATGTTCAAATACTAAAGGTACAATCAGAAAAATAAGACTGGTTGGATGAACAGAAGCAATATGTTGCAATGAATGAAACAAGCAAACCAACATATAAAGAAAAAGGTCATGAGAATTATATGACAGAATGGGTGTTTTCAGTGTTCTGGAATACAGGGTCTGAAACTGGGATGACCCCTTTAAACATCACCAGCTATATTTTGGGAAACCTGGTACCAGGTTCCAAAAACAGAGTGGAGTTGAATCATGTAGAGTAGGGCAGGTATCAAGCAGGGAAAAGACTTCAGTCTAAATTCAGTCTTTATATACATACTGTAAAAAAAACACCTGTGAGATTTCTAAAGAAAGAGGGAGTGTTTATTCCGGAGTCAAAAAAACAGCACTGCATTTTGATCAACCATTCCGGCACACCGGCCGCATTAATGATCCATTCCCTGGCACTTTGTATTCCAAGCAGAGGTGAAACGCTTTTGTTTGTTTATTTGTGCGTTGGTTTGTTTTCCCCAGAGAGAAATCCAGTAGAAAAGCTCTTAATGTATGGCTGTAACGATCAGAGTCTCTCCGGGGCTCACACACACACTGATGCTTTAAACAGATTAAATGACTTATTATCTCCCTGTCAACAGCCTGTCTGGCAGTGGAAATAGAAAAAAAAACAAAAATAGAAGTGTGTGTGTGTGTGTGTGTGTGTGTGTGTGTGTGTGTGTGTGTGTGTGTGTGATGGAGAGAGGTTTATGGATGTGTTGTGGGAGCACTCCTGTGCACAGGTCGGCTTTGCCTCCCACCAGGACTGCAGACCCTACTCTGAGGTTGAATGGGCAAATGTCAGAACTGTCAATCAACAACTAAACCCCAGCCAGCTCTCCTGAGGCATCCCTGATTGGCAGGTCATTATTCCTAGAGAAATGTTCTATCCCTCCTGCTCAGCCCTTCTTTCCAAATTCATAAAGGGCATCTGATAGACAACCCCCTCCCCCAACATGCACACACCTAAATACACGCCAACCCCTATTCCTCGTTTGTTTTTAACATCATTAACATTGTTTGAGGCTCATTTCAGTTAAAGCCTACAATGAATGCACTTTAGGTCCTGCCATACATGAAATGTGGGGGTGGAGCACACCCTGGCCTGAAGCAGTCTGCTGGTAATCTGCTGGTGAAATTGTTACTTTTTTACGAGAACTGGAAGAAACCCTGAACTGCCATCTTTAACTGAGAGGAAACTGGTTTCCTCACAAAGGCACGTGCCTGCTGTAAACTGGAAGCTGCTTGAGCACCAGTGTCACTGTCTACAACAGTGGTGGCAATCCCGGTCCTGAAGTTCCAGATTCCTGAGCAGTTTTATTGTTTTCCAGTCAAGCACATCTGAATGAACTCGCCGGTTAATTGCCAGGTTTGGTAGATCTGTTAATAGAGCAGAGAAATCAGCAAACTATGGAACTCTGGGATGCCAATAGCTTCTCCCTGGTGTACAGTTAAAGAGATTTCTGCTGACATGAAAGTACGTGTAAAAATCAAAAATTCCAGCTGTGTGGTGACCTTTCAAATGTGAAGTCTCTTTTTGGTTGTTTCGGCAGTATAGGAAGCAGAAAAGCCTCTGACTGGCTGCTTCCTACCTTGCTCAGGCTAAATAAGCTCTGCCACAACATGCAAAGGTTTGACAACCCAAGTTTGTTTCAAATGTGCTGAGTGGACTGGAGACTGGGGTGGATATACTCGTCCAACCTTCAAGCACGGATGGGTCCTTTCGCTCCACCCCTACACATACTCAAACATGACGTCTGCTGAAGAATATTACCACCCCTTTAACCCAGTGGCAACTTCTCTGTAGGTCAAGTGTGTAATCCATGCAAAAGTCCTCACATTAATTAAGTGTCCTCATCACACAAACCTAACTCTGTACATACCAAGCGAGCTAATGGCTCTCTTTGATCTTTGTGAAGTTTCCTATTACAATGTCACCCAATCCGTCCCTCCTCCCTTTTAAATAATGGTACCCACTTTAAACCGCTGTTTAGTTAATCTGGTGTGAAGTTGTTAGGGGGGGTTTACTGTGATCCTCCTCATGGTGGTGATGGGTTGGGGTGCACCTATTTCAGCAGTGCTTTTGCGTTTTTAAGTCCCATTGTCTGAAGCCAAGTAGAATAGTTTTATCGGCACACTCATGCGGGCTGCAGGAATAATCGTAATTCACTGCAGGCTCATCTGAGGGCAAGTAAAAGGAGCACTTTTTAATCCCTGTGATTTGGGATGGAGCTGCTGTGAGTCATAGTGGAGGGGGTGTGGTCGGATTAAAAGGTGTGTGCTTTAAAGGAGTCACTCTCTCGGGGTGAGACACAGCAGCACTATTGGAGCTGTGAGACTTACCTCTCTCACAAAACAGCTGACAGCAGGCAAAAAAGAGGCCGTACTGAGTTCTGGTGAGGACACTGATGAGTGTTTGTGAGTGTGTTAGTTTTTAATCATATGCTGATACAGATGAGCAAATGCACACACACACACAGCTTGTCTAGGCCCTGTAGAGAAGCACTGCCAATTGAATAGTATCAGATAAACTAGAACCTATTGGCATTATGCATGATGCCAAGCATGGGTTAGAGGGGTATAAAACCCCCAGCGTTAATCTGTGTAACAGGGGAACGATGAATTGGGATGAATTGTGGAGTTTGGGGTGAGGTGGGATGGTGATCATCCAACAAATCTGACCTATTAGAAAGTCTTCCCTGGACAGTAGAATCGGTTACTCAAACAAAAGCAGGATAAACTCTTTTTAATACGCTTGATTTCAGAAAAAAGAGTGGATGAGCAGGTGTCTCAATACTTTTGTCAATTTACTATATATGTGTGTGTGTGTGTGTGTGTTGGACAGCCGCTAATATATTCTCCACTGAAGCCAGCCTAATAACACATAATTACAGAGTGGTCGCTTTGTGTGTGCTGCTATGATTTACAGTGTGATGTCACTGCCACGCTGTGCTCAAATCCATCACATCCGCCCCGAAGCCCAATCACGGATCAGTGTTGAATAGAGCTGAAACAGACCCTAAACAGCACCCAGCACCCTACAGAGTAGAAATGCTCCACAACATCTGTCAGGGAATTTTTTTGTAACGGGGTGATGTGTGAACAAGTGCCTTTGCATAAGTGATTTGATTTGAGTTTGTTTTATATGTGGCATCCAGTCAACCGTACAGCAGCACCTAGCTTTTCCATTTTTGAACGTTCTGATAAGAACAAATGGAATTAGGCGTTCTCTGCAGCGTCTAGCACTTTTCTCTGACATTCTCATTTGTTTTCCACTGTCTCTGAATTAGAATAACTTCTTTCCCCCCCACACTCTTTGAGGTTTGACTTTCTCTCGTCTCAAATTCTCCCTCTGCCGTTCGATCTCCTTTAACTCACTTAAAACAACCGATTGAGTCTGTAATAGTAGGCCAGAATAATCACACTAATACTGCAGGTATAATGCACCGTAAGACTGAAAAATAAAGCTGCTTTAACAAATACATACATTCTCTGTATCTGCGGGTCTCCCACCCTCTCAACATCATTGAAAAAGTGGGGCTTAGTGGGCACTGAGGAGGGGACAAAGCAGCCAGTCAGTGTCTTCTCATTGTCCTACATCACTGCAGCAACTAACGAGACATTCTGAAGGTCCCCACCCACAACTTTCCTGTTATACTGTATAAGGAAATATCCTCTCTTCCTTTAGATTCATAATGTCCAAGGCAATCTTTATAAAGCTGTCACAGTCAGACTATATGTAAGCCCTTCATTTGATCTAGTCACTGACCACCCACGCTGACATGGATGATACATGAATCATATCACTAACATATTGATACTTTATCATTTATTTAAAAAAAAAAACCCTTTTCTATCACTCATTTTCACATGTTGGCATTCATTCTTTTGTGATATTCAGAATTCAGATTTTGTTAACATCACCTCACTAAATAATTCTATAAAACATAATTAGACTGAAAAATAACTTCACTTTTTTATCGATGTCATATGTTGCTATGCAGTCTGCATAGTACGTATCGGTGGTCTATGGAAAAGGGTGTGGTATCAGTATTTAGGAATATTTATTTTTTATGGAATGATGGCAGGTTGACAGAAAGGACAGAATGCATTCAGGAGGACTAATTCAGCTGTAATTCAACTGAAACTCCAGCTTTTAACAGTATAGAATTAACAGTATATCTAAAGTGTAATCTCCACACTGATACGCTAACCTTCACAGATTACTTTTTTTTTTTTTTTTTTGAGGAGGAGAGACTATGAGATTGAGCCTGGCTCAAATGACACCATACTCACTCAGTCACACAAACCCAGGCTCCCATCTCTATGAACTGGGAGAGACCAAAAATACTGGAAAGTCAAGCTCAAAATACTATTTCAAAAACATGTTCAATTTCGTAATATCAGATAAAGACCTTCTAACCTTTTTATAGCCGTATCTTGCTCATAAACGTTAATGCATAACCAGCTAACTGATTGGCTTGTTTTGTCAAATTAGGGACTTTACCTATAACCAGCAGGATGATTGACTCATTTTGTTGAAGGCAGGACTTTTATTTAAAACAGACATCATATTATGTCGGACATCATATAAATGAGGAGGTCAGTGACTGATCTCCTCATTTATAAAACCTCGCTGCTGGTACCGTTTCAAGCGTTGACTTTAAAGCCCTACTTTAGTGCAAAGGAGGATTTTACTCAAAAGTCAATTACATATCTCTGTATTCAGAGACACAAAAGGACAGCAAAAGTGTCATATGCAGTTCTGGAGCAGCGTGTTGCCGACCCCTGTCAAAGGCTAAAAGAAGTGACATCATTATTCTCTATCCCTGGTCATTCTGCAAAGTGTCCAGGCCCAACATTGCTGTATATTATGTTTAGTGGACTCTTTATATTGAAATGACTGGCTGATGTGTGCTTTTTCCACATTTGCATTGCGCATTGAGGAAAGTTATCTCAGCAAAGTTAAGAGAAAGCTTCTCCGTGAAAGTCAGCTGAAGGATTCCTGTTCATGTGCACTACAGATGGTCCTTAGTGATGCGTTTCGCACATGCTCCTCCCACTCCAAACGTTTCCCTGGCCCTTACAGCAACATGCAGGTTCTTTTCCTTGTTTTGTGGCGAGTGTAGAAAAATGATTTGCTGTTGACCTTATATTGTCCTTTCATATTTAACTGTGAGATTTACTCATCTATCATATAATCAGATTAGCCATCCGGCATCCTTCCATGGATATATGACCGTTATCCACTTACTCGCTGGGCAGCATGGAAAGCTTTAATTACAGTAATACTCCTTTAGGGCTTTAATCTCCATGCACACCTGTAGCCTGGACATGATTTGAAAGTCAGATTATATTAATCTTTAACTCAAACAGAGCAAGGTTACAGATATAGCACTTTTGTGCTGCTTGAGATAGGACAGTTCTTTTATCTTTTGAGAGCACTGTATGTGAGATTTACCACATTTCCAGAGGTTTGAAAACACAGATCAACCGTAACATTAAAACCACTGACAGGTAACGTGAATAATCTGGTCCCAAATACCACCTGTCAAGAGATGGATCTTCATATTAGGCATCAAGTGAACAGTCAGTTCTTGAGGTTGACATGTTAGAAGCTGAGTATAAGTATTTGAGACACTTGGTGCTCTGGGTGCAAACTGGGTGCTCCAGACAACTGGCTCAGAACATCTACAAAACATCAGGCAGGTATTGTATGGTGTTTCTGGTATGCAGTGGTCAGTACCTTCCAAAAGTACTTCAAGGAAGGACAACCAGTGAACCTGTGGCAGGGTCATGGGGCCCCCATGAGGACACATTTACCAGCACAATATTATACAGGTGGTTTTACTGTTATGGCTGAGGTGCATATCCATTTGAGACTGGGTAAGGGCCCGAGGAGAAAAACAAACTACAATAAAAATGGTAGCAATTGAGCATAATTACTGTTCTAGTGATGGAATCTCCTCCAGTTGTTCCTTTGTTAGTCAAAGCATACACGCTATGTCCAAAAGTTTGCGGACACACCTTCTAATGAATGCATTCAGTTACTTTGTTATAGCCAATTCTGACACAGATGAACAAATGTGCAGCCACAGCCTTTTTAATCCTTCCTTGCACATTAGAGATAGTTACTCAGTTTAATTACCCTTGATTTTGGAAAACACAATACTTTTGTCCGTGTAATGTATTAGTCAAAGGGTCTTGCCTACCCTCCACTTCCGTACAGCAATCATATTCTCAAGGTCATAGTAAATTGGTGTATGCAGTCGTACTGGTGGGTCTGTCCTGTAGGTTTAGTATGCAGTGTGGATGCTGGGCAGTTATCACCCGTGAGATCTCTCCATACTGCTCCATTACTCTCTCTGTAGGGAGGCTTTCACAAGCTTTTATGGAGCTCTTTGTCAGTCTGTCCACTTCAACCACTGCAAAGGTCATCATCTGGCTTTAGCACACTGAACAGTCAGGATTCAAATGCTGTATTAACAAGCCAGATTTTTTGTTCCACGTCGAGGATATGAATGTTTTTTCCTTGTTAATTTGCCCTGCGCTCGTGTTTCTCAGTCCGGCACACACATTAGAACAGTAAAGAGGTAAGGGGTTTATAAATGTAGCTTTTAAAATATATTTATTGCATCATATCTGGTTTGCATCATGATATGATACATTTTCATTTCACAACATTACAGGACAGATACAAATCTTCATGCTTGTCTTCCATCCATCCTGAAGGATGAAGTTGAGCTGTATTTGATGTATGAAGGGCTCTCAGTAGAATCAGGTTTTGACCATTGCCGTCAGTTAGGGAGGACCTGGTCCAGATTTGGCTTTGCAGGCCAGCTTCGGGGTTTTAGGTCTGGAAAGCTACGGAAAGCCCATGAACAGAACATAAATAGTAATTTGGCTGAGCTGTTGGAAGTTTGTGTCACTGTTCTATGGATCAGGGCCGGATGGCACACATAGAAAGAAAAGAGTTTATAGACCAGTGGAAACCATTCCACAGATATGTCTTACAAATATTATAATAACCCTAATATGAGGCCTGATGTCCGTTAAGTGGAATGCCAGTAAGCCACACCCTGCCCGTGACAGCTGCAGGGGAGTTTGAGTCATCCTTTATTCCAACACAGTCTGCGATCATTCCATCAATGGCTGCAGATTAACATGGTGACTTCATGTAGAAGGCTTTCACATATCTGTGTATTTTACTGGGGTTGTTTGTGAGGCAACGGCTGCATGTAGAGTCACACATCATTACTGAAAAAAAAACGGAAATTGAATTCTTTCAAAGCACTCGCAGAAAGACTGCAGGATACCTCTAGTTCTGTGATATTCCCCGCTCTTAAAAATAAAAGCACTACAAATGATTATTTGTCCAATTCTATAGTGGACCCACTTTTGTTTCCCTTAAGAACCACATTTGTTTAGGAGATGGATGAGTGTGAAGACACTAGCGGTGTTATAATGGGGCTTGCTTTGCCTTTCTTATCAGCAGTCCTATCTAACATGTTACTGATATTCTTTGACTTCCACACTTTGCCTTTCCTTAATTATTTCCTTAATAATGTTTTTGACAATGATTTATGGTGAGCTGGAAGCACTGTTGTTATACCTTGCATAGTTATCAGATTTTTTTATTTATTCTTTGTATTCTTTTTTTAAAAAATCATACAAGATGCACAACAGGTACAATTCCTCTAATAGTGTGGATTTTGTCTGTTTGTAATAATAGTATTATTATTATAATAAAAGTATTTTGGTTCGCACAGTATATTTTGATTGTATTGAACATATACACGAGGAGTCACCAACTCTAGAGAGCTACCTTCCTGCAACCCAAATCTAACACAATCTATTCAACCAAACAAGAACTTCTGTACTACTGAAGGTAGTATTAAGATGGATCAGGTGGGGTGGATTAGAGTTGAATCTAAAGTCTAGCTCTCCAGCAGCAGGGTTGGGGACCCCTGATATATACCATATTGAGGCTTCCAAGCCTAAAGGCCTGTATGTAGCACCACACTTCAGTTCAGATCCTCACAGCAATGATCACAGTTACTCCAACAAATGTTTAAAAAAAAAAAGCCAAATGAACCAATACACGGGGCAAAATGATCATTTGTTATAAATCTCATTATATTTCAATACATTAACATAAATAATCTTTTCCTCGCCTTTAAAGTTACAATTTTAAAGGTTTCTTTGTCTTCAAAAGTGATGAAGTATGTGTGCATGTGTGTGTGGCATCAATATTATCATAAACTAGACACACAGAAACCTTCACTCAGCTTTAACAGAGCCAATCAGCTTTACAATGTTCCGTTTCTTTTTTCTTCTGCTTCTTCTTTATTCTGCTGTTTTTCAGAGTGGGCTTTGTGCTGACTGTGCAGCGCTGTAGCAATGATACAGAAGTGCTTCCCGGCCCTGCTCTTATCACCGTGGAACACTTTAACTCCCTTTCATTAGTGCCATTTCCAGGAGCTGCAGAATAGAGCGATTTGCAGGGACATTCAGAGTCTAAACGACTTTTCTCCAGTTTATATAAGCTAGGCCTTATGAGGTTCCCTTTAATACTTTATCACCATCACTAATGTAATGCTTTCTTACTGCTGCTCAGATCTTTATTGCGTTGAGGAGCACCCTTTATTCTAAGTCTCTATGTCTATATTCTAATTCTACAGATTAGTTTCATAGCCAGAGGATGCAGCTACTTCTGCAGTCCTCATCCATTATGTTATTCATGTTAATTGGACTCATTTTCATAAGAAACACTAGCTGTGGATCCGTGCAAAGCCATGCGGTGGAGAGCTGAAGAAATGGACTTGTGCATTTTGAATGAACTCTGCTGGGCCTTTCTCATTGTTGGAGCACTGAGCAGTAAATAACACAGGCAGCGGCGAGGGGAGTCAAATAGCTTCTTAGTTGGTCAACTGGCTGAATAAGCAGCCTGTTAGATGAGTATGTCACTATTTTTTAGTTAGCAACATGTACGCTGTGAAACGCAGTGTAGGCTATGCATCAAAAACAGCATTGCACCACATCACTCTATTGATCTGCTTGTGTGAAAAAATTGCTATTGATTGTGTCATTACACAATGCCCATTTTTTCAAATGGCTTCTTTCATGACTGTGGCAATCCAAGTGCAGTTTTAGAGCCCCCTGGGTGATCTTCAGGTTACAGTAGGCCTGTCTTAGACCACGATACCCCACATTGCAGTCAGTGAACTGTAAGAGCTTGATACAAAGCTTTTATTGTACACGTCTCTGATTATAATGCACCATTCCAGTTTAGCTCATTCACTTTATTCTGGAGTCGTCAATCGTCAGTTATAACTGTTCATGAAATAATATAGAGATCACCTTTTTGGTTATGCAGTGAACTTCTGTCCATTTCTATAGATAACAGTATCTCTAACCATATCAGAACTCGTTTACAATATATGGAGAAAAGTATTCACGGGTGTTTAAAGCTCATTCTGCTTTTGTTGGAGTAACTCTCCATGGAAAGCGTTCTAAAACATTTTGGACCATTGCTATGAGGATTTAACTGCATTCAGCAACAAGAGCAAAGAGTTATTGAAGTCAGGATATGGGATAATCACCCCACCTCATCCCAAACATCCTAAATCGTCCCAGAAGTGTTGGATGGAGCACAATCATTCCAGAGAACACAGATCCTCTGCTCCAAAGCTCAGTGCTGGGGGGTAGGGGGTGGGGGGGTAATACTATCTACCCCACACTTACCATTAGGCATGTGCTAAAAGGCTTTCTAGTATATTTCATATCTGCAAACATTTGGACATATAGTTTAGGTAAGTCTGACCTTACTGAAAATTTCAGTGTGGCTTGAAGCAAGTGTGTGATGATTAGGGTATCCAGAACTCTCAATCATTACTTATTAGTAACATTACTTTATATTTATAAATTAAGATCTTTATTTATATGCCATATTTTAATTGATGTAATATAACCTCTACTGCCAAAACAACCTTATCAGCTCAAGATGGAGAATCTAATGTGCATGATTCTACAAAACAACTTCAGTGCTGCTTTAGAAGCTCTGCACACACACACACACACACACCACCACCACCACATGCGCTTCTGTTTTTCCCCATTTACAACACCAAAGCTGAGCACAAACACCAGACATTTTTTCCAATGTAATGAATTTAAATCGTGCACATTCCTTTAAGCTGTTTGACTAGCTTAACTCTCTATTTGCATCAAGCACGACGAGCATCACAAAGCATGACCGAAATGTAATTCTTACACTTTCCTGGTTAAGAGCTGGTTAACACGTCAACTTCAAAACGTGCTGACCTGTCAGTGGTTTTAATGTTCTGGCTTGTTGGTGTATAAAGGTATGGTGGGGAACCTGCTGAATGTTAATAGGTGGTTATAAGTTGTAGTCCTTCAGCAGCCATAGGTTTCGAGGAGAAACAGCTGGGAAAGAGAGAGTGAAGTATAGACGGGAACTTCTGCATTTCTCCTGAGATCTGCGGGAGTTTGTTTGCTCTAGATCAGAGGGTGTGTTTAGATCGATACAGCTGCCTCCTAAATCATGAACGGGCTTGTGTAAAACATCAAGCATGGACCAACATGTTTGTGCCACTGTCATGTTCAATACCATATAAACTCCCCGTACAAATCCCATGTCACTCAGAGGTTTAGGCCATCTGATTGCCTGTTTGTGTAGTAGAGCATCGGCTCTGGGTCGGCCTGCTCATTTTCCCCGTCCCTTCATGCATCAGAGCACGACTGCTGCAGACCTGTGTTCCTTTGTGAGTGTGTATACCAGTGTGTAAAGCCACTGAGCGATAATTAGCCTGTGTGTGTATGTGGGGTACTTAGTGTGGTTGAGCGTGTAATAGCTTTAGCGTGGTTGAAGACATTAATCAATGAGGCGCTCCCCTTTGTGTTGCGACACAGATCAATAGGACACAAGAAAACGGGCAGTGATGACCACGGAGTCCAAGCTAGCTGCTGCATATTGATGGACTCTTTTGTCTTCATAAAAACCTCTTAGCACTTTTAAAGATTTGCCTCTCCTCGCTGGATTTTCTGACCTGTACAATAATGAAATGGTTCACATTCAGTCTGCCCATTTTTAGTGATAGCAGCTCAACATAGACCCAAACAGGCCAACACTCTCCTACGTCATACATGTTTCCTCAGCCTTGTTACGCTAGAATAACACTCGATTAACTCATCTATTCATTTGTTAGGGGTTAGGTGATACACACTATGGACAAAAGTACTGGAACATCTGCTCATGTATTGCTAATTTAGTGACAAGAGCAAATATTAGTGAGGTTAGGATGTTGGAAGTTCACCAGTCAGCCTCATCCCCACCTTCCAAGCTCATTCCGGAAGTATTGATTAAGCACTATCATTTTGGGAAAGCAGTCCCAGTGCTCCAGTACTCAGTTCTGAGGGGCATCAGTCACATTTTCTTGGCTGTACTTTTCGTCTATGGTCTGTTTTTTGCGCAAAACACAATGTCAAATCTCTACTTCTAACAGCCAGACTGCAATACAGCCATGGGGTCAGAGGCTGGGTGGGTAATGCAGGGTCAGCCTGTGTTCCTGATCAGCTCCTGTGGATTTACCTCGCTTTTGTTGAAGCAGGACTGTGAGCTGTGACTGTGTTTCATTTCCTTTTCTTTCTTCTCTCTGCTTTCTGTGATTCAGTGCTTTGCCGGAAGGTTCTCGGTCACTGGCTGCTTCATTACCGTGGTGTTTCAGGTGTGTTTGATGTATGGCAGTGGTGAGATAAAGGCAAATGGGAAGATAGATGTGAGAGGGTGATATCAGAGGAAGTACAGCTCCAGTGCAGATTCACTATCTAAATCAGAAACGCAGATAAAGAGTCTCCGTAGAAGATGCATATTCTCCTATCAGCGTCAGACATGAAAATGAATAATGTGGGGAAAACCGTGTGTGTGTGTGTGTGTGTGTGTGTGTGTGTGTGTGTGTGTGTGTGTAATTCAGTCCTAATAAATTCAGTTTCACAATAACCACACTAGCAAAAAAAGTAATAAATGTTGTGACAGTACTTTTGGGTAGTGTACCTGTTGGTGAGAGATTGTTGACTTCTGGGCATGTCTCTATGATACATTCATTTTGCCCAGTTGCCAGAAGGGGTACATCATTGGACTGAGAGGACCAGAATGGTCATTGTAACAAATTGCCCACCATCTAGGCTGTTCTGACCAAGGTGTTAGGGGGTGTTCAAAGCAGTGGTTATGTGAGCTTCTGTTTGGGATCCAATGTATGGAGGCCTCAATCTTGCCTTTGTTGTGGAGAGACACACTGCCTCAACTGCTGATGTGATGTTCTGCGGATCTATTGCATCACCCTTAGTAATGATAAAAGGGACAGTTACAGCTCAGCAGCATCCTGCAGCCACATGCTGCCTCTCATGGTAGGGGTTCTAACAGGCCTCTGTGGGCAAATGTGCTGCAGGATATGAAACCTGTATGCCTCCATGCTCAGCCATATCTAATTTTGTATCCAGGCTAGAGGGGGTCCAACATGGTACTAGAGTCTCCTTTCAATTGTACACTTTCCCCAATAAACTCTCTAATATCACTTATATAATGATTACAATCACACATATGTGGGGGGTGGAGGGTATGAATATGTATTCTGGCAGTAAAGGGGGGGGGGGGGGGTTGTGTTTATGGCCAGTAAAAATAGGGACTTTATGTACACCACTTTAATGGCCAGTAGACTTGTTACTGCATGACCTGTCCAGGCTCCCGTCCTAAGGGGAGCCAGAGAGAACTTATCAGCTCAGTGCACACAATATAGGGGTCGGCAGGTCAGCTAACTCTCCTTCCCTCAGTGGAACATCAGTGAGTGCTTTCTGCAATACAATAGCTGTGAGCCCGTGTCATGATACTGTTATTCAGTCTCTGTTACCAGTAGAATATAAAGCTTAGTGTGCTCTTCTGACATGTCAGCTCAGACTTGATGTCAAATATGATCATTCTGTAAAACCTACAATGCAGAAATTCAAGATTTAGAAGTTACCACAATAATACAAATGTCAGTATTTATAGCCCTCATTCCAGCAGTGTAGATACTGATTTTGTTGGGGTAAATCTCTCTACTTTCCAGGGAGGGCTTTCCAGAATTTGCAGCGTTGCTGTGAGAATTTGATTGCATTCAGCTACAAGAGGAAAGAGTTAGTGAGGGCAGGATTTTGGATTGTCACCACCCCACGTCAGCGCCAATTTACCATCTCATCCCTGAAGTACTGAAGCATCATCTCTGGAGCATCATCATTCCAGACAAAACAATTCCACTACTCCACAGCTCAATGCTGAGCGGCTTTATACCCCTTTTTTATACCCTGTGCTTGACATTAGGCATTAGTGTCAAGAGGTTCATGTTTATCTGGTCCACAGAGTCTCTTCTCTTCTATTGGCAGGACTTCTCTAAAGGGACTAGACAGTCTGTGTCAGCAATGGGTGCAACTTAAAATAGCATTATTTAGAGGGGTGTTCTCAGAACAATGGGGGCGTATAATGTACTTCACCACAGGAAAACAGTCAGTATTAATTGACTTCATAATAGCATTGTAGACAGTCCATGTTTAATATATGTGATTCGTAATCAGAAAAAAAAGATATTCTGATTAGGTCTGAACATTATTCTTGAGAACAAGAGCCTTCCTTTATGTTTTATTATATATGTCTTTTCTTACACAAAAAATGGGAAATATTGCATGGAAAACATTGCTGGTTCAATCTCTCCAGTCTCCCAAACTCCACAGTCACCCCCAGTTTCAGCCCCCCAGTGGGCAGCTGTTTGTGCTTCAGCTGCCATTTCTAATTAAGCGATTAGTCAGTGAGAAATACTTTCACCCGGCCTGATAATCCAGCCAGAGTCTATTAGTGCCTGTGTCTAGAGAGAGCAGCTGCCAGAGACTCCTCCCAAACACGTCTGTCCAGCACACTCCTCACACTCATCCACTCTCACGACACATTGAGACTGGAACTGAGACATCTTCTCAGAAGTGGATAGGTGTGGTGGCAAAAGTAAGGGGATTATATGTTATCCTTTTCCCAGACATGTCCTCTTTTTGGGAAGTGAAAAATGTGTCTGGTTGGGACTTCTAAATTGTCGGGATGGCACATTTTGATTGATTTTACGACACCATTTGCTTCTATATTCACTACATTTTGTGTTTGCAAATTTTTACACGTCTGTTTAAGCCCCACTCACTGACACTAGGTCTATATGTACCTCCATCTAAAACCATTCAACCATTGGTCAAACTGCTTGCCAAGACAGCTGATTGACCACAGCATGAGATGCCCAAACACAGTGTAAATAAACACAAATCAGTTTGACCTGAACTTTTTATTAATGCATTGATATTTTTTATATGTATTGATATAAACACACACACACACACACACACACACTGCCATGGTCCTACAACAGCCAAAACACCCTGACAGGAATGAACACATATCTGTCCCTAGTGTTGTCTTTTAATATTCCGCTGCTATATGGACATCTATAGACATCCAGAGGTCACTAATAGTAGAACAGTGGTCGAGTTCTGGATACTGTGCTATCTGGACCTGGACCTATGACCGATAAACTACTGAGAACTATTTAATTTTGATTGAATGTTTATTTTAATTAGTGTCCCCATTGTCCCTGGTCCGATAAGAATACCACATGGGACAAGATAAAAGAACCTTTGGAACATTTTTGGGGCTACAGTTTTGTGTGTGATAAGATTTTATATGAGCAGGCCAAAGTCCAGTTAAATTATGAATGGAAGTTCTCATAATGCTCAACACGGTGTCTGTTTTTACAACCTTTACTGTATTAGGCAGGTGGTTTTATTGTTATGGCTGATGTTAGACCTTGTGAAACATGAAGAGTGTGCATTTGTATTGTCATTTAGAATATAAAAAAAATATCCTGCATAGAATACTGTACTGATAACATCTCGTACTCATTTTACAGAAAATCCACCCTGAGTGCCTGTAATCATGATGTTTGCACTACTTTTAAAAACTGCAGTGTTAGCATAATGCCACTTCTCCACACTCAAATCTCACCAACATTAAGCGAGTGCTAAATTCTCACTGTGGGTCACGGTGTGATTATACCTCGGCCCCTTAGAGCAGCTTTCCTGAGGGGAGCATTTAGCAGTTAAGAGACTCTCAGCACTTTTCAGTAACAGCATTGTAATATCAGAGGCTTCGGGACCAAGCAGCGTTTAACCTCCTGCACAGCGGGTGCAGTGGAGCTGAGGCAGGCCGCGCTCTGGCCCTGACTGCAGGCCAGTGTGCAGACAGAAGGATTGATGCTGGGAGCTGGGGTGGCCATGTTAAGGGAGCAATAAGCAAAAATTTCCTGCACGCCAAGCAGGAAATGCTCACTTTACATCACAGAGGAAAAAGTGTGGAGTGAGCAGTAAAGCAAGGACCACCACCACACACACCTTGCTGCTTCTAGTACACACACATACACTCGCACAGCTCATTGGTTCTTGCACACATCCTCACACACAGCTTTTTTCTCTCTGTTCCTCTACCCCTCCCTTCTCTCTCACTTAGAAGGGTAGTAAAGAAGCCATGTAATGTATATGCATATAATGAGTCATTCTATGAATCTTGATGCTTTTCTCATATAGCAATTTAACATTTTTAAAACTACAACATCAAAGATTTTTACACACTTAGGATAAAATCCTCATTATGATTACTGCAAGCACACTTAATAATAATAATAATAATAATAATAATAATAATAATAATAGTTACAATAACAATAATAACAATGACAAAAACATTATTATTATTATTATTATTATTATTATTATTATTATTATTATTCAGAAAGTCGGGTCACAATTTTCAGCCTATTGATTCTACTCCACAAGTGGTGACACGTGGGCTTGTATGTAGCTTTTAAAAAGTTCAATAGTATTCTCATAATAAGATAAGAGTCCAAATAAAACTAAGAGTCCCATTTAGGAATGCTACAAAAAACAGTTTAACAAAATCATAACTAACAACTAATGTTACAGAAACACTTGCATGAGGGCTTGGCAAATTCTAACCTAAAATTGTTGCTGGTCTGTGGATGTGTAAGAAATGTAGTAAATAAACAGTTTTCCTTGTCCATATATGGCCACATACTAATGCAAAAGGATTAAAAATAATATTGTTGTGCTTGTGCATCTCATCAAATATTGTGGACACAAATGGTTCGTGGATCTTTTAACAATGTTATATTTTTTTGGATCTTTCATAGGTAAACCCTGGTGTACCTGAGAATGTGCAGTCAACCCTGTGTGTTCTTTGAATATGTATGCATGTACAGGGTGTGTGAGTGTGAGAGACTATGACTCTCGTAATTCAGCACTAATCTTGCTGGGTTGGACTGTAGAACAGCTGAAGTGGCAGGAAATCAAGTTTCCAGGCCATTAGGCACGCTGTAGCAGCGGCTGATTTATGACTGTGGGGGCATTTCTGAGTGTGAACATTATCTGAGAATAAATCAGTCTGCCCCTGAAAACACTCCTAGAAAGAGAGCTTACAGAACACAAAAGACCAAAGCGGTCAAGCCCTCTCTCTCTCTGTGTGTGTGTGTGTGTGTGTGTGTGTGTGTGTGTGTGTGTGTGTGTGTGTGTGTGTGTGTGTGTGTGTGTGTGTGTAGATATTTTTATATATATATGAACCTGAGGCGGTGTAGTGATGTAACGATGGGAGTGCTATCTATGGGGTCATGAAGTTCTAGCATGTTCAACATTAAAACACCATAACAGCCAAAAATAGCCTATGAGCATGATATACTGTGCCTTGTATATCATGGTAGACAAAGTATTCACCCCCTTGGCATTTTTGAGTTTTGCTACCTCACAACCTGGGATTTAAATGGATTATTTGAGGGTTGGCATCATTTCTTTTACAGAACATGCCTGCAATTGCGAACATTTGGCTTTGCTCAAGAATATTCCTGCATTTAGCTCCATCCATCTTCCACTCTACCCAATTTCTCAGTCCCTGCTGCTGAAAAAACATCCCCACAGCATGCTGCCACCACCACGTTTCACTGTGGTGTTGGTGGGATTGTGTTCTTTGGGTGATGAGATATGTTGGTTTTGTACCATACACATTGTTTTCCTTGGTGGTCTCATCTAACCAGCACCTTCCTGCATACGTTTGGGGAGCGTCCTACATGCCTTTTGGCAAACTCAAAACAAGCCTTCCTATTTTTCTCTGTAAGTAAAGGCTTTTTTTCTGGCTATTCATCCATAAAGCCCAGCTCTGTGGAGTGTAAAGCTTATTGTGGTCATATGGACGCATACATCATTCTCTGCTCGGAAACTCAGCAGCTTCTTCAGGGTTACATTTGGTCTCTTTGCTGCCTCTCTGATTAATGCCCTTCTTGTCCGGTCTGAGAGTTTTGGTGGGTGGCTCTCTTGGCAGGTTTGTTGTGGAACCATGTTCTTTCCATTTGATGATAATGGATTTGGTGGTGCTCCAGGGGATCATCAGAGATTTGGATATTTTTTAGCCCAACCCTGACTTGTATTTCTTGTAATGTAACAAAATAGATCAAAAGCCAAGGGGTGAATACACTTGCAAGACGCTGTAAATGTGGCAGTATGGACATACGTTCGTTGTAAAATATCATGTTTCTCATGTGTGTAAACTGGTTAAAATGCCCTACAAAAGTTTAAAGAGCCCCTTTTAAGAAAGAAGAACCTTTTAAAGGTTTAAAATTAAAAAGTGTTTTAATAAATGTAAAAAGTACATCACAGAATATCTATTTTACAAAAATGCTTCTTTATGGAAACAAATGTGTTTTTTTTATGGCAGCCCACAAGAAACATTTGTAGTGCTTTTCTAAGTGTGTACCTGAAGTGAATTTCCCTGATATTGCTTTGTTTTATAATTTCATTTGTTTGGATATCAGGTTTTCATAGTGGTGTAGTCTTATGCAAGCATTGTGCATATAGTAGTACTTATGACCCAGTTCAGTGGATAGCAGAGATTATGATGTGGTGTTACCTCAGAGGTTGAGGAATGCCCACACCTGTGTATGTTGAAGTGTTCTCTTGTGAGATTAAAGACCTTTCACCCTGTCCCTCAAGTGCTGAGAATGGCCCACTCCCCACATAACACCTAACTCCGGTGGAGTGCAGATGGTCTACACTCTGTAATTGTAGAACTACAAAGTGCTCCTCTATGGCCAGTGGAGCTGATACAATAGGTAGTGAGTGTAGAGACAAGGAAGTGGTCATTATGTTCACGGTTGATCACCTGTGATTGAAACATTCCCAATAGTATGTAATATCTCCACAAGCACAGATAAAAGCTGGAGACGTTTCTGGATGTAGGTGACATCGATGTTCAGCCTCTCTTGCATCACAGGATTGCACAGATCATGTTTTGTGTATGACTTCACTGATGTTTTACTCACTGTTCCAGGTTGTTCCACAGACTTTCAGAAGTATTCAAACCTGGGGATTTCATGGGTTAGACCAGACGTGTGAATCCTCCTGAATTTCATCATGCCACTCATGCAGCCCTGTGCATGTGAGAACAGCAATAGCAGAACAGCAAAGGTTCTCAGAAGCTTCCAGTCCACTGTTTGTGTCTCTTCATCCATTGTAACCATACTTTGTTAGCAAAGTGAGCAAAGGCCTCTTGTGTGCCACTCTGCTCTATATGTTTCTGCTCTGTCTTTCAGAAATGAAGGACCCGAGTCCTAGAAGTAAGGTGATTTTTTTCCCCCCAGCAAGCTTATATATGAGTTCAGAACGAATGTCTCTATTACTATCATATCTTTCTTACCCATGCTTTTGTCTCTCTTGCTCTTTCTCTGTGGGGCCTGAGGGCTTAGTGTAATGGCTCTACTAACAAGTACTCAGCCTGCCCTCCTGCACCTCTGCTCTGCTATGGTGAGAAATGGACCATCACTACAAAAATGAAAGAGTACGAGATGAAGAGAAAGTGATATGGGAAGTGGTCAAACGTGTGGGAGTGCTGGGTAGAATGTGTGTGTGTATGAGAGAGAGAGAGAGAGAGAGAAGGGGGGGGGGGGCAGGAGACAACACAGAAGAGGAACGGCCTCTTCATGTCTGATTTGGAGAGTTGAAAGTGCTCACAGACAATAGCAGGGATGAATAGCTGTTGTCTGCTCTCAACTCGTTTTATGCCTGATGTCCCTTCACAGGAAGTGCTGCAGCAGTGTGGGTGTGTGTGTGTGTATGTGTGTGTGTCCCAATTACAGCACATTTAGAACACCTGCTTGCATTAAATGAAAATGCTCTTGTGAAGGGCGTACACTGATAAGGAAGGAGTGGTCCTAGAGGAGGCGTCATTATCCTTTACTGCTGATGACTTGAAGACACAAACGCACGCACACACACAAACACACACACACACACACACACACACACACACACACACACACACACACACACACACACACACACAGACATGCACATGCACAAAAAAAAGTGCAATGTTTTAGCTCTTGAGCTAAAGTGAAAACCAGCTACTGCAGTTCATCCACTTCTGGATGGTGGCCTGATCTCAGCCAAGTCCTAACTTGTGGGTGTTTTTGTAAAAAAGCCTAAAACATACGGTACAAAAATAAACTCCAAAAGCTCTCCTCATGGGATGATTTTATTTAGTTATCATCCAACACCTGGTTAGTAAATTAGTGCTTAATGAGGTTAAATCAGGTGCGCTGGTGATGGAATTGAAAACATCCAGGCTCTGGGGGCATCCAGGAGAAATCTGGAACCAAGCTTTGTTCTTCAGACCAGCTCACAAGATCTCAACTGCTTTCTTCAGAATGAGAAGTTCTTCTTCCTGTATTTCTGTTTACCTGCATCTGTTCTAATGGGGTCTTCGACTGAATGTATTAGAGCTGACGTACTGATACTTGACAAGATATGGACAAAAACATTTCTTCTGAAATGAAGGGAATTCAAGTTTATTATGCTTTTGTTGGATTTATGCTGTATATATCCGATAAATATATCCATTAAAATATATCGTTTAAATCAAAGTTTTTTGCCCATATGTTTTTAAAAGCACCAACCCTTTCTGGTTGGTTTATACAGTGTGGGACATGGACATATTTTTGTAAGGTTCTCCTTTAAGAGTTGAAGAATGTGGGTGTGTCTGAAGATTTGACTGGTACTATATGTAAATAAGTTGGTTCTTGTGAATTCAAATTGGGTTGTTTTTGCATTTCAGTTTTCATATTGGGAATATATGGATGGAGTAAGGGAACACACAAAAACGCATGCACACACACACACACACACACACACATGCACATGCACAACAAAAAGTCCAGTGTTCTAGCTCTTTAAACTCTTTAACTCTTTTAACTCTCTTTTAACTTTCACACACACACACACTGTAAATCTAGTCCTTGTAGAGGAGCACTGTTAACAGAATAAAAAGCCGACAAACCTGAACATATTGGCACCATGCCTAATACCAGACATGGGCTAAAGCCCCTCAGAGAATCTGGCAGTTGTTCTCTGTATTGGATCAGAAACCTCTGATAAATGGACCAATAGAAATGCTCTAAAAAGACTAAAAATAAAATCTTTGGCAGCTGTGTGTGACAGCTATGATATATTGTGTTGCTATGTTTGCATTTGTGTGCAGCACATGTTTGTTTTACTGTCAGATCCATGAGGAAAGCCTGTCAGACAAGCGTAGGCCATAAACACACGACCTCACACTCTCTCTAATCCCTTTTACAGCAGCCCTTCTGCTTCATAGCACGCACAGAGACACACAGACCACTATATGCTGTATTGTGGAAGGAAAATGATTTATTACCAGCCATATCTAATGGATTGCTCCACTGTAGGAGAAATTATGAAAAGAAATTAATTGGTCCTTAGCAACCCTGATGTCTGTTTCTCGCTCACTCATGCCCCCCATCAAACCCACCCAACACATGTTCTGTGGAGGGGGGGGGGGTGTTGGAGGGGTGTTAGTGGGATAAGGATGAGGAAGAGGAGGAGAGAAGGGATGAAGAGTGCATCTCTTTTAGCCTCTGACACAGGGTCTGCCTGCGCTGGAGGTAATTAGAATTTAAATAGACTGCTCCTGTCAGATCTGACCGACCTATTGTTCACATTCTCACTCACTCACTCACTCACTCACTCACTCACTCACTCACTCACTCACTCCACTCACTCACTCACTCACTCCACTCACTCACTCACTCACTCACTCCACTCACTCCACTCACTCACTCACTCACTCACTCTCTCTCTCACACACACACACACACACATTTGTTTTATTTTATGTAGTGACGCCCATCATTCACTTACTAATAGCTTAATAATAACAATAACAGCTAAGCTATTACTTAGCTTATAACACTTAACCAGTACCTAAATTCTTCTAACTGTAATAAATACCATAACATAAATCTTAAACCTTAAACCTTAACCTATTAAACCATGTTCTAACCCTGACCTAACCTAAAAGCATTTCACTGCATGTTGTACTGTGTATAACTATGTACGTGACAAATATATCGAACCTTGAACCTTATTAAACCATGTCTTTACCCTAGTCTCAACCTTACAGTAAACGTAACCTTATTAAACCATATTTTAGACCTAGCCTAAACCTAATTCTTAATTATTAAACCATGTCCAACCACTTCCACAATTTTAACCCCATACTACCTGATGAGTTGGACAACAGCAATTTCATTAACACTTAAAAACGCCAAATTTCAACCATTTAGAAGCCATTTATAAGGGTAGTATAATAATGCACTAATAAAGCACCATAAACACCGTAAAGAAGTAACTGTTCAGATTTATCAATTTGGCTTGTAGTGCTGTAATGGGGTGAGCTGGTCTTACAACTTTTGTGTGATCAATTCTTCATGAACCAGCTGTTTGTTTATTATAAAATGAAGTGAGTAATTACCAATGTTTCTCCCAACAGAATTTCCATAAAAAACAACGGAACAATAATGTTGCTTGATCCTAATAATCACCCAATGAACCAGTCCGATTCTAAGACAAATGTGTGCACAAGCTTACACTTGTGTGTTATCTAGGTCATCAAGGTGCTAAATGTTGTGTAGTACAGAGAGTGAGGATGGACTGCAGGTTCTGTTGATGCTAGAGGTTAAGTTCAGCTTTCCTGTCAGCTCTTTTCTGAGTGTAGCTATTGCAATTTTCAGAGACTTGAGAACCCCATCATTTCTAATAGCACTTGTGGGCCACAAAACAGGAGAAAATCACCACTGTCGTACTCAACTGAAATGGCTCTAGAATGCTTAGATAGCACCACTTTCAGACTGACCTTCTGGTGCACAGCAGGACTTCTAATATACAAACCTATACATTCTTACTGAAATACCTAGATAACTAGTGTTTACTATCAGTCGGGTAGTGTGGACTAGTTCAACTGTAAGATTTTATATTTAATACATAAAAAAGATAATTTTGCATGTAATGAATATAAAATAGGACAGTTTATCTTTATATGGCTTATGAAAACACTACTTGTCAAAAGTTTGAGATCACCCAATATGGGTTTTGAAACTTTTGACCAGTAGTTTACTGTTGCACTGTAGAGAAGGCGAGGACGCAGACATACGTCTGCGTAGAATTTATTAACAAAACAAACAGATTAACTCACAGCACACAGACATGAAACAAAAACTCACAAAGGCAGACAGACATAAAGGACCTTAAATACACTCACACAAACTAGGGCTATACATTAGACACAGGCAGTAAGAAGTAACGGTGGGGTGGAGCAAAGGCAGAGACAAGACTGAAAAGCCGGTGGAGAACCACAGAATCAAAAGAACAATGACAGGAAAGGGAAAACAGGGAAGCATAATGGTACAGAAGCATGATGTACGTACATCAAACTGCAGTGACACCAACATGGCAGTGGTGTGCAGCACTGCCATGTCTGAGAGGGAAAAAAGGGAATTTAAGGAGTAAAATGTGGTATGAAACCCCAAATTTTATTTGTCATTTTTTTTTGAGTGCATATTTATAATTTCACTCAAAAAGCTGTCATATTTCATATGTGCAGTTAGTCAGAGTTCTTTAAGTGCTGACGATATCCACAGTATACTCAGAAACGTAGGTTGTGGATTACAATAATATTACAGAAACATATATTGCAATAAACAATACTAATAATAAAAAAATCCAAGGTTCACAGGTTTGATTCCTGGAATATCCAGTTTGCCAAGTGGGGTGGGGGGGGTGACTCCTATTTTTATATTTATTACATTTAAAGTGACATATTTCAAGTCTTTTTTGTTTTAATATGAATATTAATAAAATGTTTTATTTTTCTGGTTCTTCTCATTTCTAATTTTTTTAACTTCATCCAATGAGCACAAACAGCTCAAATTACACTCTCTGTAATTAAACATGCAGTTATTACCCTGACAATATCCACAGTATACTCAGAAAAGTGTTGTGCATTATGATAAAAATATGCATCACCATACCTTAAAATGTTGTCATGTTGCCTATCCCTATATCTTTACACAAACAGCTTCCCTTTGCATTGTGCAGAAATAAATCTGGACAAAACTGATTAAAATCATGTAGAATAAGGTCATTTATTTAAAAAGATAAAATAAAAGTTGGAAAGTTAACGTGCGGATGAAGGTCTGCTGGTCAGAGACGCTGTCTCCATCTGCAGCTTTATCTGTCTTCTGTTCTGGATCTCTACTCTGATGTTATTGTCTTTGTATGTTTGTCATAATGTTCTTGTTTAGCCACTTAGAGTTCACATTTTGCCGGTTGTTGTTGCAGGTGCTCAAGCTAACAGGGGCTGGTGGAGAGAGAGAGCTTTCAGTCTTATGTGATAATAAAAGTCTGACAGCAGTGTGAATGGTGGTGATTCAGAGTGCTATGGGCTGCCATCTCCTGCCCCAACCTGATTGCAAGAGAATGGAGATGTGTGCCATCTCTGATTACAGAGCTATTCAGGAAAACGAAGGCCTATCTCATTAATCACCTACAGCTCAGGCTCTGTCATAAACTGTTTGGGGGGGTCTGTGAGGGGCATAAACCCTGACACTTATTAGTGATTATTTGTAGTCTGCTGGATTCAGAGATGAGGGGAGTGG
The DNA here is from genome assembly GCA_034509495.1 of Acestrorhynchus altus. NCBI lineage: Eukaryota > Metazoa > Chordata > Actinopteri > Characiformes > Acestrorhynchidae > Acestrorhynchus > Acestrorhynchus altus. Next base: position 19,676,513 of record CM067508.1, read on the forward strand.
TTCTGTCTGGAAGAATGAAAGAAAGAACAGAAGGCAGGGTGGAAGACAAACCGTGTGTGTGTGTTGGGGGGATGTAGCTGCAGCAGGTTCTGTGTTCTTTTATAGCACTTGAAGTGTTTACAGACACATCCGTTAGCTGAGAGCAACAGGAAGATTAGAACTTGGAGAATCTCCAGCATCCTACAGAGATCTAGAGTAGGGTAGTGTTTCTTCACTCTGTGTGTGTGTGTGTGTGTGTGTGTGTGTGTGAGAGAGAGAGAGAGAGAGAGAGAGAGAGAAAGAGAGAGAGAGAGAGAGAGAGAAGACCTATCCATGAATGCACATCCTCATTAAGTATCTTCCTTTAATAGCTCGCCTGTTTACCACAGTGTGCTCTATTAGAGAGCATTTCAGGTTCTTCAGCTCCATGGGGTACAGCTTTACCGTTCTTGTTCATCCCATTTAGATAAATGAGGTACATTGTATCTCCAAAAGTATAGAGACACTACTAATCTGCTCCAGAAAGTCCTATTCTATTGGCAGTACGTCTCTACAGGGACGCTGTGCACATTTGTAGACCTGTCAGCAGTAGATGCAACTTAAAGTAGCTGAATGGATTCATTAGAAGGGGTGTCCACAAACTTTTGGGCTTACGTTTTAAAACACAAACACAGCCTGTATTCATAATAAAGCTCTGCTGCCAGAAGGACGGACCACACTGGAGCCTAAATTCAATTTAGGATGTTGCCAGTCAGCAGATAGAGCCACCCCATCATTCAGGTGTGGAGCAGTGAATCTGTGTTCTTTGGAATGATGGTGTTCCATCTTACTAACATGGTAATAAAAAAAAACATTCCAGCTTTACAGAAATCTGCATTCAAATGTATTTGATTATATGGGCCTAATCTATACCAACCTCTGTTTGTACCCCTATTAACTAAATGGTTTTATATATATATATATACAGTGTATAGAGCATTAACCCATAACACCCATATGTACCATGTGACTGGGGCTTATGGTACAATTTATTTTCATTAGCATCACAAACTCTCTCACACTGTAAATCTGCAGATTTAGCAGCACAAAGACTGCAGTGATTATTGGGGTTTTTCCATCATTAGAGCAGTGACACAAAAAATCAGATGTCGTTTTCCAGCTGGCCGGAGCCTATGAATAGCAAATTCCCTCTTGAGCTGGAAATGCTCACACACGCACCACACCACACCACACACCACTTCCTGTACAACTGCTTACATGTAACGCTGAACTACGATGAATTCCGCTAAACTGTTGGACTGAATATGTTCTATTAACTAAAGCTATTAAATGTTAATGTTAATGTTTGAATCTGTGTGTGTGTGTGCGTGCGTGCGTGCGTGCGTGCGTGTGTGTGTGTGTGTGTGTGCGTGCGTGCGTGCGTGTGTGTCTGTGATCTTGACCTGTTCTGGGAATAGCCTTACAGACTGAAGAGTTTCTTTGAGTGTATGCTGATTCTCTAGTCCTCACACTCAGGGCCTGATTTATGATTCCGTATTTGCTGAGAATGATGGAATGTGATACAGCAGTTCACAAGAACATCATTTGCTTAGTGGAGCTATTTTTATTTGCGTGAACCGAATATTCCTGAGATTTTTATGGTGAAAAATGCAGGCCAGCAAAATATCACATAATAACCCAAAGGTCATTTTAATAGAATATGACGTAAAACCTTATATCTCCAAAACAGCAGCTTTACACTTATAGGTGCACTTGCACCCAACAGTTCATAGCGAGTATGGACCCCCCATAATGTTCCATGACTTATGCTGAGCATGAAGAACCAGATAAAACGATGGATGGTTTTCCGCCTTGAGTACATTTTTTTAAAAGGATTCTACATTGATCTTTTAGTAACACCCATAGTTTGATCTACAAACATGACAACTCCTACTTAAGGGGTTATGGACATTGGTGGTTGGAGGTCATTTAAAGATCCTTTTACAAATGGTGCTATATGGCAGCAATAAGGTTCGACTATTTTCACACTGAAAAATGATTTGATTGCATTCAACCCACATCAGTGCTCCTTAACAACTGCCACACCTGACAAAACCTCAGTGCTGGTGTTAAAAAAACCCAGTTTGCCAGAGTGGATAAAGCTTCTCCCTCACTGATCCATCAGAGTAACGTGTGAAGTTTGAATCATGTGCGATGATTAGTTGATTAAGATCAGCCTTTCACCAGCTTCAGAACCCGATCCTGATATAAGCTCTTCACTCTCCTCACGACCATTTTTCATAACGATTGGTACATGTCTTCTGAAACGGCCTTATCTACAGTGTACATTTGGTAATCACTTCAAACAGAGCAAAGGGATTCATATACATGTGTGTAAAAGGAACTCCACTTTTATTTTGGGGAAGAAGGGACTCAAACATCAGTAGAAAGATTGTGCTTCGGCATTCTGTGGAATCCTTTTTGTGCGCAATAGAGCCATATTTTTATATGATTTATGAAAAAAAAAATCAATGCAAAAAGTTTTCCACCAAGGCAAAAAACCCTTTAAACACCATTTGTCTACACCAGGGGTTCTTCCATTGACTTTTTCCATCGCACAGCCCACCTGTTTACAACTAGACAAAACTCTGAATACTGAATGAGCAGGTGTCCCAATACTTTTGCCCATGTGGCGTATATCAAATATGTCAAACACAGTTAAAAAAAATAAAGTTCATGAAGATGTTCTATCATTTCATTTTAAATAAGTTATCAGAAGGTCAAGTGAACATGCTAAAGACTGACGGTTGATGGTTTTGAGGATTTAAATGCATAACTTAAATGATGTCATTATAATATTTAAATATATATTTTATTATGTATTTTGTTGTAATAATTGTCGCCAGTACTATTACTGTTTACTGCAAAAATTATAACTGCATGAACACGCAGTTCTGATATCTGCTTTGTTATCCAATTACCCCTACAATGAGAAATTAATTGTGCCCAGTTATGTGGATTAAAATATGGATTAAAAATATGATTATTATTATTATATTGGTTTTATTGTCAAAACCAGGAGCTTTTCCTTTCTTAGATATTTCTGTTGTGGATATTCCCCCCACAGAGAGTTTAAATCTATTTACATTGTGTAATTCTTTCTCCCATTGTGTTTTTGCCATACTACACACACTACACATTTCTGTAAGTTGGCCAATTGCATATTCATTTGAGAAAATCCACCTTACACTGATTGTGTACCAGCTTAGTTAATGAGGTTTTTAATGCCTTTTTGCTTGTGCTTACAGACACGCACCCAAATTTCAAGCTTGATTACTTCCACTGTGTATGTGTGTGAAAAGAGAGCATGAGAGAGAGAGCGAGAGAAAGAGAGAGAGAGAGAGAGAAAGAGAGAGAGGGGGCAGCCTTTGGTCTGAGATGTCACTGTCAGGTGTGAAGATGGACAGTGTAGATGGACAGTGTTGTGAGCTTATGTGTCTGTCAGCTGAGATGACAGCCCGCTTTGTCCTTTTCACTCATTCTCTCTGTCTTTCTCTCTGTCTCTCTCTCTGCAGATCGGAGCATGAGCTGGACTACGACTGCTACCAGGAGGATCTGTATGACAGGTACTGTCAGTGCTGTCCTCCACTCATGGCCGGCCTTTCACTCCGAGCATCATCTGTCAGACAGAACAAGAAACTCAAAGCCACCCCCTCACTTAGCCCCTGATTCAGCTTTTCTGTCACTGTGCTCACACGGGGGTCCCCACTGGACCCCTAAGAGCCTGTGTGGCCATGAAAGTGAGAGCACAGTGGCTACATGGGTGCTCCGGGTGGCTGAGTGCTGCTGTCCTTCACATCTGCTTTTTCATCTGACTTTAAAAGAGCTGCACATTGATGTTCATGTTAAAATTTCATGTGTGATGAAATGAAGTGAATGATGAAATGAAACGGAGCAGTGGGAAAGAGTTCCACTTCAGGAATCAGAAGATGACTGCAGGGTGGGGATGTTTATTCTGCCATTCAGATTTAAAGGAATAATAATGTCTTTAAAGGATAAATTTGACAAACTTCAGTCAAATTTACATTACAACACACCTAGTATTCCATAAAAAATACTTAGCAACCGCATAGCAACCACATAGCATCTGCATTGTAGTTATGTGTGTTGTGTTGCTGTGGTGTCCTAAGTGTGTATCCACTTAGGATACCATAGCAACCATCCTGGATGACAAAGCAACTACTAGTGCTATTTCTAAAAATTGAACAGTTGAAAAGTTAACCGTGTTCATGATTAAACTGTCATATACATTATATTCAATCAATTTAATGAGATATTTCAAAACATTTTTTATTTGAATGCTGATACTGTCTGATTAGTAATTTATTCAAACTTGGAAATTTATATTCTAATATTTGAGGCTCTGCTTTAAGTAAAAACATCTCTAAGTACAACAATAAATGGCTTGAAATGTTTCATTTTCTCTGTAATGAATATAAATTGACAGTTTACCTTTTTGAATTATGAATACCAATGAACATTCTGCAAGCACTGGTACTTAGAGCAGCATATCATCCACCTGTGACACCATGGAAACTGCTTAGCAACTGCATAGGAACCACTGGGATACCCATAACAACTGCTTAGCAACACCCTGGCAACCTCAATAGTGACCACATGGAAAGCCAATGTTTGCTTAACAGCAGCATAGTTACCATTGGAAACAGCATAGCAACTACCTAAGCGCCCCATAGAAACCATGTGAAGTGCCCTAGAAATTGCTTAGCAACCACATGACATCCTGACCACTTTGACCACAGTATAGCAATTACTTGGAACAGCATAGCAGTTGCCTTGCAGCTCCATTGCAACCAATTAGGATATCCCAGCAATCACTTAGCAACAATATAGTAACAACTTGAAACATCATTTCAACCACATTGCAACACCCTAACCACTGCTTTACAACAGCATAACAACTACTTGAAAAGGCATGAAAACTGCCGAGCAATCCCATAGCAACCATCTAGCAACAGGGTATTGCCTCAGCTGCTCAGTCATGCGCATTCTTTAGGAAATGCCCTTTAATCATAATGGTCTGATATATTATATGCAGAGGTGGTACAAGTACACTGAAGTCCAATACTTCAGTAAGGGTTTCTGAGGGGTATAAAAGATATAAAATTGATTTTATGAAAATTAAGTCATTAAAACTGATTCCAACACACATTAATACGTTCTCAAAAAAAAAAAATCACACTACAATTAACAAGCTTGCTTCCAGCTGGTGCAAAATTGCCCAAACACCAGATGCTTGACAGTAGTGGGCTAGGACCTAGTGGAGTAACACATAAAAGCAGAGGTAAAAATGTTGTGAAGGAGTAAACAAGGGATAAATGAAAATTCTAGCAAAAGGTTTTTTTAAAAAGAATTTAAAACATGGTTGCAGCCTGTTAGTGGTCCACATGGAGAAAGAATATTCAGTACAAAAGTAAAAAAGCAGTCCCACTAGGTGTCATATGTAATCTGATATCAGCTGTAAAAGGCAGAGAGCAATAAACTACCTCTAGTTATTTTAGCATGACTGCTACCACTACTACAAACACCAAATGTACCTCTGTAGGGACCCCTGCTTCTTGCAGAGCCACCACTGACTACCATTTTATGTATGTTTTGGCATTAAAATGGCTTTAAAAGCATTAAAGTACACTTTAAAATACCTAGAGAAACCTGAGAAAATACTTTAGTAAAAGTTGATGATTTTCATTTTGTATACAAAGGTACATAAAAAGGTATATACATCGAAATATATTTAAAGTGAAAAAGTAAGGGCTTCTAATATCTATTTATTTATTCTTTTTATTAGATGAACACAATGCAGACACTGGGTGTAAATAGTGGTTTATGCTAGAACTGTAGCATCATCTGCAAAATTCTACTTTCAAGCAAAACTAATGTAATCAAATCACTGAATTTTCCCGTTTCATATTCAGATGGAGTTTGTGTGTCAGTGTGTCAGTATGCCTGTCATTACAGTTCATCAAATTAAATAGTTAAATAGTTTCATTCTGGAAATAATTTAAATCTGATTACAGAATTGAAGCTCAGCTCAACTTTTCAAACAAACTGCTAGTAAAGCTTGAACAGATTCTCGACCAGCAGTGTGTTTGATTTGCTGCCTGGTTTAAACATTGCGATTTAAGAACAGATCATTTAAACAGTTAATGTTTAATGTAGGGAGTAGAAATAAAAAACGTAGCCCCCCAGCATTGAGTTGGAACTGTGTTCTCTGGAATGATTGTGCCCCACCAATATTTTTAGGTTGAATTGGGAAGTTGGGAATGAGGTGGGATAGTGATCATCCAACAACTCACCACTGAATGCAGTCAAATCATCAGTGCAATGCTCCAAAATCTACTAGAAAGCTGGACAGTAGAAACAGTGGCCCTGATAGTGTCCATTATTAGACCACCTTCAGATGATGGAGTTCTGTGAGGTTCTCTGTGCTTGTGGAGAGACGGGCAGCAGTGTGAGAGCTGCTGATGAAGCAACCTGGACTATGTGAGCAGACGTTATTCAGTGTGTGATAAATGACTCTGGTTCTCTCAGTGTTTTGGGTCTGTGCGAATGTCAAATTATGCAAATGTGCAAAAGTGCAATTCAAGTGTATATTTGCTTTTGCACTGTGTGTGTGCGCATGCGTGTGTGTGTGTGCGTGCGTGCGTGTTTGTGAGTGTGTGTTGTTCGCTTCATACTCATAATTGCTCTGGGAGCTGACTGCCTCCCTTATGCAGTGTGAAGGGGACACAGGTCATTCATAAACTGGAATGTCAGCACATTTAAATTTGACTTGCAGGGAAATGTAGACTCGCAAAAAACAACACAAACACACAAACAAACAAATACAGTCATCTGACGAACAACCTCCTTCCCAACACGGACACAAATAACACTAGTCACTCAGTGTACACAAATCAGCCATTATAACCTTACATGCCTAACATAGTGTAGGTCCCCCTTGAGCTCTGACTCAGTGAGGCATGAGATCCACAAGATCTCTGAAGGTGTCCTGTGGTATCTGGCACCAAAACAAACATTAGCAGCAGATCCTTTTAGTCCTGTAAGTTGTGAGGTGGGAGCTCCTTGAGCCTCAGTGAGCCTTGGATGCCTATGAACCTATGATGCCTATGTGATTTTATGGATGATGAGCCTCTGTTTGTGCTTCCCTGGAACACTTTTGGTAGGTACTGACCACTGCATACTGAGAACACCCCACAAGACCTGACTCATGTTTTGGAGATGTTTGGTTCTTGTCAAAGTGTCATATACTCATTTGGCTTCCAACACATCAATTATAAGAACTGACCATTAGGATCATTGTTAGTACCCCACAGAATCTCCAAAAAGCAGGTATTATTTGGGTCATTCTCACCACGGCAATGACACTGACATTTGACACTGTTAACTGTGCACTGTTAAGTGTAGATCAGACACAGCAGTGCTGCTGGAGTTGTTAAACCCCTCACTGTCACTGCTGGACTGACAAAAGCCCTCCAACAAGAAATATCCAGCCAACAGTGTTGCGTTGGCACTGATGAAGGACCAGAGTATGACCAAAACAGACGATGCAGAAACAGATGAGCTTCTGCCACTGACTTTACATCTACAAGATGGACCAATTAGATAGGAGTATCTAATAGAGTGGACAGTAAGTGGACGCAGTATTTAAAAACTCCAGCAGCACTGCTGTCTGAGCCACTCCTACCAGCACAACACACACTAACACACCACCGCTGTGTCAGAGTCACTGCAGTGCCCAAGAATGAAGCACCACCCAAACAATAACTGCTCTATGGTGGTCCTGCCAGGTCCAGACCATTGAAGAACAGTTAATGCAGATGTACGAAGTGGACAGTGAATGTAGAAACACGGCGGTCATCATGTTATGTTTGTTCAGTGTATACTAATAATACATTATACCTCACCATTTTATTAGATCTTTGTGGTGTGGTGACGCATGTGATGCAGGTCTGTATATTTCCTGCTTTGTTGTATTTTGCTCCACTAGGCCCAGTGTTAGAGATGGAACTTGGGGCAGCTGTAAATAAACAGCAGTAAGAGTCTGTCTGGAGCATCTTCTGTCAGAGACATCAACTGGACTGTCCTGTGGCCAGATTGACTGTGCCCTTCACTGCCGCCTCACTGAGGAATAGACTGCGAGTGTGTGTGTGTGTGTGTGTGTGTGTGTGTGTGTGTGTGTGTGTGTGTGTGTGTGTGTGTGTGTGTGTGTGAGGTGTTTGAATGTGCGAATAGCAATAGAGCAACACCCCTGTCTCTGACAGTTTCAAACACTGGGTTATTTATGTTTGAACACATTATTATGTGAGACAGTGGATCAGATTAGGGGGGAGATTGGATTGGTTTTGGGGGTTTGGATAGATAGATACATAGACAGACAGACAGACACACACACACACACACACATGCAGACACAAAAAACACACATGCAGACACAGACAGCATATTTACCCACACACATATTTATATATGCAGTGATGCTTGACAGTTTTTGACGCCTTTATTTTCTACATTTCGGCATAAATGTGACTTAAATGTTAAATGATACAATATTCCAATTCCTGATCCGATAGAGTCAGGTGTTTTTAATCATTTAGGTGACAATGAGGTGTGAGAGTCCTGTTTTATTCAAAGAGTGGATAGTGATACATCCAAGTCTTTTGTGTGAAAATCCGATAAAGATTTAAGTCAAATATATGCAAAAATCTTGTGTCTGAGTGTAGTGTGTGTATGAGAGGGAGAGGGAGAGAGGTAGAGGTAGAGGTAGAGAGAGAGATAGAGAGAGAGAGAGAGAGAGAGAGAGAGAGAATAAGAAATAACAGAAGAAAATATGCAGAATAAAAATGCAATAAAGAAAAGAAGGATAAGGAAATATAGGAATAAGAGGAGATAGGTAGCGAAGAATGGAGGAAGAGAGAGTGAGCAAAACTATAATTAAGAAAAGTTCAGGAATTAAGTTAAGAAGGTACCAAGGAGGAAAGAAAGAATGAACGAAAGAAATACAGAAATAATAGAGGGTGTGTGTGTGTGAGAGAGAGAGAGAAAGAGTGAGTGAGAGAGAGAGAGAGATGGAAGGAAGTAAAAAGATTAGGGATAGGAGCAAGATTGAGTGAGAGAGGGAGAGGGAGGCAGAAAAAAGGAGATAGAAAGTAGCAGAATGAAATGGGTGATGAGAGAAAGAGAGAAGGGGGGTGTGGGGGTAGAGAGTGAGAGAAGGGTGGAGAGGCTGACAGTATGAAAAACGAGTCCGTCACTCTGGAGGCAGCACTGCATGAGGAGCTAATTCAGCTGCTTCACACTGATGGGCGATAACCGCCTGACTGCTTCTATCTCTCTCTCCCTCTTTCTCTCTCTCTCACTCTCTCTCTCACTCTCCCCTTTCCTTAACCATTTTTCTGTCATCTCCCTTTTCTTACAAATGCACCAGCCTCACTGCCACCAGTGTCCTCTTCTGTCCTCTCTCTCTCCATCTCTCCCTCTCTCTCTCTCTCTCTCTCTCTCTTTCTGTGCCACTCTTTATAAACCATATCATTTAGCCATTCAGACCTGCCTGCAGTCTGAAGAAAAGAAAGAAAGAGTAGATGGGCTGAGGAGAGAGAGAGACAGAGAGACAGACACACAGAGAGAGAGAGAGAGAGAGAGAGAGAGAGAGAGACCCCATTTAAATGTTTTGGGAATGTTTTCTTTTTACACAAACTTGGTTGGTGTAGTCGACTCACTTTTAGCTTTTAGTAGAATCATCTACTAAAATGTAGTTTACAGTTCAAAGACACCAACAGGAGAAGCTGTGACTTTCTTAATGAGGGCTTATGTGTCTGTGCTACCCCAATGATGTCCACCATACACCTTGGAGTGCAACTGCACCAGACTGGTCTGGTAGAGTGTAATGCAGAGCCAATGCAGACCAGCTTTGGATTCAGTATTTCAGAATGTCACAAAGCAGCCATGCAAAACCTGCGCGTTGTAATGGAACCAGTCATTTCAGCTCACCACGAATGCCATGTGATCAGAGAATAAAGGGACTTTATGAACTGATACATCTTTGTTTAGAAAAAAGGTGTGTAAAACTCTTTTCTATCACTCGTTTCACTCTCTTCACTCTTTTTATCTCTGTCCTTCATAGAGAAGGAATGAAGAGTTACATTTGTGAGAGAGAGAGAGAGAGAGAGAGAGAGAGAGAGAGAGAGAGAGCGAGAGAGAGATTATGCAGCATTGATGAAGAAAGTGAAAATAGCAGAGAGTAAATGCAAGAAGAGGGAAGAACGACAGAGAGAAAGGGAGAGAGAGGGAGAGAAGCCTCTCATTGTCTCAGCACAGGATTGCTCTCATTCCAGCAGCAGATCAAAGCCTGCTCTCCCGCTGTTCTTTACACACTGCAGCTCAGTTAAAGACTTCACCTCCTAAAGAGAGTGTAAGAATCTAAAGCCTCTCCTCACACAGCGCAGTCAGAGAGGTATTACCACACTGCTGTGTTGGTGGCCTGCAGATATATTGCAGTGTGTGTTCACGTCCCTGTGCAGTATTCTCTCTCTCTCTCTCTCTCTCTTTCTTTCTCTCTCTCTCTCTCTCTCTCTCTCTCTACCATAAGCTGCTCATTTAGCCAGTTGAGCATGTGTGTGTGTGTGTGTGTGTGAGACCGAGAACAGGGCTGGAGATTTAGATTTTATTTAAGAGAAGAGGCTTTCCCTCGGCTTTATCTGAAAGCAGTGATGCTTGAGTGGCACCCGCTGCAATTACCACACCTATGCCAAAATCACAAAACAACATGACTGCCATCTCCCCACACCAATTAACTACAGTCGCTTCAAAGCTTGTTTAATAAAACGCCAAAGCCTCCAGCAGTCTGCTCTTGCCAAGCTCTCACCAAGCGCGAGGGCGAGCTGTTTTTAAGCAAGAGTAGTGTAAAGACTTGGGAGGTTGACACTGGACAACTAAATAAACACCATCCAATTTGCAAATGAACTCTCCAGCACTCCAAACAGCAGCTGCCAAAGGAGTATCTGTGTAATTGTTTACTTGGTCTTATCTGCTCAGTCATGGATTAGGAGCGTCTTAAAGGCTTTCTCTCGTCTTAATCCGGTCTTCTTGATACCCCCGTAATCAGCACAGTATTTCAGCTGCCACTCAGCAATAAGACATGGGCTGACCTGGTCACTGTGGCTTTAGTGCTGAAGTCCTGAAGATAACTGCAGAAGAAGCTCCTCCACTTCAGCTGCGCTGTTCATCACTGGTTGACAGCCTTCAATGTGAATTGACCTCCCAGGTCCTTATAGGAAGGAAATCATTAAAAGAATAATTTGGCAAAAAAAATCCAGCTCTCAAAGTTTCCAACTTCCCTATCACATGACGCTACCAGTGCTGGGAGGGTGAAGGCTATGCCTACTCTTAATACTCTAACACAGATGCTGACGAACAGGGGTGGGGTAACTGCTATTTCACTACCTACAAAGTGCACTACATAGAGAAGAGGAAGTGATCTGAGACAGTCACAGCCTTAAAACCCTGTGTGCTTTGTGAAAGAAGTGTAAGTGAAAAGAGAATGACGAGTTCTTTCACAGAGTAAACTTTAGGAGAGTTTCTAAACACAGCTTGGATGCATGTTAACTAAGTCTGTGGAATTTGTGTTTTATAATTTTACTCCAATTTTCCACCCCAACTTAGAAGTGACAGTTACCAACCCACATTAGGACTCCTCCCCCGTTACATGTAATGCTCCCAGATAAACAAATACAGGCTTTCTTCAATACACGTGAAGCCTTTTATCTAACGAATGTTGTTGCATCATTGCTGGGCAGCCAACACGGTCAGACAAAAGTCCTCGGCTTCAGGGGCTAATAGATGTCTGTACTGGCCAGCTTTGCACTTGATGTGGAGAGAGCGCCACCTACCCAGCCAGGGAGAGCTCTCTCAGTCTCCAGCTGCCAATGAGTCTGATATCAGAGACACAGCTCCACGAGTAAGGAGTTCTAGCTGTCGGCCATGGCTATTACCACACCAGCACATTAAAGGGAGCCGTGATTGGTGGAGATGATCAAAGAGCAGAGGGCAAACAATTTTGTCAAATATTTGCTTTCTGACAAATCATGCTTGGTGTGAAAAGCTTCATAAGTATACTGGTGTTCGATCTGTGAATCATTCACAAATAAAGTGTGTTAGGTGTGGAAGGGCCTTAACTGTAGTTAACTGGGAGCTTAGAATATCACACTAATTAGCATCACTTGCACGGCCAAATAATAGTTATTGTCATTGTTTTATCGAAAGGTGAACCTGTATAAAAACAATAGCAGCAGGTTTGAGTAATATGTAAAGCCAGCTGAGCAAAAGATAAAGTTATATTAAGTTGTTTTTCTTGGCAATTTTACTGCAAACAAGAGTTTGTTGCATTTACTGTGTTTATGTATTGTTTATTCTTTTGTGATATAGTGGTTTATGGGCAAAACCCCACTGAGTGCTGAGCTAAAATGTTTTAAACAATGCTGTGGTTTTCTAAGAGTCTTTATTCTGAGTAAGACAAGGGAGTCACGAGCAGTAAGTCTTATTAGAGTTCATAAATCCAGCCTACAGGAAGAAGCAGAGTACGCAATATGTTATGTAGATGAAACATCACTGGAGACTCTGCATCTCTGAAACAGCAATTTTGTTGTTTATCGTTGTTTAATTTCAAGTACTTTTGGACCATTTTTACCAGTCCATTAGTCACACCATGTAAAGAGCAGCTGCTGTGGTAAATTGTGATAAGATAAAACAGCAGCGCTTTATTAAGATGAAGATTTTTTTATATTGTTATGTGTTCTTATTTATTTATTTATTTATCTATCTATTTATTCATTTATTTATTTATAAGCCTACCTCATCCCCAACACCCCAAATAATCCCAAAACTATTTGAAGGATTACTATCATTCCAGACAACACAGCTCCACTGCCCCATCCACCCCCTGCCCTTTACATTTTGTTTTTCCCAAATTCCATTTTATTGTTTCTCATCTGTTGTATTTGATTTCTTTCTGCCTTCCTTTTCTTATTTGCGTCATCAAAAATGCATCATTGCAGATGTTAAGCGTGTGCCAATAGGTTCCTGTTTGTTTATCTGTTACAGTTGGCCCTACACTATTGGCAATACTTCTTTACAGGAACTAGACAAGCTGTGGGCATTTCAACATCTTTGTCAGCAATGGATGCCACTTTGAGTAGGCGAATACTTTCATTAGACAGGGTGTCCACAAACATTTTTAGATATAGTATACAACCCCATTTCCTATGAAGTTGGGACATGGCGTAAAAACATGAATAAAAACAGAACACAATGATCTGAGTCTTTTTAACCTATATTCAATTGAATACGCCACAAAGACAAGATATTCCACATTTAAACTGATAAACTACGTTTACGCCTGCAACACGTTCCAATAAAGTTGGGACAGGGGCATGTTTTCCACTGTGTTATATCATCTTTCCTTGTAACAACACTCAATACGTGTTTGGGAACTGAGGACACTAATTGTTGAAGCTTTGTAGGAATTCTTTCCCATTCTTTTTTATGTAAAAACTTCAGTTGCTCAACAATCCAGGGTCTCTGTTATCTGCAGGCAGGCCAGTTTAGTACCCACACTCTTTTACGACAAAGGCACGCTGTTGTAACACATGCGGAATGTGGCTTGGCATTGCTTTTCTGAACTAAGCAGGAACATCCCTGAAAAAGGCGTTGCTTGGATGGCAGCATATGTTGCTCCAAAACCTGTATGAACCTTTCAGTATTAATGCTGCCTTCACAGATGTTCAAGTAACCCATACCATGGGCACTAACACATTCCCGGCGGCATTTCTGGGTGTTGTTGATATATGGCTTTCGCTTTGCATGGTAGAGTTTTAACTAGTACTTGTAAATGGAGCGACTGTGTTTACTGACATTGGTTTTCTGAAGTGTTCCCGAGCCCATGTGGTAATATCAGTTACAGAATGATGTTGGTTTTTAGTGCTGTGCTGTCTGAGGGATCAAAGGTCACAGGCATTCAATGTTGGTTTTCGGTCTTGCCATATACTTGCAGAGGTTTCTCCAGATTCTCTGAACCTTTTGATGATATTATGGACTGTAGACGATCAAATCCCTTGCAATTGCATGTTGAGAGACGTTGTTCTTAAACTGTTGGACTATTTGCTCACGCAGTTGTTCACACAGTGGTGAACCTCCCCACATCCTTGCTTGTGAATGACTGAGCCTTTCAGGGATGCTCCTTTTATATCCAGTAATGACACTCGCCTGGTTCCAATTAACCTGTTCACCTGTGGAATGTTCCAAACAGGTGTTTTTTGAGCATTCCTCAACTTTCCCAGTCTTTTCTTGCCCCTGTCCCAGCTTTTTTGGAACATGTTGCATTAAATTCCAAATATTTGCAAAGAACAATAGAGTTTATCCATCTCCACTACATTGGAATTGGGGTTGTATCCATCTTCATGTAATATTAGATTAATATCATAGACCTTGCAGATTCCCACACTCATTTCTAAATACAGTACATATGTAAATACATAACATATATAAATACTGTACATATGTAAATACATAACATATATAAATACAGTACATATATACTGTACTACTATATATATATATATATATATATATATACATATATATATATATAGTATATATATACACACAAATGTAAGGATTTTTCTGAGCTGACCTCTCTGCATTCTTCATCCCCTTTCTTTCTCTGATTTATCAGTATTGGTATCTGTATCCTGTGTGACATGCTCCTAAACTCTCCCAAGGCTTCTCAGTAGTGCTTTCGCCACTCGAAAGCTTTGATTGGCCTGACAGGGACTAATTTGATTTCTGTGGGAGATAAGACTAGCTACTACCTGCTCATAAGAAGGAGAGAGGGCTTGAGAGGTGGGGGGAGCAGGAAAATAGATCTAAGAGGGGGTTGGGGAAGGAAATTTAAAGTCAGGCCGATGTAGGGAAAACAGGGGATCACTATCTAAGTGCAGTCATCGCTGTTTCTGAAAATGTAGTCAATTTTTAGTTGATTTTCTGAGTAATGAGTGTATTGGACACTGAGGCATATACATATATATTTGATGTTTTTTTTTTCTTTTTGTTTGGGGTTTTGTTTTTATCGCCCATGGACAGAAAATGCAGTCTGCCTGATTATGTCATAGACCCATGTGGGGTCACCAGTGAAAGAGTTTGAGCTGTGGTGCAGTGAAACTTGTTTCGTGAATGATGGTGTCTATCCCAATATTTTATGGATTAGTTGGGAAATTGTGGATGAAGTGGGCGATTATCCAACATCCTGACCTCACTATTTGATAACTCTAGCTCTTGTGGCTGAATGCAATCAGATCCTCACTTTATTTAGAAAAAATTCTGTATAATATGTGCTGAAAGAAAAACTTATTGCATAATTTAGTTTTATGTATTTGCAACTGCTTGTGAATCACCAATCAAATGATCAATACTGCTTTAATTAAAGGGTATCGGTGTATGAGCAATATACCAAAAAATCTAAATCAAGGGTTAGGGTTAGGGTTCAGATTCATGTAATGTATATGTGGGTTTATTAAATTCAATTATAACAACTATATTATTATTATTATTAGTAGTAGTAGTAGTAGTAGTATTTGTATAACATTTTTCATATAAAAATGCTTTAAAAGAAAGAAAAATAAAATGATGCAACATATTCATAATTTAGAAAAGCTGTAGACTTAAGTGTAAAAATATGGTTTAAAATCTAAACCAAAATAAAGCATTAATTTTATGACTATACAGTTATAAAATATAATAATGATGAAAGCTACATGAAAAAGTGAGGGTGGTTTTAAAGAACTAGCTCTGCTATCTATTAGTGTTGAATATCCACAGCAGTGCAGCAGCCATGCCTGAATCGCTGGCTGTTTATGTGGGGGGAATGGAGAATGCTGGTAAACCTCCCAGCTCCCACGCTTGTCAGATGTTTCTCCACCCGGCTTGCTCTGCTCCTCACTGCTCAAATGCAGACACTTTGAGTGCTGCTGAAATGCACTGATAGCATGCACACACAGTACATTATGCAGATTATTATGCAAACTGAATGCATTAGTGAGCAGAACTCAGTCACTGATGGTTATGATAAAACTTCCCAAAGTTTGAGTTTTCTTTTATTCAAGCCACAGAAGACTCATCACCCATAAGACTTCCTGCATGTGTTAAACCAAAACACTTTTTAACACAGTTTTAGGCTGTAAAACTACAAACACTGACACACACACACACTGTGAAACCGAATACACTTTGTTATACAGCTGCCTGTGCATATAGAGTGTATAAAAAATGTTACACTACATGGTGAAAAGAAAGGGAATTTAGGCTTAAGTAAAAAAAATTTTTAGGACAAATTATGCTATAATACAGTACACTGTTAAAAGTATATTCTTAGTTTCATTAGTACTTCTACAACTCCTCAACACTGCTGAAATTATAAAATGCCACATTTGCAGTGGTTATAAAGAGGCTGTAACAACAATACCACAATTGCATATTTTAGGATAAATTACTTTCACTGACAAAAATAATATAATGCACCAAGTAGGAGCTGTTGGAATCAGATGAAACTTTATATTTGTAAATGTAATGATGATTTGCCCACAGATATTGCAGCTGGGCCTGTAGATCCTGCACACGTTTAGGTGTGCAGGCTGGATGATGTCAAAGGTGGCATCCCAGCTGGTTCCATAAATGATTGGCCATACATTTGTTGAACAAGCAGGCAAAGGAAGTGTTACAATCCTGGGAAACCATTGCTGTGTGTGCGCAGGCATTATCCTGCTGAAGCACAGCAACTGTAACCTGCCTTGGTGGCAGGAAATTCATTGAAACAACCATCTTACTTCTCTGAGTCCATTGATTTACTCTATGCCCAAAGTCTTTCAACTGGGCAAAATGTCCTTGAGTGTATCATAGAGGCCATTCTAGCAGTCAATTTCTCAATTTGGGGTGTGTGGAAGAAAATGTGTTGTATGCAAAAATAGAGATGGCAGAGAAACAGCCAAAGAGGAAAGAGTCAGAACATCAAAAACTTAAGTTTAAGTCTGGGAGCCCTTGTTGTTACCTTCACATCGTTCGTGTACGGACGTGAAGGAGCACTGAAGGAAGGGGTGTAGTTGTGGTGGTGTTGAATTCATATATCAACAGTTGTTCAACAGTCATTTTCCAGATGTTGTCATCTGTTGATCTGTTGTCATGTCCTTCAAAAACGACAATTACAGTGATTATAGAAAGCATGTAAATGTCAACCACAACAATGTAACATTGCATACATCTTAAAAAAACACTTGGTTTTTAAGAGTGATTATTGCCTAGAAGTAACAACCAGTGTATATTAACTGTACAACGACATAATAACGGCTGAATGTGTTTCTTCTTATTCCACATAGATGGTTGGATGCCATTCTGTACAATTTCTGGATTTTTTACACCTCCTCATTCAAATGTCATTCTGTACATTAAAATGATCATAATTTCAAACTTTCAATTCCATAAAGAACATTGTTCAGAGGTGTGTGAGAGTGAGGAACCTTTACATTAAAAGAAGGTTCTTTATGCATCTAAAATCTTCTTTACAATTCACTTATCTATATAGTTTTTCTCAATCCTTGTCCAGGAGGCACCCCTGCCCTACATATTTGGGAGCTTTCCCTGTTCCCAGCTCACCTGATTCAACTAATCAGCTCATTAACGAGCACTTTAGAGTTGCAGGGGTGTGATCAAGTTACAGTGTGCAGGTGCCTCCAAGACCAGGGTTAAGAAACACTCTTCAGCAGTATTTCGGGTGGGTGGGTGTATGTGTTTGGAGAATGCTGCAGTATATGATGATTACAATAGAGTGTACTGTGCTCCTTAGGGTGTATGACTATCAGCGTGTCCCGTCAGCAGCTCCCCCGCTGGCCCACAGCTCCAGCCTGGCCAAGAAAGCCCGCTCGTCCTCCTCCAGGCAGAGACGCAGCCGAGAGAGCTCATCTTCCAAGAGCTCCAGGCCCCATTCATCCAGCAGAGCCAAGTGTAAGAAATGCACTCAATTACACCCACACGCATATAAACACACATCCGTGACCATAGCACCATGTATGTATCATATATTCTTTAAACACAGCTGGTACTCTGATCAGCCACAACATTAAAACCACAGAGGGTGAAGTGAAAAACACCAGTCAAGGAGTGGATCTACAGTATATTTTACACAGCAAGTAAATAGTCAGTCTATGAACTTGTTTTATTGGAAGCATAAGAATTTGAGAAACCTTGGCAAGAACCAAACTGTGATGGTCCAGAAGACTGTATCTGATTAATTTTCCATATTATTTGTCAGCTAAAGGGGTATTAACTTAATACTATTAGTATTAAATACTATTAAGGTTCCCTGCACTGGGCTGTGGAACAGCAGATGTGTTCTCTATCTCTGGAGTGGTGGAGTTCCATCCAGTAGCTTGAGGATGAAAGAGCTGAAAGAATATTCCAGCATCAGTACCTGACCTCTCTAATGCTGTTGAAAATAAAAGCTATCAAATCCTCACTGCAATGTTCCAACATCTGGTGCAAAGCGTTTTCATAATACTTTATGCCACAGACTACAAAATATCTCTTCTAATACTCTTAAGGTATCAATTAACAATCTAAAAACCAGCAGCTTTCCTTAAGCCTGAATTCTGTCGATATTTAATGTCTCAGTTAAGCATATTTGAGTTGGGTAGAGCAGTCTACTCGGCTCAGAAGGGCAAAGACAACAGATGGCTTTTCATTAAAAGCCTCTTCTCTGTGGGCTCTCCTTCTGTAATAGAGATAGCCCTATCAGAACATGCAGTTACACCAAATTAATAGAGCAGAACGAATAAGAAAGTGTTATTAAAGAACGTTATTAGCAGTTCTCACTGCCGGGTCACGTTAGAGCATTGGACCTCAAGAACTCAAGGGTCACAATGTGAGCTTTTTCAATTAAACTCCATCTCTTGTAGTCAATGGGTGCATCCCAATTGTGTCCTAAACAATATAATTCTAACCAATAATGAGTATTAAAATAAGGAGTTCTGTAAAAGGAGCAGTACACAAGCAGTACACTTCATTTAGTGCTAATGTTGGGAACTCCAGTCCTGGAGTGCCATACTCCTGCACAGATTCATCTCACCTGATTCATCTCACCTGTTAATTAGCATGTGCACTTTGTATGAGCAGGGAAACCAGCAAATTGTGCTGGATTCCAAACCCCTGATTTATAAGGTGGACAGTAAGTTAAGGGATATAGGGGAAAAAAGCCTTATAACAAGTGGTAAAATAAAACTAATTCTAGTTTATAGAGGCTAACTAAAGCTTTCAATAAATGATGAAAAAATATCATATTTCATATTTTCATTTCAAATGAATATTTTGTAATATTCATATTTTAATAAATAAGGGCACCCAGTTGTAGACCAATTTATATCTCACTGTATGTTACTGTGTCAAACACAATTGGGATGTGGCCAGTTTCACTTTCTTTCTGTAATTATGGGATAATGGGAAAACCACCTGGCAATCATTTAGCAACATCGTAGTAACCACATAGGATACTACAACAGAGACCTAGCAACACCACAGAAACCACCTTGGAACTACTTTGTGTGACTATAACAACCACCTAGCAACTCTCTGGTGACCTGAACGCTGGGGACTATTTAACAACAGAAGCATTACTAACTTGTCGACTTGTAAGCGTATCTGGGTAATTTTCCATGTTATTTGCATAGTATTTCTCACTAAGCCATATGAATCCATTATTCTTTCACTATTTATAGAACATTGTCCCCAAACCTATGCTGTCATACTCTGTGGTAGCCAGGCAGGGTGCTGAGGACAAATGGCCTCATCTAGAGTTCATTATTATAAAACGAGCTTGAGAATGGTACAGTACAGCTTCAATGGATGTCAAAGAGTGTGTTTAAAGGGGAGAAGGAACAAAATAGTCTTGCCAGGCCTGTGTGTGTGTGCAGTTCTTTCAAATTTACAAATGAAGAGATAGCACTTCCCTTATCTCAGTACAGTCAATATTGCTTAGGAGGAGCTGTTTTCAGAGCTTTGTGATGGTCTTCTTCTACCTCTTATTTAATGTGGCATTTCTCTCTCTCCCTCTGCACAGTGAAAATGGAGGAGCTGCAGACTATAAAGAGAGAACTGACTCTGATAAAGGTTCAGATCGATGGGCTGTTGGACAGTCTGGAAAGGATGGACAGACAAAGGCAGGAGCACACAGGTCAGTCTCTAAAAATGCATAAGGCACTTGTTTGTCCTCCTGAGATCTTTTGACATGTTTCAACTTTGAACATGTTTGAAATAAGGTCTTAGATAAGTCTTAACTTTGTTTCGTAAAGAAGTGTATCATACAATCTTACACTGCCTCCTAGTGGTACTCTGTTGTCTACTTTTGCATGCTTGAACTTATACTGCTTGATCTACAGATCCTTGAGATCAACCACCATGGAGACTTTAGATTCAATTTGACCCCCTGGAGACCTTCATGGACCGTGTGTTAGATTAGGATTGAAGCCTGACTCTGGATGATGGTAGATCTTTGAGACCAGAATAGGGAATCCTTATAAGCTCTATAGCCTTCCATTACAATTAAAATTCATAAACTACATCCAAGCTTCAAACTCCTAAAGATTTATTCCTGGTCTGAATCGGACAGAGATGATGTAACTGGGTAGACACTGATTGAGTGCAATTACAAATGTGTCCATATTCCAACTGGACTGTGTATTACAGTATGTAATGATTATCTATAAAATCAACAATGCCTTCATTCCAATTCTGAATCTCAAATACCTGGTCTTTCTTCAAACTGCTTTCCCTTCTAAACATTTGTTCAATTCTAATCTGTGTCCTCGTTAATTACAGCTCTGCGAGTAATGACCGATCTATGTGTCTGCATCAGTAATGCAGCAATTTGACAAGAGAGACTGATTTGTCACAAAATCTGTATCTGTAGATTTAAATACTGAAACCCACAGATGCATCCAATACAAGGAAAATTAGGCTTCAGATTTTTCCTCAAAGTAATATTATCCATGAATTTGACAGTTGATATTGTAAAATTTGATAGTCTGAGCAGCAATCAAACCTATGGTAAAACTCTTCATGCCGACAGACCACATACATCAAAGTTTAGTATTAAATCAGTGTTTTTTAAAACCATTGTGCTGTTTGACTACTATGTTACTTAACAGCTGTTGTCTACTGTTACAGAATTGCTGAGACTGTTTTTATAAAATAATTTAGAATTGTTCTGGTTTTATAGTAATAAATCAACTGTATTTATTAATATTGTATTAAGTTGCCATTTCATTTAAACTATAAGGCAGGACAGGCTGTGTACTTTAGTTGTTAAGCATAGTGCAACTCATTATTGCTTTAATAAAACAGAAAATAATATACAGCTACAGCGTCTATAGTACTAGTGCATTTTTTAAAAATTAGTATATTTTGATAATATATTTTAAAAAGGTAAACTGTCATATAGTTTATATTTATTATATCTAAAGTGTTATTTCAAGTCTTTTGTTTTATTGATGATAATGTTTCATCAGTAATTTACTCAAACTTGAAATTAAATAATCTAATAATTTGTGAAACTGGATATCTGATTTTCCTTAACTATACTGATCAACAGTAAAAAAATTAAATAAAGTAACATCACTTTATGTGTAATACAGATAAAATTTGGAGTGGAGACATTAAATAATGTAATACATATGAATTAAACAAAAAATGACACAGAACCTTTAACAATTAAATAGAATAGAATTTTATAATATACTTATATGATATAATTTTCCTGACAAATGAATAACTTCTCATTTTGAATGTAAATTAAACAGAAAAATCAGGGTGGTGGTACACTGACTATAATAAGGAGAATTGCATCTCTGTCATTCCCACTCCAGGCCAGAATGCTGCTAAGGCACCATGGAACTTTGTAATCCATATTAATGTAATTCCGTAATATTACTCTAGTGCCCACAATAACAGTTTAAACTTGTTTTTTTGCTGCAGGTTCACCCTTTTCTCAGGATGGTAGTTTGGGAGGGTCACCATGCCACCCATCAGCCAGCAGTCGAGAGGGTTCACCAAGAAGCCCCAGCCCCCGCCGGGCCCAGAGAGACAGTCCTGAGCTGGGGGAGGCCAGTGACGATGATTCACACATGGTAAACACACATTTACATTTACGTTTATGGATATATTATGCATTTATTTTTAGCTGATGCTCTTATCCAGAGCGAATTACAAGGTTCCTCTTATTACAGAGGTGGGCCAGAGTACTGTTAGGAGTCAAGGACTCTAATTGGTGTAGCACAGCTTATGCAGAGGCTTTAAGCACTTAGTCACCTGAGCAGCTATTTCAAATAATTTCTCTCAGCACAGTAATGGACACTAAATGTCCAAATGTTTGTGCTTCTAATGGGTCAGCACATTCAGCTACTTTAAGTTGCACCCATTGTTGACACAAATGTGCAAATACAAATGCAATGCTTGTCTAATCCTTGAAGTATTGGCAGTAGAATAGAAACAGAACTCTCTGGAGCATTAAGCATTAAGCTGTGGAGCATTAGAAATGTGTTTTCTGGAATGGTGATGTTCCATCTAATACTTCTGGAATAAGTTGGTGAGTTGCAGAGATGAATGGTGGGGTGGTGAATGTACAAAATTCCTGACCTCACTAACTCTTTGCTGTAAGTGCTGAATGGAGCCAAATTCTCAGAGCAATACTCCAAAAATGGGAGACATCATACAACAAAATACATACAACAAAAGCAGGATAAAAATGATTTAAGGGAAACAGTGAATGAGCAGGTGTCCCTATAGTGTATAGCTTTTTTTCTGTTCATTAAAACTCATAAGTCAGGTCCACTCTGCAGCCACTGTAGCACAGCATAGAACGCCCTGCACTGTATCTCTGCAGATAACCAAAGCATACCATGCACAGCCTTCATCCCCCTATACACACAAGGGATTTCAAAAGGCGCCTGTGTACGAATGTGTCTTCTCAAATTGTGTCATTGTGCCGTCTAAGTGTGTGTGTGTGTGTGTGTGTGTGTGTGTGTGTGTGTGTGTGTGTGTGTGTGTGTGTGTGTGTGAATGTGGGAGAAAAGAGATAAGCACAATACAGAACGCTGCTGCATGGCAAATCAGTCTGACAGCTGATAAGTGCCTCTCAAATATTGCAAATGTAAAACTAAGCCTGGTTCCTGCAGACAAGCACCAACTACTCCTACAGACATTCACCAATTCTCCACACAGAATAGCCAAAGCATGGAACCACAAGTGAAGAACTACACTCACACCCTCAATAAACACTTTACCCTACCTCCATCTCACTCAGGCCTCCTAAAGAGTGCCCCAAAAACCCAAATCTAATCACACTGTCATTTCTTTGACACATCACAGCTTTATTATGAGACAGATTTGCTCATTGCAGCATAAAATTACACTGAGCTCGGCCATTTTTCTGCTTCCATTGTTAGATTGCGTCCACCTACGGCTGTCCTTAAGCTACAACTTCATACATACATACACACACACACACACACACACACACACACACAGATTCAAGGCTCTTATTGAGGATAAAAGGGGATGATAAGCAAAAACAAAGCTATTGGAGAACTACTGGAGAGAGGAAAAGACAAGAGAAAGGCAGGACAATGGAGCTATATATATTATCCCCCACAAAGCACATTACAATTATGTGTAATTACCTTGTAGAGTGTCCCCCACCTGGTGACAGTGACACATTAAGCCACCTTCTCTGTCTCCTCAACACAATAGCAAGGCCTCAATTACTCTGCTGCAGTGTTCCCGTCACTGAGGGCTTCCCCCCAAATGGTCCTGACTTTGAAACACTGCAGATCTGCACCATCTGCCCCCACACACACACCATCTCTGTGCTGTAGCTATAGACCAATGTGAAACACTCAGAGACCAGGTAGTAGCATCATCATGAGAACAGTAAAACAAGCAAAGCTGCTATATGATAAATGAAGGCATTTCATAAAATTAAGACATGCAGAAAAGAACGTGATGGCATAGATGACCAGATCTAATACCCATTTATGATTCTCAAAATAACAGGCCATTAAAAGCCTGGATTAGTAAATAATAACTGTTGTTTATTTTCACCCAGTGAACAATACTTCACCAGCTTTTATTCACAACCAAAGGGTGACTGACTTTGTGAGCATGTTTTTAAGAAGGCCTTCAATAGTGGACACACTCAAGGCAGCCAAAAATGTATCTCGGTCTCAAGCACATTATTCACTAAAAATCCAAATGCCATTGACATGCTCACTGTTAATGTGTAAGATAAACCTTTATATGCACAGTTATGCAATATCTAGTGTGGGACTGAACAGTCCATCTAAATACATGGGCAAGAGAGAGAAAAGTAATAGAAAATGCTGGTAAATACTGGCAGGTTTGCACAACAGGAGAGCCTGATCCAGAGGGTAGGCAGGCAGCAGCAGCCACCCACAAACCTACCCAGCAGCTTGGGAGAGAGAGAATAAACACTAACTGGAGAAACACTATAATCTATGAGAATCACCCATAACATTAAAGTCAGCAGAAGAGAATAACACAATAATCAGGTTGGCAGCCAAAGTTACGGCTAAAACTAGTGATG
This sequence comes from Acestrorhynchus altus, assembly GCA_034509495.1. Classification (NCBI taxonomy): domain Eukaryota; kingdom Metazoa; phylum Chordata; class Actinopteri; order Characiformes; family Acestrorhynchidae; genus Acestrorhynchus; species Acestrorhynchus altus. The sequence goes on from CM067508.1 coordinate 19,701,240, forward strand.
TGAACCTAGAAACTTAGATTCAATACTGAATCAGTTTTTTGAAGTGCAGTGTTTCAACTCATTGCTTTCTGTAGCAACAAAATGAAGTCATATTAAATGATATTTCATATCATTAAAACACTTTTGTCAGCTGTTCAATCAGTCATTGGCCACCAGATGTCTCTATGGTATGATGATTCATACATTTTTTCTCTAAAGCCCCACTTTTGCCATCACTATAGCAGACAAATTACACACAAACTCAAAAAATGTTTTCTCTGCATGGTCTGCTTATCATTGGGGTTTAACATCAAAATAATGGAGAACAATCAGTTTTGTTAGGCTCTCCTGGGTTTGGCTCCACCACATTGTTTGCAAGCTTGTTATTCCAGCAGGCATATAAAAGACCACTGGCTTGGTTCAGTAGTTTGATCGACCAGTCTGCTGGTAAGGCCACATTTCTCACAGTGCTCTCCACAAGCTGTTGTTGTTTTCCATAACTGATGAGAGCTCCCTTGCTCTAGGTGATAAACCATATGTTAGAGGAGAGCGTCTCAGCGAGAGCCGACCGGTCTCTTTCAGTCATCTCTGTGTGCTTCCATTCCCACCCAGTTAGTGGAGCAGCTCATTTCTTCAGCCCAAACAACTGAAATGAGCTCCAGCACACAGACTCATGTGTCATTAATTCCAAGCTAGGAGCTCCAGGAGACCCACAGTGCTCTCTCCTTAATGGCTACGAACATATTGCAGCTACATGTTGGAGCAAGAGAAACCATTATAATGAGTGTCTGTGTTTCTCTCTGCTTCAGATGAATCACCACAGCTCTGACTTGGAGGACGAAATATAAAGATGCACTGTTCAGGTACTGGATACACACACACACTTGTCATGACACAGATACATGAATACAGTAGTGCTTGAAGGTTTGTGCCCTTTTTTAACTAACTTCAGTGGATTTTCACACAAGTCCTCAAAAGGTCAATAAGGAGAACAAAATCAAACACAGGCTTTATTTAAAAAGGAAGTGTAAGAACTAAGGGGGACCTCAGAAGAATGCTGATGCTTATCAGACTGGGAAAGGTTACAAAAGCTTCTCTAAAGAATGTGGACTTCACCAGTCCACAGTCTGACAGATTGTGTACAAATGAGGGAAATTCAGATTTGCAATGTGGGTCACACCAGATAGTGAAAGCAAATGTTTACACACTTTTCTCATACATATGTAATACTGGATCGTTTTCATCAATAAATAAACGAGCAAGTGTAAAATGACAATTATTTGGTGCAAAAATATAGAAAATATAGTGCTTTTTTAATTACATTTTCAGTTAAAATGATCATTAAGTATTTATGTATTCATTTTCTGAGGAGATTAGGTACACTGCGAAATGTTACCTTAGCAGGTGAAATCTTAAATATACTCTAAATATCTGTTACTTTTCATTTGTAAACATACATTATTCCACTTAGCACTCAATTAATTTTTACTTATTTTAAGTAATTTTATCAAAAGAGTGCCTTACTCCACTGGCAGCTCGTTTTGCTTGCTTCAAGCAATTATCTGTTATTTCTTGATTACAATAAATGAAGAAAATTAATCTATCAACAATAAGACACTTTTAGTGGATTGTCTCCCTTAAAATGAGTAAAACATACATTAAAAAAACAGGTCTTTCATCTTATAATTTTGCCATGTTGCTGTGTAAATATTAGATATTTAGACTATATAAGAGGATTTCAATTATTAAGATTTTTAGTAATGTTTTTATTTTTATTTATGTGTGTGTGTGTGAGGATTTTAACACCATCTTCTTCTCCAGACTGAACTGCTGAGTGACGTAGCAAGGTGAAGGAGTGCCCAACACAGAAGAAGAAGAAGAGCACACCAACAATTCCCAGGAGTATGCCTACAATCTGCAATGCAGTTTAAAAAGCGAATTCCTCCTTACTGAGGAAGTGGAGGCTTTATGAATTTATGTTGCCCCATCACCTTGACAGGTGTCTATTTTCAGTGACACCAACATGCTCTAATTCTACCCTGCTGGCATTCCCATTCAGTTCCTGTGATTTAGTTGTGGTTGTATAAATTTCAATTGCTTCGTGCAGATAAAAACTCTACGAAAAGCCATTAGAACAGATCTTGAAGCATTCATTCTAATCATTAAACCCCCTTGTGTATTACCTATATTGTGTACTATCATGGATTTCAGCACAAACATATACACCAATTAGCAATGGCATTAAAACCACCTGCCTAATATAGTGCATCTCTCTCTTGTGCACCTCTAAAAGTGTCCTGTGGTATCTGGCACCAAAATATTATCAGCAGATCCCTTAAGTCCTGTAGGCTGTAAAGTGTGACCTTCATTAGTATAAATGAGCCCTGGGTCATCATGACACTGTCACTGATTCATCAGCTAGGGTTAGGGTTAGGGTTAGGGTTAGGGTCCTTCTTTGGAGTACTTGGAGCACAGTTCCTTGGTGTTGAAATGGGGTGGTGATAATTCACACACCTGACTTCACGAACTCTTTGCTGTTGTCACTGAATGCTATCAAATCCTCACAGCAATGCTCCAAAATATTTCAGAAGAAACAGTATATGAGCAGATGTCCCAGTACTTTTGTCCATATAGCATATATCCATTCAATGTACCATTAGAACACGATTAGCAATATTATTCATGTTACCTGTCAATGGCTTCGTTTAGCATACAGATTGAATGATCCTGAAAGAGACACGATAACGGATCCTTCTTCTTCTGTGTTGATGGCGCTTCATCCTGAAAGAAAAGGTCTGGTGGTCAATGTGTAATATTGTGTAATATTGTAAACTCTGTTTAATGTGTTTCTTGCTGTCTGATTTTATCTTGCGGTTTGTTTATTTTGTTTTTATTTTTGAAAAAAGAGAGGAAATAAAATAAATATCTGAGACTGTTTCAGTAGAATTATAGTGCTGTTTTTCTGGAACAACTTGTTCCTTCCACTTCTTTTGCGTCCTCATGAAGCTGAGTGGAGACCATGCATTGTCGCAGTAGTAAAGGTATTTTCATACTGATTAAAAAGCCTCTTGGTGTTCCCGTCTTTATGTTGTTCTTTTGTTCAAGACATTGTTAGATGACGTTGGACTATTCTGAGCCTATAGCTGTTTGGAGAGCCAGGGATAAATGGACAATTGTGGCAGTTTAGCATTTGTTTGTGACTAAGCAGAATCGGATAGGCCTCTTTGTCCAGCACAAAAAAGCTCATTAGCGCTGCAGGCTCTCAGGCCACACCATGACGTTAGGTCAATGCAGCACAGTTCCAGATCAGGGCAGAAGCATTGGAAAGAACTCAGCAGAGGCAACAAAACTGCTCCAGCTGCAGGAATAATGCATAATCACTACATTCAGGACAAATAAACCCAACCATGAGCTCTGAGGCCAGAAAGTGCAGCGTGAGTCAGAGCCCTATGGTGTGAGCGAACAGAATGCTGGGACACAGCTTGCTCCTTTCAGCACAATGTACTGCAAGGTGTGGAGGTGAATAGATGTTCCATGGCCTCGTGTTCAGCTCAGGACTGCCAAAAGGTTTAACCTGTCAAAGCTTGGAATGCACTCAAAAGGTGCAGGTCAGATTTGTAGGTAATTGCTGTGCTTGGTGTTCAACATCAGAGCCAGAGCACTGCTGCACAACAAATTGAGATCCACAATAGACCAGCAGAAGATCCAAAAGCCATATTATATATATATATATATAAAATAAGGGAGAGTGAAAAACCTAGTTGAAAAGTCCCTTGCAGTTGTAAAAATACCTGCTCTCTTCAACCCATCAGGATGCTCTCCACAGTGCAGGTGTAGAACATCCTCAGGATGAAGGGATTCAAACCAAACCTCTCCAGTCTTCTGATGTGCCTTCTTCACCACATGTGTGGTGTGTTCTGACCATGTAAGCCCTCTAAATGTAAACATGAAGGAACTTGATGCTACTGACCCTCTCCACAGTGATCCCATTGATGGAGAAAGGGGAGTGCTCTCTCTCCTGCTCCATGCTCTTGCTGACATTTGGAGAGAAGCTGTTTTACTGGCACCAGCGTGTCAAGAGGCTGACCTCCTTTCTGTAGGCTGCCTCGTTGTCATTGGTTATTGTGTCATCAGCAAATATAATCATGACATTGGAGCTTTGACTGGCTGTGCAGTCATGAGTGTACAGGGAGTAAAGGAGCACACGGCCGTGAGGCTCCGGTGTTGAGGTTAACTGAGGATGATGTGCTTCTGCCCATCTTTACCACTTGCTAATACCCCATTTGGAATTTTAGCATCTAGCTGCAGAGAGCTCAGAAGGTTCAGACCCAGATCCCTGAGCTTCTGGGGAAGGATGGTGTTGAATGCTGAATTGTAATCCACAAACAAAATTCTCACATATGTCTTGTCAAAGTGTCTCAGATCCTGACACTTGGCTTCCAACACATCAGCTTCAAGAACTGACTGTTTAGTTGGTGACTAGTATCAGGTGACTTGGTGACATCTCATGGCGGCAGATGCCGTGAGAGACAGATGTTATTCACTTCACCTGTCAGTGGGCTAAATGTTATGGCCGATTGGACTAGTTGACTATCAGTGTAAAAACTTAGTTTGTCCTAACGAATTGTGCTATTTACAAACAGCTGTTGAAGGCCTCTGTTAGAGGGTGTATTACTGGGGTAGGCAATCTCAGTCCTAGAGGATTCCTGATTCCAGTTTGCTGATTACCCTGCTGTAACAGAGCAGCTAAACCAGGCAATTCACAGGCAATCGTGTGTGCTTGACCAGGAGAAGTGCAAAACTGTGCAGGAGTCTGGAACTCCAGGACCAGGATTGCCTACCCCTGGTGTATTACATGAATTTCCAACAATCAGGAATTAAGTATAAAATGGCACCACCTGCAGTTATTTCAATGTTACTACAGTCTGATCACAATATAGCATCTGAACAAATACCTGATTCCTCACAACATGTAATCAAATGTCCAATTACTATGTGGCATTTATATTATACAAATATATTCCATAAACACAATTATTGCCATATAATAAGAAATTAAAACATGGTGATTAAAATATTTTTTTTTTTATTATTCATTCAGGTTCATTATATCTCAGTGTAGATGATATGGGTGATGTTTAATGCGTTTTAAACTTATCAAAAAGAACAATCATAATATAGGTTTTAGGAAGGAATGTTCCTTCAACTTGTCTGGTAGAGATTAAGAGCAAATTTCTTTTTATAGTCAGCTTATCATGAAACAAGCACTTCTTCCCTTCAGTGTGCACGTATGAGCTTTTGGCATGAATAAGTATCTGCACCTTGCACTGACTAATCAATAGCAGGTGAAATACCTAGAGGTCAGTGCCTTTTACAGCACCAGCTTTCTCCTGAATACAGACACTTCTGCTCTACGGTGTAAGTACTAAATACATAAAAAGAATACAAACTGTATATAATAGTAGTACTAGATTAATATCATTGAGATTAGTAGTTGAGATTAATATCATTAAATAAATAAATAAAAGAATGAACAATTTACTAATAACCTGCACTAAACTGCACTAAACTTCACCGATTAGACATTAAGTCCAGCTACTTGGTCGGTGTTGTTTTTCATCAGTGCTTTGTTTTAGACCAGTGTTCTGTTTTAGTGGATTCCCTGCTTTAACACACCCAGTGCAACTCTAAATGAGCTGATTAGTTGAATCAGGTATGTGGGAGCAGGAAAGCACTAAATGTGTGGGTCAGGGGGTCTGATAAACACGGACTTAGACAATACATATACATCTATGTACTGCTCTGATGTTGATGGGGTTTGACTGTGAGGTGTTTGATCATCTGAGTATTTTCATGCAGTGTCTCAGTCTAATCATTTATATATAGGTTTTGGAAGCAGCTGTAAACAGGCAAAGGCGAGCACTAGCAATGAGCGTCCGGCTGCAGCACATCAAAGAACATATTTTGGCAGCAAATCAAGTAATATTAACAACAGCTTGCTGTTGATTTTTGTCTAATCTGACTGTTCTGTATATTTATGCTTTACTTCAGTAGCCAAAAAATGTAAGCCAAATATATTGGATCATTTTTTATTTGTAAAACATTGTGAACACTGGATGACTGGTGACTGGGTGAATGCTGATCCTTGAGATCTACCATCCTGCAGAGTTCAATTCCATCTCTAATTTAAAACACTTAATCTGGTTATTATTGTTGTTATTATTATTATTATTATTATTATTATTATTATTATTATTATTATTAGTATTATTATTATTAATAATAATAATAATAATAATAATAATAATAATAATAATAATAATAATTTATTAGTATATGGTTATTTTCACCCAACATGTTGACTATTGTTTCAATGAAACTTGTATATCTATTTTGTGGTAGCAGTTAATCAGCTGTGATTGTAGACAGAAATGCATATTACTATATTAAAAGATTAAATTTCAATCATGTTACAATCATTGTCAAAACAGTTGCAGTAGGTTTAATACTGTGAGTCATACGAATGATTCAGATTTCTTAGTCAGCCACTTTTCATATAAGTAAGGATGGGCCTTATCACTGTATAAGGTCATTCCATTGCAAGTGCTTTCCATTTTGATTCATGCTATTGTGTTTGTAGCATCGTTTGCAAGTAAAATATGACCCAACAGCCACAACTGTGGACATTCAGTGAGCAGTGATGCCCTGCATGAATCATCCTTTAAGCGCCATTGGCAGATGGCTGCACAACACAGGACTACATGCCTGCAGAGCATTACAACAACTGCCCTTAACACCATGTTAACATCGCCAAAGACACAAAACAAATCTGTGTGTGGAAGCACTGTCGTTTCCTGATTGAAAATGTGTGGGATGCTATTGTTGTATTATACAACGTGCCATAATGAGAGACTCTACTTTTGTATGTGTAGCTCAATAAATATCACCCATATCAGTCTAAATTTAAAATTCAAAATCATTTACTGTTCCTGGTAACTTTTATGTTCTTTCTGAAACGAGTGCAGTGCAGCACTTCCTTCTGGATGATTTATTGTGCATGACTGTATAAACTGCATTACAATGTTTTACATTTTGCCATCATAAATATACTTTTCCATCTCCATTACAATCACAAGTGATTAACTGGTTCAATAAGCCCCAGTGAAAAAATAGGTAATATATTGGACCAGAATATACGGTCATACATGTGTTTTTCCGTGAAAGAGATCAAATAATTTGAATATCTGAATATTAGAATCAACTGTTTTGAATCTGATCTCTCCAGGATGGTGTACATCCAGAACCAGGCACCCCTGGTGTCCGCTGTGAGCAAACTGTGTCAGCTGACATGTAACGTTGATAACATCCCTGTTATAGTGTGCAGAAATGTCCTCACCTCCATTCAGTGCACTCACCACTCATGTGCTAAACACTGGACGGGGTATACCAGCTGCCAGCATGGATCTCAGCCTTCACATCCTGGACCACTCTTCAGCAGCTTGGACCCTACTGAGAACTGGGTAAACAGGCCAAGAAACAGAATCAAATTAGATATTCAAATATTTGTAGACAGCTGCTTGTCCAGTGTTTTTTTTTTTTGTTTGTTTGTTTGTTTTTTGGGTAATCTACTCAAACTGTAAACTTTACATTATATCCTGGGACATTGCTGTGAGGATTTTGATTGTATTCATCTGAATTGCAAATGCCAAACCAATCCTAGACATACTAAATGAATGTCACAATTCCACTGCTCCACAGATATTACACAACCTGAATGAATGTGCCAAAAAGGTGCACCTTAAAATAGCTTACATTATAAAATGTTTAAACACAGTATTTAGCTTTCCTATCCAGAGATTAAGTCTAGTCTTAGACTATATAGTCATGTATGGAAAACTGAAAGAAAACTGTACCCCTTACTGTAACTGAGTACAAATACCAAACAGACCATACTGCAAACATGAGCAAAGTTGTTCATTCTAGAGTGACCAACAATGATGGACGTTGTCCAGGGCTCATCACTAGAGAAGCTTTTACTCCTGGAGTTTATAAGATGCGTTTTGAGACTGGACGGTACTGGGAGGCATTGGGGGAGACCTGCTTTTACCCTTATGTTGAGGTACTTGTGCTAATATGTGTATTACGATGCAGTGTTTCAATCTAAATTTAAGCAAACTAGTGCTGAATAGGAACTTTGCTGATAAACTTTTTACCCACAGATTGTCTTCACCATCACGGATCCCTCTCAGAAGTTCCATGTCCCACTTCTCCTGAGTCGGTTCTCTTACAGCACCTACAGAGGAAGTTGATTATTGTAATGTCTGTATTCATACTGGTCTGGAGAGTACTGAACTGTAAATGATGTTTGGGAAAAGTTACATTTATGCACCAAAAAATGCAGCTGCTTTAGGAGCACCATTACAGAAGCACCATTATATTCCCAACACAGGGAATACAAATGACACTGCATTATTTTATTTACTTTTCTTATTATTTTTCTTAATACTTTATTCTGAATGTTCTGCAACAACACAAAGCAACACACTCAGTAATACAAATGCAAATATCATTTTTTAGAGTGCAATTACTTTTGCACTGACCATATTTAAGGTTGTGTGCACGTTAAACACAGTAAATAAATAGTACTGATGTTCCAGAATGTACAGAAGTGTGTCAGTGTAGAGCTGGGCTGGGTAACTCCAGTCCTTGAGGGCTAGATTTTGTGTTCTTCAGTTTTGTGCCTTTTCTCAGCCTTTTCCTGGTATCTGCTTTCAAATCGTCTAACCTGTTCCTTGATGGTGAATGTGGTCAAAAGCTGGTCATCCAGGTCAAAACATAACATTTACTGGTAAGCAAACAGCTGGTGATTTTGGTGCTTTCCTGGCTACCAACCTGTTGACCTACTTTCCCAAAATGACTGACAGACTGAAAGCTCCTAAGTTGGTCACTGGTAGACCCTGGTAGACCAGCTAAACCATCAAAAACATTTCATATGTTGGTCAGAAGATAAACTGTTCAACTAGCTTGGTCATGCTGGTCATACTAGTCAACCAGTTTGTTAATGTAGATTGATCACCTAGGTCATGCTGGTCATACTCCTCAAGTACCTTAGCCAGTTAGTCACACTGGTAGACCAGATAAACCATGACAGTAGGGGTCAGTGTCGTCGGAGGAGGCTCTTCTCTCTGACAGACTGTACTCATAACTACACTGTAAACAATCGTACAGTCTGGAGCTGACAGTAGGGGTCAGTGTAGGAGGAGGAGGAGGCTCTTCTTCTGCTCGACTGCTCCTGCGTTGACTATCGTCGCCTGTCTGGCGCTTGGAGTCGAGGGCTTCTTCTGCTTCAGTAAGAACACTTACACCATTAAACCATGGCTGACGAAGAACTGGAGGCTCTCAGGAGGCAGCGCATGGCAGAACTTCAGGCTAAACATGGGGTGAGTGAAAGTAGAGCTTAACCCGCAGTCGGACCTTATATGGAAACACGCTTGAGGCCCAGACCGACTCTACATCTGAAGAGCAAAAGAGGGCTTAAATACCCCCCAGTTTACCCCAGAAATCTGCCCCGCAGTAGGAACAGAGTGTGAGGGAGCTCAGGAAGAGACGTGGCTAAGTTTAGGAGTGTAAAGTGACGCTTAGTGAAGAGTAAAGGACTCAAATCTGTCAAATGTGGGTCAGGATTTACAGTCCAGGCCCAGAAGTCCATATCCCTGCACACTTCAGTACTTTTCCTGCTTTAAGTGCTTTAAACCATCACGAGGTAAAAAAAAAAATAATAATAATAAAAAAAATAGATGGGTTTATTAGGACTGAGCTCTTCATCTGTCTCCTCCTTTTAATGAACATTTTAATGAAGTCATTCAGGTTCCTCAGAGGTTCTTGTGCTGTTCCTCAAACTTGATGTTTAAATGGTCGTTTTGTGTTCAGGGCATGGCACTGGGTTAGTGGTTAGGGGATTGTGGGCTCAGTGCAGACCACCACTGCCTTGTAAACTGGGATTTGTGGAGGGAAGACCTCTTTGGGTAAGAGCACTGATTTAGGTTCATTATCCATCACTAAGCTGCCACAGTGGAGAACCACCCATGGGCAAGGTTCTTAACCATCACTGCAGCATGAGTGACCCCTGTTTCGACCCTGGCCTTCAGATTATATCAACATTTATTAGTAATGTGCTTTTTACAGCTGATGTCACAGCAGCTTTACAGAAATCAAAAATAATAAGGTGGACGAAGGATAAGACATAAAACCCCCAGTGAGCAAGATAAACGGCGACAGTGGCCCTTAGAGCCCCTCTTCCTCTGCTCAACTACTTGTACATAGTTAGGGGACACTGGACCACCTCATGTCTGCTGTAATACTCAGGTGGAGTGAAGTAATGTTAGTTTGCTTCATTGGCTTCCTTTAGCTGCCTGCATCAAATTCAATACCTTAATGCTGGCCTGCGAAGCCAAAAATGGACCAGGTGGCAGTGGTCAAAACCCGACCTGTACCAAGAGCCCCTCGAAAATCAATTACTGCTCGGCTTGAGCCAACATCCCTCAAATCGAAAGGAAGACAAGTATCCAGACTCTTTCTGTCCTGTCACCAAAACGGTGGAACGAGCTTCCCCTGGGAGTCCGAACAGCAGAGTTCAGCGCACTCGCTGTCTTCAATCGCAGACTGAAGACCGATCTCTTTCAAGACCATTTAACTCATTAAAGGTTTATAATTATACTGAATCTTGTTGGCTCTCCGAACTGCTGTTTTCAGCAGCATCTAAGCGTGAGGAATCTCTGGATTCTAGCTTCTACTAACTAAGAATGTCTGAGTGAACAGCAAAGCACTTTTCTAAGTCGCTCTGGATAAGGACGTCTGCTAAATGCTGTAAATTTAGTTCAATCTTAAACCTGATAGCAACAGAAGCAACTAATGAGGGTCTTTGCTGAGTTAAGCTTCAATACCCAGGTCTGATAATTTGACACTGTTGGGCCCTTGAGTAAGAGTTTTTAACCCTCTCTGCTGCATAGCTGTTTCTCCAGCCCTTACTCCAACTTTGTATTATATGAGCAGACTGTAGAAGTGTATGACTATAATGACAGGAATACAGAGATGTTTGAACATGACTAATTATACCGTAGTTGGTCAGTATTCTCTAAGCAGTTCTATCCATGATGAGCTCATAAATAGCATTTTTTGCATTTGATCAAAATGCAACAATCTGACCTCTACAAACAACCACCTTTCAGTATAAATTGCTGAGAACGAGTGCTGATCATCTTACTGCCAGATTATGTTTTTGGTTACTCTTCATGATATGAGAATTTTGCATAAACAGAATATTATTCATAAGCAAAGTCTGTAGTCGGTAAAGTCCAATGAATAAATGTCAGCTTTTCCCCCAGGGCTTAGTTTGGAATCAGATGGACCCGGTAAGCTCTGTTGTGCTTTTACGCAGCAGACATTTTTAAGATTAAGGAATAAAAAGCTTTTAGTGGCCTCAGCAGTAACAAGGTGCTGCTTGGCTGTAAATGTTTTGCATTGTTTAGCTATGCAATAATGAATGTGGCAGATTTGGCATGTGTAACAGGTCAGGTCTCTAGCAAGGCCTCAAACCTGATGCATGTTAGCATGGTGCAACTGACTGGTCTAACAGTGCATTGCAGCTATACCACAATGTAGTTTAATCAAAGATTAAATCAAGATCAATTTTATTTATTTTTATTGATGCAGCAAGTGTGAATGATCACTCACTTATACATTTTGACCCCCTGACTCTGCCCTAAAAAAATAACATCATGCTAATAGAAATATTAATTATCTGAGGAATTGTGTTCTTTGACATTTTAGTGTACTGCAACTTTGTCACAGCTGTGATCTAATTTATTACTTTGCCACATGGCAAAAATACACCAGTGATCTGTAGCAGTAAAACCACCTGCCTAATATTGTGTAGATCCTCCTTGTGCCACCAAATCAGCGCTAACCAGTTGAGGCATGGACTTTGAAAGTGTCCTGTGGTTTCTGACACCAAGACTAACATTAGCAGCTGGTGCTTTAAGTCCTGTAAGCTGTGAGGTGAGACCTCCCATGAGCATCAATGAGCCTCGGACACTCATTATTCAAGGATGTCCTTCCTTGGAGCTATTTTGGTAGGTACTGACTGCTGCATATATCTAATGTTTTGGAGATGTTTTGACCAAGTCATCTAGAATATCAGTTTTTCTTGTGAAAGACTCAGATTCTTAGAATCTGCTTTCAACACTTCAACTTGAACTGTTCACTTGCTGCTTAATATGTAGATCCACTCCTTAACTGGATATTCAGTTGGTATGACTCACCTGACTTACCTGAATAACTATTAACTGTAACTGTCAGCCAGGCTTTAAATACTCAAATACACATCTGCGTTGCACAGAAATAAAAGAAAGCATTTCTTTTAGTCATGGCACTATGACATATGAGTCTAAGGGGTGGGGTTGCTATTACAATCAAAATATTAATAGTCATTTTGTCTGAAATACTCTACAATTGCCTGAGTTGCTTTTTGTGTTTCATTTTTAGGACTCAAGTGATCAGCAAGGCCAACAGGAAGCAAAGCAGAGGTATATCTTGTCACAACATCCTCAGTCATTTTGTTCATAATTAAATAAAAAAAAGAAGACTGTCATATTCATTTTATTTAAACAATTAGGTGATTAGAAATTTATTCTACCACAAAATAAAATATTCTGGGCTTCCATGAGGTGAAATCCATTTTACATCTCAAAAGTAAAGCAAAAAAGCTTGAAATATTTCACTTTATGTGTGATTAAAATCCTAATGGTTTTGCTGTTTTGAATGAAATTATGAACAATCATTTTTGGAGGAGCAGGAAAAGAATTATTTGACTTCATAACAAGAACAGCTTAAACTACCATTTTTTTTGTTTTGTTTTTTTACATTGCCTTTTGTGTAGTGGCTGAATTGATAATTAACTCTGTGAAATGGCATGTTTGCATCCTCAGATTACTTACTCTATTCAATTTGTATGGTTGACTTTTTGTTTTTTTTCTTCTTCTTACAGGGAAACAGAAATGCGAAACTCTATACTGGCTCAAGTCTTGGATCAGTCCGCCCGTGCCAGATGTAAGCAAATGTTCCGTATTTTTGATCATTACAACCATTCTTGCTTTGCTCTAGTAGATGGTTTAATGATAATTACATATCTCTTCCTTCAGTGAGTAACCTGGCACTGGTCAAACCAGAGAAGGCAAAGGCAGTGGAAAATTACCTGATTCAAATGGCACGAATTGGACAGCTTGGAGGAAAGGTGAGGAAAATGAATGCATATCTCCATTCTTCATGTGCATGTGTGCATCGCAAGGTTTTATATTATTACTAGTAAATATTTTATTAGAGATTCTCAGTTTTTAATAGTGACAAATGTTGTTCATTTTTCTGGTTATTTTAGGCTAAAGAGTGTTTGTGTGTGTGCGCGTGCAAACATTTAACTTTCAATTTAAATAACATTTAGTTTCATTCCTCAGATCACAGAGAATGGTTTGATAGAGATTCTTGAAAAAGTCAGTCAACAAACAGAGAAAAAGACAACTGTCAAGGTAACTAATTGTTTATTTAATAATTAATTTTAAGGTTTTGGCCTTTAAAATGTAAAGCTTTCTGAGAAAGTATCATGAGATTTTGTAACTCAAAGATTTTAAAATAAGAAGGCACAGGCCTTAATTTTAAATGGTTTTGTTGTCACTGGAACTCTTTCTACTCTTCCAGTTTAACAGACGGCGGGTGATGGACTCTGATGAAGAGGACGATGATTAAAATAAAGTGGCTTGAAAAGTCTGCTGGAAAGACATGGATAGGAGACTCTGGTTTTGGAGAATACAGCCAGTGTCACTGTGGCCAACCAAAGTGCTGTCTATGGAGAACATCCTGCGATAGAGACTCTTGACTTTTGGGGACACAGGAAACCATGTTCTCACCCATTCTGTTTGTGTTATGTCATCTATTTCAATACGGTTCACTGGATTTTGTTTTTTGACACAAGCTAAACTGCAGTAACAGAAGTGCTGCAGTTGCATTTCACTAGAGACTGCTTAATTGAGACATGTTTTAATCAGTTCAGTAATGAAACAGGCCTCGTTACCATATCTCATTTTGTCGTTGCCCCCCCCCCCCCTTTCTGACATGTATGTGCAACTGTTTACATAATAAAAAGCCTTAAACACAGCTGATACATTATATATTTGTCTGTGTTGTTTAGAAAGGGGAGTGTAAATGTTGAGAATTGCAGTCACAAACAAATCAAGAAATGGACTAAACCTGATTGTTTCAATTTGTCTTATCAGCAATGGAAAGCTTACATTTAAAAGTATTTTAAATTTTGATCATTTTTGTTGGATAGATTTGATATGTTAACTGGAATGCAGCTTATTAGTATTTCACCCTGTTAACAGTTGGCCTGTTGTGTACTGCATTTTACTATGTATTCAAACTTCAGATTGGGGGAAAATCTAGGAACTTTATATATAGTTATATTTAATATTGTATGCTTGATGGTTTTATATTACATACACAGAGGTTATCTGAAGTAAGCAATATTTACTTATTTTAATATTGCTTTGAAAGTGTAACAATAGTATCTACATGCCAGGCTCATGAAGATTTTTTTACCAATACAAGTAGCATGATCTACCTAACCAACCTATTAATGACCAAACTGGAAACCCAACATTATCAGAAAGAAACCATCTGATCTTGAGCTGGATTTTTCAGCAGGGGGAGAAATAATTAAGTTTTGCCCATGTAATGCTAGGACAAACCTTTACTTTTTGTGTTGCATGTACCACAATGTATAAGTTTTCACTTGGAAAATACATGTATTTTTTTTTTAATGATTACCATTACAATTCCAACATTTGGACTGTAGATTTGCTACTTAATGTTTGTAGAATTAATACAGTTTGACGGTAAAATAACTTGATTAGAGAAGAAACATTTGGCAAAAGTCATTTTAGAAAAAATATATAAAAACAAATAAACTGAAAGGATACAAAACAATAAGCTACACTGAATTAGTGAATTAGTTTACTATGGATAAGGTTAATAATGAACTGGTTACTGGTTTAAATGTACATTTTTACATGTATATAAGAAATGTTAAATGTATTTTTAGTACGGCTGAAATATGAACTATACTTTTATTTTGCCTAAAAACCTCCAAAACAGTTACGACCGCCAGTCATTTCCACTGCGCCTGCGCGGACTGTTAGCGTGTCGGGGGCGGAGTGAGCTGAGCTAAACTTTGGTGTGAGGATGGTTCGACCTCCGCCATTGGTCGGTTTCCTGGAGTGCTTCACAAGGAACTATTTGATTGGGTGAAAGCTGTGCCTCGTGGTGGTACACTAACCAATCGCAGGTATTGCTGTCATATTATGTCTTCCTAAAGTCCAGCGTGCGATGATTTGTTCTGGGGACAAATTCAGAGCCCGGGATTAGAATCAGATCTGCAGCGCGGCTTTTAATAAACATGCCGGAGACCAGCGGCCAGAGAGTGACGGTGATCACCTGCACAGCTCCAGTCAATATCGCAGTCATTAAATACTGTAAGTACTGAGGTTCACTTCTCAGGTGCTCACAGATCTGCACAGTCAACCTGGCGGGCTTTGAGGACACTGAGCTCTCTTTACTGGCTCTGATTTGTTCCACAGGGGGTAAACGAGATGAAGAGCTCATTCTGCCCATCAACTCCTCACTCAGTGTCACTCTACACCAAGACCAGGTAAGATCAGCTTCGTATGGAGCCTGGAGTATCTTCTGTGTAAGATCTACAGCAGTCTGGAGCTTTGAGTATCTTCAGTGTAAGCTCTACAACAGTGTGGAGCTTGGAGTGTCTTCTGTCTAAGATCTACCGCAGTGTGGATCTTTGAGTGTCTTCTGTGTAAGATCTACAGCAGTGTGGAGCTTGGAGGTGCTTAGATGACCTGCAGTGATGATGTGGTCCTGAATTCATGCGTGTTCTGTCTTCCTCAGCTCAAAACAACCACCACAGTGGCATGCAGCAGGACCTTCCAGGAGGACCGAATTTGGCTGAATGGCAAAGAGGAAGATATAAACCAATCAAGGCTACAGTCCTGTCTTAGAGAAAGTAGGTTCCTGCTGAACAATATAGAAAACTCAAAGAAAAGTTTTTCAGCTTGATATGCTCTAGAGGGTTCTATATAGAACCTTTTATAGCACCAAAGAGAGTTTGATATTGTAACAATATTAGAACCCTTTTTGGCACCATATATAATGCTTGTCCAAAGGGTTCTATATAGAACGCTCTACAGCACATTTTCCATCAATCTTAAGAACCCTTTGATGATGCAAATAATATGCAAAAGGATTCTTTGAGTGTCCATGGTTCTATATTAAACCATTTTCTTGACTAAAGAACCCTTGAAGAAACTTAATTTTAAGTGTGTGCTTAAATCAACTCCATTAGAGCACTCCGTATACAATTATACAAGATACAACTTGCAATAAAATGCTTTGACAACACACAGACGACTAGTGGTTTCCTTGTGTGTTATGTATATGTGCAAATAGTTGTTGTCCTGATAGAATATTAAAACTCATGCAAATTTGTGCATGTAGTATTTTTTCCTATTAGAGGACAAGGCAAATATAAATTTTAACATACTTTTAACATACCCCTTGCTGTTTACAATTTAATTACAAATAGACAGAAAAGCTCTTTTTTCATGTCCAGTCCGAAGGTTAGCACGGAAAAGGCGGAGCAACAACGATCCCAGTAATGACATCAGTTTGTCTCACCGGGTTCACATCTGCTCTGTCAACAACTTCCCAACAGCAGCCGGACTGGCCTCCTCTGCAGCTGGCTATGCCTGCCTGGGTAAATCTACAGACCACACAGTTCACTGTATGCTGTTTATGTGTATGTTACCTGTCTTTCATATATTGCATAATATGTTGTTTATCTCTCTCTGTTTCCTCTGCCAGTTTATTCCCTGTCCCGTTTGTTTGGGGTGGAAGGGGAGCTGTCAGGGGTGGCGCGTCAGGGTTCAGGCAGTGCCTGTAGGAGCATGTATGGGGGGTTTGTCCAGTGGAAGATGGGCGAGAGGGAGGATGGAAAAGACAGCCTGGCTGAACAAGTTGAGCTGGAGAGTCACTGGCCAGAGCTCAGAGTGCTTATCCTGGTGGTGAGGACTGAATACTCTCTTATATATTGCACACTTACATTCTTAAATGTCTTTTTTCTTTATATTCTATGTTTATATTGTATGTATATAGCTCCTTACTCAGACCAGCACATGAAACTCTACTCACTCACTGCACAGCCTACAGCTCTTTCTCCAGCTTACTCAGCACATGAAACTCTACTCACTCACTGCACAGCCTACAGCTCTTTCTCCAGCTCACTCAGACCAACACATGAAACTCTACTCACTCACTGCACAGCCTACAGCTCCTTCTCCAGCTCCTTACTCAGACCAACACATGAAACCCCTCTCACTCATCACAAAGCCAGTAGCCACTTCTCTGTCTCCTTACTCACTCCAAAATATTAAACTCTGTTTTTTGTCTTAGATTTTTGTGAATTATATTTGGGATCTGAACTCTGGAGGGAGAAGGCTGAGTCACATGACTTGCCAACCTTACGAGTCTCACAGACACTCAGACATGGGCTTGGTGCCACCACCTAACATATTTATTCACACATAGAGACATACAGACAGTCCTCAAATCACAAATATGATAGACATGATGAGCTACAATGAGCCCTAACCAGATCCACTGTTTTCCCGTTCTAATCGAGTCTCTGACTCTATGTCTGTGTGCCAAGGACTGAGATTTTAAAAACAGCAGGGCAGATCCACTGTGGAGTGATATAGTGTTTGTGAACAAAAATGTGCTGTCGTAGCGAGATAAGAGCACAGTTCTAATGTGTCTCAACCAATCAGCTTATGTGTCTGGAACTAACTGTTGTACAACAGAGTATAGAAAACATATTCTGCAAATGTACGAGTGTGTGATTCTTTGATGAATTTACTATTCCAGATGTCGAGTTCTGATCACCAATGTCATGTCAAACCACTCTAAGGGATTTTCTTTACTTTCTAATTTAAATGTGCAGATATTTAGTCATTCATTCATTATGTCGGTTTTCAAACCTGAAATTTGGTGTGTAGTGAAGTGAGGGATTCTTGTTTTCAGGTCAGTGCAGAGCGCAAGCCGGTTGGAAGTACCTCTGGGATGCAGACAAGTGTGAAAACTAGCAAACTGTTAAAGGTACAGAAGATGCGTGTCTTGTGAGCATACCGTGCTTTTCAGTGACAATGTCTACATTTATCTTCTTGTATGTAGAAAAACACACACCCACACTAAATGGTTTGTTCAATGCTTTTCACCCCTCTCTGTTAGCACCGTGCAGAGAGTGTGGTCCCTAATCGTATGGAGGAGATGATCAGTGCTATTCAGAGAAGGGACTTTGCATCCTTTGGTGAGCTGACTATGAAGGACAGTAACCAATTTCATGCCACCTGTCTGGACACCTACCCTCCCATATTCTACCTCAATGATGTATCACGAAGAGTCATCAGCCTGGTCCATCGCTACAATCAGCATTACCAGGAGACCAGAGTGAGTATAGCAGCGTGACAAGAGGCCAGGTTTTACAACCCCATTATTACACTGATGCAGGTTTTTTTGTGTACCTCTACATACATCAGAAGATTTAAGATGGCCAAAAATGGCAAAGAACCACTTGCGGCACCTTGATCGTGTATGAGTTTAAGAAACATGGCTGATACATCACTATTTATATTGATATGATCAATACCTGGATATATAAACAGAGCAATATATCATTTATATTGGGTTTAAAAGTTTTTACTTAACCTTCTGTTTCAGTATTATGGAAACATTTTTTCTGCTCCCTCACACCAGTCTGCCCCCTGCTCTCAGCACCTCCTCTACTCTGCTCCTCTCCTCCCCCATTTACATTCTCACACACACTATGGAGGGAGCATAGTGTGTGGAATTAGACTTAGTGTGTATAAAGAAGAAATGATCAAATTTCAGTATGTTTTAATACAGTAGAAAAGACCAAAGAAGGATTTCATAGGGTTTCCTAATTTTTCATGTTGTATTTTTCACATCATATATTGTATTTTATATCATATATTGCCAATCAGTTAAAGTTTCCATGGATATGATTTTTTGTTAATATCACCCAGCCCTAGTATGAGAGATGAGTCTCGTACGTACACTTTGACTCAGTTCAGGATCAAGTACTGATGTTAGATGTTCACCACCACTCCAGCTCATTTCACTCCAGCTTAA
Organism: Acestrorhynchus altus; assembly: GCA_034509495.1. Lineage (NCBI taxonomy): Eukaryota > Metazoa > Chordata > Actinopteri > Characiformes > Acestrorhynchidae > Acestrorhynchus > Acestrorhynchus altus. The sequence goes on from CM067508.1 coordinate 19,720,542, forward strand.
GGTATCAAATGGAACTCTATCATTCCAGAGAACACTGATCTGTGTGTGTATATATACATTACTGTGCAAAGTTTTAGGCACCCTGTGTAAATGATAATGAAAATCTCCTTATCTGGGCAGTGAGTGTATATTACCTCAGTAAAACACAGTAGAAGACCTACAGAAAGTCATGGTTTTTCATCACTGTGTTTATAAAAATATCTCTGAAGCTCTCCGCATGAGAGTCTAGTATTATTTATGCTATATGTATAATAATATAATATATACATGTATACTATATTATTATATATGGTCTTATCCAACACCTGGTTTGGTAAATCAGTGCTTAATGATGTTAAATTAGGTGCACTGCTGCTGGAATTTAACACATCCAGGTGCTGGCTGGGGATATCCAGAAGAAATTTGGAACCAAGCTTTGTTCTTCAAACTAGCTCACAAGATCTCAATTACTTTCTTCAGAATGAGAAATTATTCTTCCTCTTTACTGTATTTCTGTTTACCTGCATACGTTCTTACAGGGTCTGGAGTTTCTATGCTAAACTCTTTTATTGGTCAGAGAGTGCACCTTAAAATGAGGAGGATCTTCAATTTGAAGGAAAGAAGGGGCGTGACTTCAGATTGGATTCATAGTTTAATGTTAAATTACAAAGCAAAGAAACAACTGCATGTCATATACTGTGGCCAACCAATGAACAGTTTTCATTAAATTGATGTTAAAATCACGTGCATGACCATCATTTCAACAATGATTCAATGACCAAATGATTTTGGGATATTGAACTATGTTTCTAGTAAAATCCCAAATGTTCTACTATAACCAGGTCCCCAAAATTATCCTGGATTATATTTGTAGTTATGTCATCCTTGTTGAATCTGATATCTAAACAGTATTTTGTGCAGTTTATCTGATAAACACTAGAGGGCCCCATTAGTGTAGCAGAGTTATGTCCAACATTGGTTTGTCGTCTTTTGGATTCTTAAGCAGTATTTTATTCGAAGGAAATTCCCTTCACTCCTCTTACAAGCAAGTTTTCTGAGATGATGAATTATCCCAAAACAGGGTTGTATATGATTATTTGGATTTTTAATTTAATTATTAGAGTCACAAAGGCCATCATACCAGTGTGCATCTATATATTTTTTCTAGATTTGTTCTATATTTCCACATTTCAGACTTAATCAGGGACATTGGTCTGTACACAGCCTGTGTCTCCTATGTACAGGAAAATGTGCACCATTCATGTCTTCAATGAGAGGACAAATTCTGTTAGAGCTGTGAATATCTTTTATAAAGACAAACATCTCTGTTTTCCAGGTGGCGTATACTTTTGATGCAGGTCCTAATGCTGTGATCTACACCTTACAAGAACATGTCCCTGAATTTGTCCAGGCTGTTTGTCATTTCTTCCCCCCAGAAACCAACATTGGAGAGTAAGCATTTAATTTCAGCTGGATTTAAAAATGTCCCAAATATGAGATGTATGAGTTACATAAATTATCAGCCATAGAATTAAACACATTAATGCAACTACTTATTGTACATAAAGAAGTTTGTGTGCTGATGGTGCCTGTTGTTGTTTCAGGTTTCTAAAAGGCCTCCCAGTGGAAACGGCCTCATTGTCTGATGAGCTAAAGAGAGCCATTGGGATGGAGCCTGTTCCGAAGAGCATCAGTTACATCATCAGCACTCAGGTATGTGACACAGGTTTGATTCCAGTTGACGGAAACTGTGATCATTTCCAGAACAATAAACCTCAAGTGTTTGAGGTAAATGTTGTGTAATGATTAACCTGCAGAAAGATTGGAAATCAGTTCATGGTGATTTGCGTTTTCTCAGGTTGGTCCAGGTCCGTGCGTTGTGGAGGAACCAAACCTTCATCTGTTAGGCCCAGATGGATTTCCCAAGAAGAGCACTTGAGTATTTAAGATAATAACCACAGCACTAAAATCTGGCCTGAAGGGGGAAAAGGAAGAAGATTTCAAGCTTATTTTTAGAGCAAGAGTTTTGTTTTTGCTCTAATGTTCCAGTGCTAATGTTTAATAGAATAAGATATGAGAATATTCTGAATGTGTGTGTATGTACATAAATGTTGTGTGGATATGCTGTGGATATGAGTGTATTTTTCTAGCTTTATAAAAATTATTTGATTCAAATGAGTGTTTCTATTTCTATTACATTTATATAAACTTTTCATTTCTATAAACACCCTTAACAAACAATTGCTAAAAATAATAATAATGATTATTATTATCATTATTATTATTAATAGTTAATAACAGCTATGAACAATTATTGATATTGTTATACAACTTTCTGAGTCATAAAAAGACAACAAATAGAAAAATGCTCTTATTAAGTGATAACAAAGCAAAGTAATTGTTTACTACATAAATGAGCTGACACACTGTAAACTAGTACAATAAAACAATGTCTCTAACTGATTTAAAACTAATATAAACTCATATAAGGACTCATACAATAATAAACTTGGGTTCACTCTTAGGCCAAAGTCATATCATTAAAACCACCTTTCTACAATTTTCCCTATAAAGTCCTTTACAGAATGTATCTGACAATACAAACTAAAGCAGCAGGTTCTTTCAGTCCTGTGAGTTAGAAGGTGGAACCTCCATTACCACCATCATGAGCCATGGGCCTTATGACCCTGTGATCGTCCTACAACAGTAGGCAGCACTTCTGGTCAGTACTGACCACTGCATGCTGAGAGCAAGACCCTCGACAGACCTGAATGACGTCACCAAATTGACGTCACAGTTGTGTTTTTTTCTGTTTGTGTTTCACTGAAGGTAATGACACAGTTACAGACAGGGGGTGTCTAGCTCAGTGCACTTCTTGGGCTGTGTCTGAAACTGCCTCACTGCCTCACAAGGCAGAGTAAAGATGAATATCTGTAATCCTGACAGAAACAGTGCGTCCTGTGAGCTGGTGACACGTCACTGCAGTAGTTCTCCTCATCCTGTAACACTTCTGCCCAATGAAGCTGAGTTCAAGCATGACCCTGCCTCCCTGCCTCAGACTCAGCAGGGCAGGGCAGCATGTCTAATGTGTCAGACACTGTTCAGACCCTGTTCAGACTCTGCAGAAGCGCAGGAAGTGACGGCGTCACGGACCCGCCCACCTTTGTCTCCTAAAAGTTAGAAGTGATTCTTAAAGGTGTTGACTGTCAGCAGCAGCTTCACAATCCAACCTCTGAGCTCTGACTTCACCTCCGAGAAGATGGGGAAGATAGAGTGGGCAATGTGGGCTAATGAACAAGCTCTTGCGTCAGGATTGAGTGAGTAACTCCTCCAAACTCCTCTGAACTCCTCTCAACTCCTCCAGACTCCTCTAAACTCCTCCAGACTCTTCTAAACTCAACCAAACTCCTCTAAACTCCCCCAAAATCTTCTAAACTCCTCCAAACTCCTCCAAACTCCTCTAAACTCCTCCAAACTCCTCCAAACTCCTCCAAACTCTTCTAAACTCTTCTAAACTCCTCCAAAATCATCTAACAAACTGCTCTAAACTCCTCCAAACTTATCTAACAAACTGCTCTAAACTCCTCCAAACTACTTCTACTACTTCTGCTCCTACACGACTAATTCTTAGAGTTTATTCATACATGGTCTGTGTCTCTCAGAAGACTTGTATCTCCAGTCTTACAGGAGAAGGTGAAAACTGCTTACATCTCAGTGGAAGTCAATGTACATCTGTACCAAGTCATTTTGGAGCTTTTCTACATTTTGCTACACTCACAATCACAATCTGACAATATAAGCAACTGCCAGATTCACATGATGTCAACAATGAACATGAGGCAGGAAGGTTGTTAAACCTCCTGTAGACTCAAATCACTCTGCTTTTTATGACAGTTGTAGAAAGGGGTGTAATACTACCCACCTTAAATTGAGGGTTCTTCAGTAATGAAGAGAGTACCTTTTTGAAAAAGGGTTCTACGTGGCACCGGAAAGGCTTCCACTATTGTTATGATGTAGCTTTTAACAATAGAACCCTGTTTGTCCACAAGGTTCTGTATAGAATCCTCTACAGTGCATTATTCATTATTCTGAAAAACATTTCACAATGCAAAGAACCCTTTATTCATGCAAAGGGGTCTCACTCTCTCTTTCAATTTTCTTTACTGAAAAACCCTTATTTTTAAGAGTGCGTATCAGAACAATTGTATAATAGAACCATTTACCTTCTACAGCACATTCTGATAATCCCTTGCAGAACCTGTATTTTTAAGTGTGTAGTTTAAGTGAAAGTGTAGGGAGCAACAGAGAAGGTTCACATGAAATCTGGTCTTCTGAGCTGATGAGAAAATATTGGAATGACTCATGAGAGCTTTTTTTAAAACTACTTCCCTGTTTCAGTTTATCTGACGGGTGGCATTGTTGGGGTGGCTGGACAGTTAAAAGGCTGGGAGTTCGCTGCTTTTGGGATGTATCCTTTCATATTAGCTTACATGAACTCATTTAATCACATATGGACCATGTCATCTATCTCCACGTCTCCCCTTTGTTTCGATATTAATCTGTATGAATGTAAGAATAGGCATCTCTGTATTCCTATAGGACTTTCTCAGAGTAATCTGCAATACTCTTATACCATCCTGACGTCATACAGTACAGTAATGTATAATTCTATCAGTTTACAATAAGCAATTATGTATTTGCTACTTATAAATCTTTATAAGACATGACACTTGTTTCAAAAACAAACAGAAAATTATATACATTTATTTTAGTGTATGTATTACTTGTTTATAAAATTATAATTATCACTAGCCGCATTAATTTTTGTGTTTCTTTTGTGTGTGTGTGTATATATATATATATATATATATATATATGTGTGTGTGTGTGTATGTGTGTGTGTGTATATGTGTAGAAATGCAAAGTAATGGGCACACCTTTTCAGTTGATCAATTATGTTGATTTTAAAGTATAAAAGAGTGAACAAATCATCAGAAAACAAACATCTTAAAATTCTGCATATTTTAAACACAATATAAATATATAATTAAGTTTAACATGTAAAGAAAATAGAACATGTATTTTTTGTGGCATTACGTTTGCCCATTTTTCACTTTTAATACGTTAAGTAAATATACAGCAGTGATGTGCAGAAGTGTTTTCTGTAAAACATGTGATTATTCACACTCAGGAAATAAGCAACATTTTGACCAGGAGTGCCCAAACTTTTGCATGGTCGCAATAATTCTTTGTTTACTGTCATTTTTGTCTAGTTTTGTGAAAAGATGATAACTATTGATAATTAATCATTATTGATATTGTTATACAACTTCCTGGATCATACTCTTTGGATATAACTTTCAAACTGTAAATGTATTTGTATTTGCACATTAATAATTTAAATACAAATAGAGCTTATTTATTATTTTACACATTAGTTTAATTTCACTGAGAACATTAGTTTTAAGATGTGTAAGTGAGAAAGTAGTGGACTTCCGCATTGTTTATTGCCCTTAACTTGCACAGTGCTGCAGGTGTTTTCGTGTGTTTGCTTGAGTACCCAAGGAGCAAGAGGGCCAAAGGTACCAGTGTTGAGAGAACGTGAGTAACTCCTTCACAGTCAGATCTTTCTGCAAGACTGGTTTCAGAAAACACAGTGCTATTCAAAGCCGTTTGAGTTACTTATTATTGATTTGTTCAAAAGTCAAATCATATCACAGTTTATTCATGGCATACACAATCATAAACAGTATAACTAGCAGTGAAATGCTTTGTTCACTCTCTGTTCACATGAAACCATAATATATAATGATAAAATATACAGGAAACCATACTGTATAGCTTTAGTCATCTATGAAAATAAGAATGCTCTTTATCTGGGCAGTAAGTCTGTAAAACACTAATATTAGAATAAATGCAAATAAGATCCCTACAAAAACAGGGGCTTTACATCACTGTGTTCCTTAAAACATCTCCAAAGCTCTAGTATTTATAGTTGTCATCCAACACCTTGTTTCATAAATCAATGCTTAATCATGTTAAATCATTTGAGCCGGTGATTAAATTGAAGACATCCACACGCTGAATGGGGGCATCCAGGAAATTATGTTGCTTTTACTGTATTTGTTTACTACAATCAGAGGTAAAATGATGTTCTCAAATGGTTCTATATAGAGCCATGAACACACAAAGAACCCTTTAAATAAAGGTTTTTTGCATTGTCAAAGGGCTCTTCAGATTAATGGAGATGGTTGTATATAGAGCCTTCTGGGAAAGGTATCTATATGGCAACAAAATGAGGTCTGCTATTGTTATGACATCAAACTTGTAATAATAGAAGAACCCTCTTTAGTGCCATATGGAACCCTTTTCCAAATGGTTTGATATTGCACCTTCTACAGCACATTTTCCAAAAAAAAACCCTTCAATCATGAAAAAGGTTTGAGTGTTCAGCGAACCATATTATTTACTGAAGAACTGTTAAAGTACCCATGATATAGGTAATGTTATATACTCAGAGCTAGATCTTTTATAATTGTACCATAGGTACAATATTGTACTTTTGGTACTTTGGTAGTAGTACTTTACAAACAATATGGCTAAAGAAAAGGATTATGAAGTTGTAGCCATAATAGGGTACAACCCCAGCAACAAGCTTTGCACTCTTTTAAGTCCAAATCTGTCCTTCATTCTTAGCATGTACACTAAAACTTTAAATAATGTCATTAGGTGTCTAAAACAGTACTAGATACTAAATATATACACTGTAGAAAGTAGAAATTGGGTTAAAAGTGAACAGACTGTGTGCAATATAGAGAAAGCAATGTTGACTGTAAAAATCCTGGTTATTCATATTTTAGTGTTTGATTTTGTGTGTTGTTTTCCAGTGGTCAGTACTGCTTCACTGTATGTGTAAAGGCTTTCGGTCCCCTGACTCGAAATTACTATGTCCGAGCATTCCTGCATGCTGCGTGAGTACATTGACTTTATCTCAACACTGCATATTTTCCTTTGTTGAAGCAGACTGACAGGTTATGTGACGTTTTTTGTGTGTGGCCTGAAGTGATTACAGTGTTACAGCACTGCTGTGACTTCAAAAATACTGTTCTTCAGTAAGTTGTGTTTTCTCTTTTTTAAACTACAGACTGTGCGTCCCTGGGGGGTTTATGCTTGCCACAGTTTTAGGATGTGTTTGTCTGGGCATGGCCAGCCTCATCTACCTGTCTGTAAGTATCACTGTATCACTGTTTTACCGTAGGTCTGAATACAGTTAGTTGTGAAATGAGGAAACTGAAATAAAGTTTTTGTTGTTTCCTGTCAGGAATTTCCTTTTACACTCTCACACACACACACACACAAAGTCCAGCTTAAAGTCCAACACAAGTCAGTCCAGCTTAATATGATGGCAGTAACTGATTCCCTCTGTCTCATGGAGTGAGATCTTTCTATTCTCTCCTGATCACTGTGATCAATCCCAGCTAAGGCTCAGTACTTAATGCTTCATTGTCAAAACCTTTCCTTCCAGTGTGTGAATGTCATTTTCTATGGAAATGTACCTTTCCCTTCAGAAATATACATGGTTGCTCAGTGCCAAGTGTCCAAATCCCTTCAACACTGCAGCTCTCCATGATCAGGAGTATAAAATAGGAATGCTAATAGGGAAAATCTAACCTTTAAATGGGAATAAATGGGAGACAAACTGAGCGGGTGGAGTCATGAACTAAACATCTTAGTCAACATTTAATCATTTATTTAAGAATTAAATTTGCAATACAACTACAGTGTCTTAAATTACTTAAATTATATGTTTATATATGTTTATTTCCTATAATAAAACTGGTTGCTATTAGCAAATCTCCGTACACTGTGAACCGTTGGTGTTGCACTGTACTTAGTTTAGTTAAGCACTCTTCATTTCTGTATTGCAACATCTGTGGTACTCCTGGCTTTGATTGTGTACACTAATGGGTTCTGTGGGGAACTACAAGCTGACACTTCTCTAAACATTCACTTCCTTTACTATTTCTACACAGGCGGCTATTCATGGGGAGCATTGGGTGCCAATTCTGCCTAATACAGAGACGAAGAAAACAGTCACGCAGAGCATCAAGCACCCCCCTCAGAACCCACCCCCACGGCCACCCCCAGAAATGCGCAGGAAGAGAGCAGAAGACCTTGAGTCTGCGGCCTATGTTAACCCCCTGCCTGTGACAGCTAATGAGTGATGATCTGCTGCATTTCTCCATTATAAAGACTCTCATGCTGACAAACAGGTGACAATGGTATAATGAGAGGATTGACCTGTTTACTCTGTTCATGTTCATCAGTCTTAATCTGTATTGTGTATTCAATTATGAAACTGTTATTTCCGTGTGTTTCTGTGTACTTTGGCATTGACTCAACCTGCTTCAGCACCTGCATATTAGTGTGTTTGAGCCATTGTCTGTTCTGTGCTTTTATTCTGCACAAGAAACCACATTGAAAACAGTGTCTGTGATAATTAACCATATCAGTGCTCTCACTCAAAATTGTGATATCTCCAAAATGGTAAATTCATCAAAATGGCATTTGTCATATTGTAATATCTCACACAGTGTGTTTATATGCACTTTCCGCAGTTATGTGATTACTCCAGTGATCATATAAACAGTGTACTTCAATTTCTTAGATCAGTTTAAGGCCTAGAAATGTGATTAGGAAATCTGATAGGAAAAGAGAGCGGGATTTTTGCTCAGTCTTTTCCCAGCACTTGTATATTTCTGAGCAAGCACTATTCCTGACAAGCTGCAGCTGTCCCTGATCAGGGGAGGAGCATTCAGCCCGAACCTCCAGGCGAAATGGCATCTCTGCCTTCCTCCCACCGTATTCACATTCATCTGGGATATTTTTGTCTGCTTGTAGAGTAGAAATCTGATTATGGCCTAACTCATGAAAACCCAGAGTTTCCCATGATATGATAACTTAAGTGCATGTAAATGTGTTGATTTGATTGCTTACAAATGCAGATTTTCTGTAACTGAGTAATTGAGTGCATGAACAAATTTCAGAGTCAATTTAGGCAAAAATTGAAAAACGTGTTGGTGTCGAATTGAAAAAAATGTTTTTGCATGAAAGCAATAATAGAAATTAGAGATAAAATGTGAAGGCATTCCTTTTTAGCAATGGGATTGAGTTGAAAATGTTTGCTTTAATTTTTGAGGGTTTTTTGTAAAGTTACTGCATGTTTTCTAATGATATTTGTGCCATGTTGTGCAGGATGGCTGTTGGTTAGACTCATAAATATGTATGCTGCCTGTATCTTCTGAGCTTATTTCGTTGCACTGGTATCTGTCAAACTTATTTGTTATTTATCAAGTATCAAGACTATCCAGTTAGTCTTGGTTCAGACATGTGAAATGATGGCAAACCCCTGTTTTGTGGCCACTCATTAACTTTCACTATTGTTTCACTTTACCAAACATAATTCATCTCTTTATTTACAGTATCAGTACAGTGAAACAACAGCAAATACCTTTAAGGTGCACTTTCTGACTAAAACTAGATGTTACAAAGAACAAACTACTACACAGAAGGCCACCAAATATGGTTTAGAGTTAGCAGATGTCTGAGAAGCCGATGTGAGAATGAAATGATATGGTTACACTGGATTTATGAATGTTCTACAAACAGTGGATGGATGATTTTTTGCTGTAAAGCTGTAAACAGTTACTGTTTTTTTTATCTCATTTTGTTTTAATGATAATGAATATTGACCTCATAAAGTACTGTATATTTGTGCTTTTATATTATACTAATAAACTCAGGAAATCTAACGTCTGTGTTTACTAAAATAATATTCTACATTTCCCTCAACGCTGTATCACACTTCTTGATTTAAGTTGTAGTTCTGCTTTTTCAGAGCATTCTTTCTTTCTCCCTCGCGGTTGCTAAACATGGGGAAATCCTATTCTTACAGCAGTGTAGTACGTGACAGACACAAAACGCTGTAACGGTGATGTTGAAACAGGTTACAGACTTATTTAACAAAAGAGAAGTTGTGTGGTCCTCTGAGCTTCTGTGTTAAAACTAGACTTTGGTGGAGAAATGTCACTTTGTGAATTTGTTGCTTCTTTCATGATGGAAAACAATTAGTCTTAAGTCACGACGTTCATGCCAGGAATGTATTGTTTGTATGAATAAAGTACATAGAGGTTATTCCACAAGATTGAAGACTTGTGTTTGACAAGAGCATAGCCACACCTTTTACATTCAAACCAGCAGGAAAAGAAACCACTTCCCCTTACAGGCTCACCTTGAAGGGCCTTATGACGTCCACAGGTTTATCTGAAGGCTTTGGAGCACTCTGAAGGATTTGCCCTTCATGAGTCGATACAAAGAAGATTCTTCCTTCTGTTACTCATGTCTTCATTACTTCCTGGTCCCACATCTTTGATAAAGGCCAAGTGGAATTACTGTATTTGAGGAAGAGATATGTATAGCTGTTCTGGGCAGTATATTAGGGCCAGGTTTCCCAAAAGCGTCTAGGGGGAGGTCCACTATTCACATGTGCTATTGTAGTTTATCTAATCATCTATTTTCAGTTGTATTTAGGTTTTTATTCAGGTTTATTCAAATGAACGTACTGCTGGGAGATTGAGGATGATATTTCATAATATACAAACAAGTCTATACAAACTTCTTGAGGCCTTAAATCTTGGAAACACTGTCCAGCTTCATTTTAATATTTACAGTAAATTAAGATTACTGAGGTGGGAGAAGGACAACCTCTACAGCAGAGGATGTTCTTCCAGAGGCAGCTGAAGAAATCCAACCTTCTACAGGCCCTGATGATCACGTCAATCATCACACCATCTATAACCATCTGAATTAGATCCACCTGTGAAGAAAAGGCCATACAACTATGCTATACAACCCCTTCATTTGACCAGTAATCTTAACATTTTAAAGACTTTTTTTCTTTGCCCAGAACCTTGCAGGCCCTTACTGTGGTCACAACTTTACAACCCCCCTGTACTCCCAAACCCATTCACAAAACTCATTTTCATTTTACAATCCCCTGTAATGTGATTCAGACCTTTATAACCCCCCTTACTGATATTACAGGCCTCCTTAATAGAATGCTACTTTTACTGATGAATTTACAGACATGCCATCTTCCATTTCGACTGAGTTTTCTTGCTGATTTTTATATTGCGGATGATTTTGACATACATATTGATATACTGTGTGTATATATATACAGTAAATTTCACCAAAGACATCAGTGATATACTTGATCTTTTGGACTCTTTCAGCATGTAACTGGTGTCACGTCCTCTCATGGTCACACTCTGGATGAGGTCATCTCAAAAGGACTCCACATTAAAAGATGTGATAAAGATGTGGCTTTGTCAGATCCTTTCTGTGTGGATCCCAGCAAACATGGAGACCACACAAGGCAGCTTTGAGAAAAAGGAAAGGATTATAAATGACTCTGTAGCGTCACGTTTCATCAGCAACACATGCTCTGCACCATATGACCCATCTGATTCTGTTGATGCTCTGCTAAATCAAGCAGACAGAAAGTTCCTGGGAGGAGTTATACAGCAGTTCAATTCCAAATAATGGGATGTAGGTGGATGAGCACAGGTGGGGTACAGCCAGGCTTCACGTTCACAAATAAATCTTTAAAGATAGGCTGCATGATTATAACTCAATAATATGCAAAGCAAGACAATCCTTCTTCTCCAACATCTTCACCATGGTTGACAAGATAACAAAGTCAGCTCCTGTCATGGCCCCTGAATTTGCTGTCACTGAGAGATGTAATGAGTTTGCAAACTTTTCAACACAAAAATTTGCAATATCAGAGAAGCCAATAGTACATCATCTCCCAACCTGTGCCTGTGCCTGTGTCCTCTCCATCCCCACACAATAATACCACGTATAAAATGTGTCAGATTTGTGCTATAAGTTTATCAAGAATGTCTTTTTCTCAGTATCAGCAGAGATGCTTCAGATAGTAGACATCTCTCTGTTTTCCCAAACACACTAAGAACTGCAGTTGTGAAGCCTCTCATGAAAAGAGAGACACGTTTCAGTCAGAATGCTGACCTAATTATAGCACTGAGATGGCTCTAATCATAAATATCAATGACATTCTTTTAAAGCACACTCTGGAAAGTGTGTTTTACTGCTGCTAGATTTCAGTGCTGTATGTGATACTGTTGACAACAGAATTCTCATACACCTGAGAACTGGCTCTACAGACAGACATACATACATACAGCTGTTTCATAACCCCGACAACACGTGTTGACACAAACGTGTGTCCGACGTTGTGTAACCCCCCCCCCCCCCCCGAAGCTCAACACAAACACAGCCCTCTCAGCCGGTAACGTAGCGCCCTCTACTGGTTACAATTGGGACAAACAGAGCAACACGTGGACTATAAATAGAAAGAAAGGCGAAGGATTAGGACTAACCTAAAAAAAACCCAAATAAAGGCTGTTCTGCATTTCTGTTATGAACCATGTTGTATAACCCAATCAAACACTTCATTATTATCAAAGAGGAATTTATTTAAATGGTCATCACATGTAAAGTGGCATATTTCCTATAATTGATGGTTTTCATACCACATACTTACAATTTATTTTATACCATAAATACGAACCAGACTGTATCAAAGCTTAAACAAAAGTAATCTTGAAATATGTGAATTAAAAAATATAAAGTTGTGAATTAAATGAACAAAAAGCTTTTTCACTGTATTTTTTTTAAATGCACAAGTATATATCTAGCTGCACACACACACACACACACACACACACACACACACACACACACACACACACAGGGGTTGGACAATGAAACTGAAACACCTGGTTTTAGACTACAATAATTTATTAGTTTGATGTACTAGGGCCTCCTTTTGCGGCCAATACAGCATCATTCTCTCAATGAGCCACCTCTGGGAACTCCTTCAAGATTGTTGGAAAACCATTTCAGGTGACAACCTCTTGAAGCTCATTGAGAGAATTGCAAAGCAGTACTCAGTGCAAAGGGTGTCTATTTTGAAGAAACTAGAATATAAAACATGTTTTCAGATATTTCACCTTTTTTTGTTAAGTACATAATTCCACACGTGTTCATTCATAGTTTTGATGCCTTCAGTGAGAATGTAAATATGTAAATAGAAAATACAGAAAACTTTTGGCCTGTACTATATAGTATATCACACCTGAGATTTAAGAACTGTATGAAAGGTTGGGACTTTTATTCTATTTCCGGTACAAAGTGACAGCGCTTCTGTCGTTGTTGTCCAATCAGGAGAGGTGTTGTTGGCGTTGTTGGGGTCTGCTGGTTATGGTGGTCTCCCGGTTCGGCCCAGCTGCTTCAGAACCGCTGTTTCTCTGATCTTTTTAGGATGTCGAGCCGCGCTTTACGCAGACTGAAGGGGAAGCAGCGCGGTCAGGAGGACATAGATCTCGGAGAGCTGAGAGTGAAGCAGGAGGCCGCTGTAGAAGGAGCGGAGCTGCAGGAGGAGGAAGAGGAGGAAGAGGATGAGCTTTTACAGCCGGGCGGAGGAGCAGGCAGGAGAACCAGGAGGAGCAAAGCTCAGAAGAACATGAGGAATATGTTTGAACTGGTTAGAGCTCCACTGATGCAGAGCAAAACACAGATACAGGCTGGAAGTCAGTGTTTACCAGTGAAAAGCCAAATCCACTCACTGTTAGTGAACATAATAGTTCTGCAGATCAACTCTAATGTGTGTTCAGTCTTTCTTCAGTTCAGATCCTCATGTCAGTAGTTCCATTTTAATCAGTAAAAAGACTATTCTGACTAGTGAAAAGCCCAGTTGCATGTTTCTGTAAGTGAATCATGACCAGTGACTAGTGAGCCATGGTGATGTTTTTACAGAGGTGATATGACACCAACTCATTTCTACTTACAGATTGGCGACCCTGACAATGACACAGACAAAAGCCCCACCGATGAGGAGAGTGTTCTGACAGTGAGAAGCCTGGAGGAGAGTCACATCAGCCATGGACTACAAAAGCAAAAGTGTCCACCTAAAACGGAGACCACAAAGGTTTAACATGACATTACATGTTATAAAATGATAAATAATCATTTGTTTCCTCTTAAACGTGTACAGGAGTCTCTACAAACATTGTCAAACACCAGATATGTGTAGTTTCCCAGTTTCATGTTCTCATGTGACGTGTTATTGAATGTATAGTTATCGTCCTCCCTGTTTACATGTGATAGTGTTTTCTTTAAGTGCATCAGAAAGAGAAGAATTGTTTTTCTGATTGATACTAGATACACGTGTAGATTCGGTAGGTTTGTGCTGCTTCTTGTTTTTTGGGTGCTCTCTGAGAAACTTAGAGAGGGTAGATTGGAGTTTAAAAAGAACAGCAAATGTATTTCAAGCAATCATGTTGTTAAAAACTGATGTGGAGCTCCTGAGTGGGGCAGCTGTCTACGGGCTTGTTTACACCTGGCATTTTGTATCCAGATGGTGTGTGTGTGTATATATACTTTGACTGGATTCTGTTTGTACTTGTCAGTATAATGCGTAAAATGCCTCCGCAGTGTGACCAGATGAAATCCTATTTTACTCTACCATGTAAAATGCACCCCAACATACATGTTTTCTGTTCGGCTTTTTGTAATCAACACGCTCTCATTAAAGTTGTTCTGCTTTGGGAGACTATGAACAGTTTAGAGGAACTATGGGGGTTCTACAATGCAGTGGAACAATAGATGGTCATTGCAGTACTCTGGCTTCTATCAGAAAATGCAACTGCCTATTTTTATATAAATAAGAGAACTCTGTAATATTGCCAGCCTGAATGAAATAAGCATGAACAAGAGCATACCATGCACACACACAAGCGAATGAAGGACATATAGAAAGTAAGAGGGAGAGAGAATCAGATTCACAGAATCACAGCACTTTTGCTTTTATTTCCATTCGCCTGACTGAACTTGCTCACAGACACTCATTTACACTTAATGTGGATGAGATCCATCTCTGACCAGGTCAGATTGGGGTTTGGATGATCCAATCACAATCCAAAGTCTTGGGAAGGATCACAGCTGTCTTTCTTTTCCAAATGTGAGCTGATAACCAAAAATGCACATTAATGCCAGGTGTAAACAGGCTCTAAGTGTTGTCTCTATCATCAGAAGATTGCAGGTTTGATCCCTGCTAAAAGATCTGGCAGTTTGCATTCTTCTCCCAGCATGTCTCAGAGGATGCACCCTTGGTGCTAGTCATCGTTTGGCAGGTGTGAGTATAGTAATTGCACTTGGATGTGAACCAAAACAATGTCCATTAGATTTCAGGATGTCCGGTCCCAACAAAACTTTACAAACTTTATTGTGGTGAGAACATTGATCTCACTCAAGTATCAAGTGTGAGTTAAATGTAAGGGCGTACAATAGCATTTTATTTTTCACAATTGTAAATCTAAAAAAAAAAAAAAAATTGTATTGTATTCCAACAGGCCCAATAAATGGCTCTGTAGGTGTCGTTTAACCTGGAATATTGGCCAGATCATTGCTGTAGACTTGATATCATAGGGTTTTATGAAACATTAAATTCTTATAGTAATCCTTTCTTTTTTGTTTCCTAGTCTGATTGTAGTGAGAAGACAAACAATAAAAAGAAAAAGAAGAAGAAGAAAAAAAAGACAGCTGCTGGAGATGTGCAGGTATGAACTACATATTACATTTGAGTACGATGTGTCAGACTGGTCTTTGTGTTTATGTTCTTTCTCTTCTCTCTTTATCTTCTGTATCTTCTAGGAGGAGTTTGGTGTGGGGGATGACATAGATGCATTGTTGGAGACCATAGAAAAGACCAATGGCCTCTCTCACCAGAGTGAGGACAGTGGTGTCCCGGGCCATCGGCCTGTACTTTATGTGGAACACAGGTGAAGTTTTTTTGTTGTTGTTGCGATTTTAGTCTTCAGTGTATGCTTGTGCTTCAAGGCCCAACAGGATGGCATTCATTCTGTTTTCTAGTGATTTGTTTTGAGCATTTCTGATCGTGTTTTTCAGGAACCTGAATCCTGAGAATGAACTGAAGAGATATTTTGGAGCTCGGGCTGTTCTGGGAGACCAAAGGTTGGTTTGGTGTTCAAGTTGTTTAAGCATATGATTAAATGTTAGGGGTCAAACCATTTGAACTGTCACGGTACATGGGTCACAGTCCGGTGCATGTAGTCACAAAAACAATACACAGTACATGCTATTAGGGTACATTTGCTCTCAAAAGTGCACACCAGCTGGAAACCGTTGGATTTACATGGCATTTTGCCAACTGAACTTAACCAACAGAAGATTAGCAGGCATTTCTCCAATATTCTGGCTTTAACTTGCCTCATGAAATAATGGTGGATCAGATGAGGATGTGTCAGCATTTTGTGGTGTGTGTGTGTGGAAACACCTTGAACATGCCAATGTTTTTACATTTTACTGCTTAATTAAAATGCCACAGACAGGGTCTTATGTAATGTATTACATTTTTTCTCAATTTCACTTTTATTTATTTATTTTTTTTCTCTTAAGGAAAAAATTCATAATCGTAAATGCATCATCACAGAAATAATAGGTCCCTATACAAGCTGTATTAACTACCTCAGGGGGGTGCTATATGTCACTAGATAGAACAAATTATCTTGCATAATTTTTTGGTCCAGTTAAATGAAAAGACATGTGAGTTAGTCTTATGTTTTGATATTTTTTTGATTGTGCCATACCAAACGGTGAACTAAACTGTGACTTCATAATAATCAGAATCAGAATTACTTTATTAATCCTAATTGGGTATTGCAAATTCTTATATTTATATAAAATATATATATATATATAAAAAAATAAAAATGACAGAATTAACACTTTGGAACTATATACATGTTAAAATACTTATTAAATAGCCAGTGGCTATGCTAATAAATAAATATGAACATCCACTGCACACATAAGTAAAATTAACAAATTTCACAAATGAACCATAGTGGTTTGTAGTGATCACCCATAAAGGGAGGTCTTATAGAGTTTGATGGCCACAGGTAGGAATGACCTCCTATGGCGCTCTGTAGTGCATTTTGGTGGGATGAATCTGAAAGTGCTCCTGTGTCTCATCACTGTATGGTAGAGTGGGTGGGAGTCATTGTCCATAATGGCCTGCAGTTTAGACAGTCTGTCTGTTGGCGTTTGCAAGCAAGCAACAGCATATGATAGCACGTGATGTATTCTAGCACGTGACACAGAATTCTAAACTTCATTTATATGGCACCTCTCATGCATCATGAAAGTGATGTACAGAAGAAAGTAAAGCATAACAGAAATACATTAGATAGAATAGAATAAAACAAGTATATAAGTAAAATAACAACTGTTATTTCACCCCTAGTACATGTACTATGAGAGAGTAAATCTATTGTGATTTATTTATTTGTGTGTGTGTGTGTGTGTGTGTGTGTGTGTGTGTGTGTGTGTGTGTGTGTGTGTGTATCTACTTTATCCAGGCCCAGGCAAAGACAGAGACAGTTTCACCGCAGTATATGGATGACCACACCTAAAGACACTTGGCCTCGTTTTAGCCGACCAGGTATGCCTGAGGTGCACACTGACACTGAACTGCATGCTTTAACCACATGCTGCAAATGCTACAATTGCTTTTATGGAGAGATGCCACTGAAGAACAATCTTTGGCCCCTTTAAAAAAATTCTGTAATAAGGATGTGTGAGTATGAAGAACTTTTATATTGGTTAAGCACCTTCACGTGAGTGTGAGCTCCGTGATCTCTGGGCGCCGGCAAGATCCATATTTCCATTGTGTTCTCCCCATATGGGTACTGAAAAATTTGAACGTAGCGTAATGGAATCTATTTTGGAAATGGAAAAATGTTCAGTGAGCATATAAAAATTGACATATACAATCAAAGATCAGTGGCTGGATATAAGATAAGATAATCCTTTATTACTCCCGCAGTGGGGAAATTGACATTATTACAGTAGCAAAGGGAAAGCACGGCACTCAGTACAAGAAAATAGATAAATGCGCAGTGCGGTATATACAGTATACAAAATTAACATTCATTAGACCTTTCAAATATTCTTCATACTCCCATGTCTTTATTACAGCATAGATCTTTGTGGAGAGGTCTTCAAATCTGCAGCTTATATCCAGATTTCACTCCTGGACAAGCAAGAATCTTTTTGGTCTTTTGTGGCATCCCTCAAAGAACCTTTTATTACTCCTTCATTTTTACGAGTGCAATTTTGTCTACTAGAGTCCAAAACAGCCTTATATATACACCTTTATATATGAGTAAGAATTTTATAGACAGCTTAACTGTCTGTACAGTATCAATGAAATGTGTAATTTAAACTTTTGTAGCTCCACAAACCCCTCTGACGCCTTATTATTGTATAACATGTTGACAGTGTTTTCATTCTGTGGCCGCTCTGTGATGCATTTTTGAATCGGGAAATCTTTCCCTAAAGCACAAACACTGTCAGTAGTGCTTTTATTATTAGGAGCAGTTTAGGGCAAGGTACAAAGTTATTCTTCCTTTTGACTTCTGATAATGTGACTGCCCACAGAGGCCCTTAATATACACACACTTGAGCCCCTGGAGCTCCTAGCTCAATGATTGCATTGAAATAAGCCTAATATGATTTCAGAAGGTGGCCTCTCTCTTTTATGTCACATTGTCAGGTTATCCTAGGATGTCTCAGAGACTGTTTTTATCTTGAGGAGGGTCCTGTGGTTATTGCCCACCAGTTCCAATGAGAATTGGAGTTTCAAGAAAGAGTCTACTGTGTACTGAAAATATTAAAATCTCATTTTCCTTGTCAGCCTCATCAGAAGCTCGCGATAACTGTGGTCAACTACTGTTATACACTTTACAATATTAAGTAACTTCTCTGTTCTAATTTTGGTTTGCACTGAACCTGCAGTTTCATAATATTAACTGCATACACTTCAATTTATCTGTGTACCCATTACTCCCTACTTTTCTGTTCTACATTTCTTTTTACAGTTTTTCATTTAAAAATGGCACATTTTCACTTTACACTTTACATGCGTTCCATCTATCTTCTCTATTCTTCCTTTGTTTAGTACACATACCAGTAGTTGTTCCATATCTACACAGTGTACATTCTGCCTCACTTTACATCAGTTTTGCATTTATTTGATTACATTATTCATATGTAATTATTCTGATTACATATGTGTACTTGTACATACTCAATAAACCTTTTACTTTAGGTAAAAATAGTATAATCTAGAAACTGACACATCAAGGACTTTTTTTTAAATGCAGTATAATTAATTAAAACTGTCTTTTGAAAATATTATTAAATATTAACTTTCAAATGAACACTGTTCATTTTTCATCCTCATCTCCTGTCCCTTCCTCCATGAGGTATCTCCATGAGTCTGCTGGAGTCCAAAAATGGCCTCCACTTCTTTGCATTTGAGCACAGCCGTGATTACCAGCAGGTCCAGTTCAAGTTCTTCGATGCTGTGGAGTCAATGGATCCTAATAATATTGTGGTAAACAAATCACAGATTTGGTAGCACCGCACCTATCTATATGTGTTACATTTTTTTTCTTAAATTAATTGGAGCCAGTTAAATCCCGAGTATTAATTCTCTGTCTGTGAACAGGTGCTGCTGCAGCTTAATCCCTACCATGTTGACTCTCTACTGCAACTTTCTGATGTCTGTCGCATCCAAGAGGACCAAGAGACTGCAAGGGATTTGATTGGTGAGTCATTTACTTTGAAAGGCAAAGCCATTTAAAAAAAATTCTCTTTTCTTCTTCACCTGCTTGCTCTGATATTAACTGTGTCAGAATCAGTGTTATGCCACATCATTGATTGAGTGAGTGACTGGCTAATGTAGATCTTCAGGCTTTTTAAGTATTTCTGGAAGTGTATAGGTACTTTCTGATTTGTGGGTTCAGCACCTTTAAGGTTCATTTGACCCATCTAAAGCCAACAATCAATAGTGTACACTGATTGTACAGTACATCTTGTACAGTACATAATCACCATAGAAGGGCACATATACACTATAAATGTCATGAAGTTGTTGAGTAATTCTATGTTTGTACCGTATACTGTCAACAGTAAATAGTAGGGATGTAATGATTCTTGATAGTGGTAATTTTTGATAGGTCATCTGTGATGGAATCTATTTCAGAAATGGTAAAATCATAAAAAAAGCTTTAAAATGTTTACTATATGTAATGAAAAGAAAATATATTAAAATAATTAAATTATTAAAGAATTTTTTTATTTTTTGTAATCAAGAATTCACTAGTCAAGAACATATTTATTCAGTGCATTACATTGTATTGTGTCTTCTAAGGGTTAACCATGTATCCAGGACCATTCAGGATGTATTGATTGCTTCTTCTGACCCTTAATGTGCACTTCCATGTAATTCACATGCAGATTTGTTTCATGTGGTTTGTTTGGTCCACTGCTGATGTGATTACCTAATCACATCAGCTTTGCTGGATCAAACTGATAAGGGCAAATTCAGCAGTTATTGCTGACAGTTAGTGGAACAACTCCCTTTATGTGCATGTGCACTATATGGGCAAAAGTATTTCTAAAATATATATCAGTATATTTTAGATGAATGTTTATATACAGTATATGATGTATAAAAAAAAGATGAAAAATACAATGTGAAAATATTAGGACACCCCACAAATCTTTTGTGTACCTTTAACACATTGAATGTGATCAAAGCAAGGGAGCCCAAAAAAGGTTCAGAAAAATTTAGACAGAATGTTAATTAAAAACTTTAAACAATATAAACAATATCACCTCAGCCCATCTCTCACTCTGTTTATATTCCGATATAGATACACATATCAGTATATCGTCCAGCCCTAGTTGGAGTAACTGACTCTACTGTCCATAGAAGGCTTTCTGTTAGATTTTGGAGCATTGCTGGATTTGATTGCATTTAGTGACAAGAGCATTAGTGATGTCAGGATCTTGGATGATCACTGCCCCTGCTCATCCCCAACTCCTCAACTCATCCCAAATGTATTGGATGGAGCACCATCATTCCAGGGGGCACTGTTCCACTGCTCCACAACTCAATGTTGAGGGTTTATACTGCGCTAGCCCATGCCTGGCATGGTGCCAAAAGGTTCTTTCATTTTTGCCTACTCGAGAGAGTCCTATTCTTTTTGCAGTACTTCTCTGCAGGGACTAGACAAGCTGTGTGTATGTATTTGTACATCTGTGTCAGCAGTGGATGCGACTTAGAGTAGCTGAACACATTCATTAAAAGAGGTGAGCACAAACATTTGGACATATACTGTACCGTAGAGGGTATGTTTATTTGGCTTAGTCCATTTAACCGAATATGAAATTCCTCAGCTGTATTTTGTGATTTATCTGAAACACAGCTGCAGAGGCTGGAGATAAGCAATTATGTATCAAATGAGATTAAGCTCATTTTCTCACTACCACAGTCTTTATCAGAGGAACCTTGTTGAGCGGGAGAGAGTGCATCTCTGTTAGTGGTGACATTTCCATGACTCTGTATTATATCATTCTGTCAGTGAGTGAACTCTGTGACCTCTTCCTTTCTCTGATGTAAGAGGATCCCTTTGAAGCGTTTCTTAAATGTGTCCAGTTTCTTTGTGATTACCATTAGAGCATCTCTTAATTGAATAGAAGGTTTTGTGCTGGTTATTGAATAAACACATCTGTAGTGGGATGTATAAGTCTTTTTAGGACCTACATGTTTACCAGTTTTAGTTCAAATTGAGTTTGTTGGCTAATTTTCTTTTTTAAGAGTTGATAACGGGATGATGGCATGATCAGCTCTTTAGTTTTAACCTCTAGAAGGAGATATTTAGAATGTAGTGTTCTGTCCAGAGCAATGTGTAATGTTTATTTCATTTATTGTATTTTACTTTACCTTTAATTCAGCCAGGCAGGCAATTCATTGTTCTTTACAATAGTGGCCTGACAAATGGCAAAAGATATTTGAGAGAAAGGAGAAAGAGGAGGAAAATCAGAATAAACACACACACACATATATATACATTATTGATATTTATGTCATACATTAGGGCTGAACAGTTAACCAATTTTTATTTCAGAACCATTTATCTACGTAATCTTGCACGTTTGCTCACTGTTAAATCACTGTTAATAAACAAATACATTCTGCAGCTGTTTTGTTGAAACTTAGGATAGCTAGGATACATGGTTCCAAAATAAGAGCAATTATGTCCTGGTCAGATACTGAGAAAGGACCATGAAAATTATTGATACATAGTGACACTTGTTAAGTGTGAAACTAGTGATCTATCTGTTGACTTATTTATTCTGTGCTTTAATATGCTTGTCTTAATGTGAGTGTACCACTGACCTTCACTACTATAATCATTAAATTGTTATTAGTAGTAGAAGTTGACTCTGTCTATTGTGGAGATCCCTGTGGGTATATCTTTGTGGGTGCAGTTCTTTTTTTGTTTGTTTGTTTACTGTGTAATTAAATAATGATTTCAAAATGGCGTCTTTAATGAACATACAAGTGTCTGAACTGGACCTTGGAGCAATGGAAGAAAGTCCCATCGTCTTATGAGTACTGTTTTCTTTACGTCACTGGGATAACCAGGGACACATGCTCTGTTTAACTGTGGGATGTTCTCAATCTGCATCAAATTTACAAAAGACCCCCCTCAGTAACTTACAGGCTTAAAGGACTGCTGGAATGTGTTGGTGCTCAAGAACTGTTTAGGTGGAATGCAAATAAGCATCATCATTAGACTGATCATCTTACTGTTTTAACACAAAGATAATTATATTTTTCCCCAAACTCTAGCATGTACCACATCATTTTCAGTGTTTGATAAATAAAATGCAAAATAAGGTGAGCACAGGTTTTCCTTGTGCATGCTAATGTTCTTCTGTATTTTTGTGGGGTTTTTTTTTACAGAGAGGGCTTTGTACAGCTTTGAGTCCACATTCCACCCTGTGTTCAGCTTAACCTCTGGTACCAGCAGGTTGGACTACCGCAGAGCAGAGAACCGGTCGGTGCTGCTCTCCCACCAATAATGAACGTTAGCACCTCAAAATGTTGTCCTGTTTACAGTTTATTCAATTTCAAATTAATTTTAAATAGTGTTAACATATGATTACCTGGCAATGCTTTTTAACATTACATTTTTTATATTTTAATATTTAAATTAACTAAGTATCTTTTGAACGTAGGTTCAGTCTTCTGTACACCACTCTTTCACAGTTATTTGATTTAAATAATACAATAAACTACAGCCATTTAGTAAACTGATAATTCCCTATTCATTTGGATTATTTTGGATTGCACCAGCATACTAAAGATTATCTGCCAATTCAAAAAATCTTGGCAATCTAAAAATGAATTGGTTATGTCATTGTTATTCAAACAGAAATGGATGTTTTGGTGGTCAGTATTTTACCCTCTATCTGATTCAGGGCCTTTTATCTAGCGGTTTATAAGCACATGATGTTCCTGGAGAAAAGAGGCTGCCCCCGCACAGCTCTGGAGTACTGCAGACTGCTTCTGAGGTACCCAGCACTGCACCATTTCACTGTTACCAGCAACAAAGTTCAACTCAAATCTTACTTTAGAAGTTCTTGTCTGTAAAGTCTGTGAACTGTTTAACCTGATTAACAAATAATATTTGTGTGCTTGTGTGCGTGTGTGTGTGTGTGTGTGCGTGTGTAGCTTGGACCCGGATAATGACCCTTTGTTCATGCTTCTGCTGATTGATTTCCTGTGTCTGCGCTGTCGGGAGTATGCTTCCCTCATCCGACTGTACGAGGAGTGGGAGGTGAGATACTCTGTTCAGATAATAATGTTAATAAAGTTAATAATGTTGTTGGTTGTATATTTTGACAAGATATTTTAGCCTTGGTAACAGTGTTCAGAAAGTAATGAAACTGTTTACAGTAATCTGGGGTGTCAAGGTCAAAAAATAAAATAATGTCAATCCAAATAATCCAAAATAATCCAAAATTCTGTACTATTTCATATAGTCCAAGCTGTCCTAAAGCATACTAATTACTCTGATTGATTGGGAGCAGCTGTATATTTCAACTCAGCAGATTCAAACAGCATCTCTCTGCAGTTGGTTTTTGTTGAATGTGGACTCTGCTGGTGGCAGCGTCTCAAGGCAGACAGTTCAACGGTCATCACACTGCTGTGTTCCATAGCAATAGGTAGATTACTCTTTAGGGTAGTCTATTAGAGCAGCACTTTAGAGAATGTTCATCTGTGTGAAGTGGAAGCAGGTCATTGTTTCTGTAAATAAGATATGAATGCTGATCTGATCTGTTGGTTTAGGTCCATCGGAAACTCTCCCAGCTGCCTAACTTTGCGTTTTCAGTAGCGCTGGCCTTGTACCACTTGAGTCAGCAGGAGGAGACTCCACCCGAGGAGAGCCAACGCATGAAGCTCAGATCAGATATAATGCTGCAGGATGCTCTAATCATGTTTCCACGGGGTGAGAAACATGCACACAGACACACACACACACACACACACACACACACACACACACACAAACACGCAGTAAGACTATTAAATGTGAAAGTGAGTCCCAGGTGTTTGTCTGGATCAGTGCTCTGCCTGTGTTGTCTCTCATTAGCTTGTTAGCAGTGACTTAGTTTAGCAATGTTTCCACAGATAGAGCAACTTTAGATTGAATATTCTCATTCTTGGGGACTTTGTCCTTGAATTACAGGTGGGTGTGTGTGCGTACGTGTGTGTGTGTGTGTGTGTGTGTGTGGCGCATTTTTGGGTGAGAGAAAAAGTGACCATCCTTTATGTGTTGCAGGAAGATTCATGATCTCCTTAATTGGTAATTCCAAGTCAAACAAGAGATGAGATTTTAATTCAAGCTGTCACTGATTTCGGGGCCTGTGTTAATTTTTGAGATATTTGTGTTAACAGTAACTGACTGCGTCTTAGTCCAGAAATCCAATCCACAAGAATCCAGAAACAGATTCTAAAATGAAGTTTGGAACGGTTTTGTTTTTGCTTATCTTTGGAATTTTAAGACTAGTTCTCTACTGGTTTGACAAAAGCGACAATATTTGAACACAATGATGTTCCACATCATTTGAAACAGAATAAACAAAACAACAGACACAGAAGACAGTGTTTATTTTTGTTATGTACAGTGAACCAGCTTCCAAAAAATATATTGTCAGTAAGATCTGAATTATTAAACATATGTGTTTATTTGCATTACAGTGTTGATGCCTTTATTGGACTTGTGTACAGTCCAGCCTGATGCAGCTGTGTCTTCCCATGAGTTCTTTGGGCCTAAAAGCTGTTTGGGGTAAATGTCTGCTCTGTCTGACACACCTGCTCTCTTCAACCCTTAAAGAATTAAATTGTACCTGCCCACTCCTATAAAAACCAAATAGAAATGTTTTGTGCCTTTAAAAGTACTTGCCAAATAGACAGCATTCCTGTAGTGGTAGGGATTTTGTCTAGTTTGAACAAAACATTTTGGTTCATACAATATATTTTAATAATTGTTCGATATATACACCATATATATCCATGCCAAAGGGCCTGTACGCAGCCCACACTTTAGTTAAGATCCTCACAGTAGTGCTCCCAAACCTACTACAAATCCTTCCCTGGACAGTTACTCCAACAAAAGCAGAATAATCAGTACCTCTGATTTCAGAATGAATGACACAATATTATTTCTTCTGCCTTAAACCAGGCAACCATCTGCTCTCTCAGTGCTGGAAGGGCTGTATGTGGGTCGCTGTCACAGCATGTGGAAGGAAGCTGGGGTGATGTTCTGGATGGAAGGCAATGTTCGCGAGGTGCTGAAAAGGGTGGACTCAAAGGATCCCTTTGTGGAGGAGTGCCAGAACAAGTACGATATTTATAGTACACTAATATTATAAAATTAGCCAATAATAAGTTTTCATTAATTTTGGTATCTAGAAAATTTCCCAGAGAATAAACACTGATATTGAATATCTTGGATCAATGGTTTTCAGTCCTGGTCCTGGAGTACCACTGCCTTGCTTGTTTTAATGTTTTCCTGCTGTAATATACCCAGTTCAGCTCAGCTTGGGTTCATCTGTTAGATCATCAGTTGGATCAGGTGTGCTGGAATTCTCCAGAAACTCCAGAACCTGTTGGCAATGGTACTCTGTCAAACAGGTAATATAGTTTATAATATAATTACTGTACTATAATAATATTAATATTAATAATAATAATAATAATAATAAATGGATGATAAGATTTAAGCATATATACATAACAGTGATATAGATTTTATCCCACTGATCTTAGTTACAGTAAGGAACAATCTGAGTGTATGTGTATAAATTTGTCAATTCCCACTAACAGTTTTTCACTTACCTAGTCAGTCCTTATGTCTCAGTTAAGGACTAACAAGTTGATTACATTTACATGTGTGTGTGTGTGTGTGTTTGAAGTTACAGCTTAAGGACAGCTGTAGGTGGATGCAGTCTAAGTAGGGGAGCAGAAAAATGGCTAAGCTCAGAGTAATTTTATGCTGCAATGAGCAAATCTGTGTCCTAATAAAGCTGTGATGTGTCAAAGAAATGACAGTCTGGTTAGATTTGTGGTTTTTCTTGTGTTTTGGGGCACTCTTAAGGAGGCCTGAGTGAGATGGAGGTAGGGTAAAGTGTTTATTGAGGGTGTGAGTGTACTTCTTCACTTGTGTTTATGTTTATGAAATCTTTTTAAATATTTCATTTGTTTATTTATATAGTATTTTTTTCCATTACGTCATTTGCCCTGAAACATTATTACCCATTGAATAACTTTTATTACTTATGTAATTGGTTGTAATTGCCCCAAGTAATATTATTAATAGTACATTGTGTCACATTATGATAATAAAACAATATGACCATAATAATACAATATGTACAGTGTTAGCTGCTGAGTGAAACGGCACATTGTGTAGATCAAGATCAAAGCACATTAAGAAGAAGACAAAATAACATGGCTAGTAAACGTGGTGACTCCAGAACTGGTGTCATACATGGTTACTTTCATGTGAAGGAAGCACATGCACTAATGTTTAGTACAGACGTTGTCTTTTATCAGTTTTTTTCAGTTTCGTATTGTTCCATCTGTCCATCTCTGACCCTTTGCATCAGACTGGAACATGTCTAGCAGGAAGGCACTGATGAATGTGTCTCCAGTTTTCATCATAGCTAAACAAGAGTCATCTGACAGACGAGAGGACGCTCTCTGCTCTGCCTTTG
Organism: Acestrorhynchus altus; assembly: GCA_034509495.1. NCBI lineage: Eukaryota > Metazoa > Chordata > Actinopteri > Characiformes > Acestrorhynchidae > Acestrorhynchus > Acestrorhynchus altus. The sequence continues at coordinate 19,747,827 of CM067508.1, forward strand.
TGTCTCAGACTGTCGCGGATCCTAACTTCCTTGCAAATACAGCCCATCAGTATTCAGGAATGTGGGACATTTTAAAGTAACATCCAGTTTAATGACTTATGTAGGTCTTCAGTACTACATTTCTTGTTTTCATCTCCTGGGCTTCGGTCTGTCCTGCTGGCACTATGGGTTTATTTTTCATTTTGTTAGTATGTTTTTGTAGTTTGACATATTTTTTTTCGGCAAGAAAAAGGAATAATAGGAGACAGTCCCACATGTCAGATGTTATTTTCAAGAGATTCTAGGCTTCCAGAATTAAAATATTTGTATGAATGTCATCATGTTTTGATAAAATATTTCTTGTTTTTTGTTTTTTTTTGCTTGTAAGGACTAAACAACAATTTACACCTCAGAAATTCCATTGGACATGAAATGTGCATATTTTAATTGTAATAAATTATTTGTAATGACTGATTGGCAGGAATATATATAATAATAAGTTGACAGTAGTCAAAGGTAGGTGGTGGGTAGGTAATATCATCAGCACCACCCCCTTTCACTGATCAGTCAGAGTCTGCATGCAGGTCGAGCATGTACAAATGGACAGTGCAGTAAACATGCACTGCAGGCCCTTTTAATTTCAATTTAATTTACTTGGAAACGAGTGAATGTTCATTTTTTTTCCAAGCTGGTTAACCTGCTGATAATTCTGTCTGTAGGTTACTCTAATCCTCTGTTAAGAAACTTGGGCACAAACAAACCTGGCACATGACTCCCATGGGGGTGTGGATCTCAGGTTCTAAGATTTAAGTGACTAAGTTGGTATTGGAGGTCAACTCATTTTTGTCAGCATAAGGGTATTCTATGTAATAATAGGCTGGTGTCTTTAATGTTACGGCTGTACATACAGTGTATATTGAAAACTGAAAAAGTGAATATGAGGTTATTAAATGGTTTCCTTTGTAATGTGTGATTACTAGGCAGACATATGCTGCCTAAAGCTAGAGTCAGAATTCTTGGGAGAAGGTCTTTCAGAACTGCCCTGATTCTTTACTGTAAGTATAAATAGATGCATGTTAATCTGTCTGCATTTTCTCATGGTCAGGAGGAACCAGGGGTACCAGATTGTTCCCCGGCACATCCACAGGCATGTGCTTCTGTCGGAGATCAAAGAGGCCACATCTGCCCTGCCTCTGGTATGAGAGTCTTAAGAGTTTATACAGCAGCCATAGCTTTCCTAACACACATTCACAGACTCACTCTGGGATCTAAAACCTTTTTTAATAAAAATAAACCTATAAAATTATTTATACCTATGCATGTAATTCTCTCTCTTCAATTAAAAAGCATTCTAAAAAACAACTATTAAAATTTCATTTTTTTTCATTCTCAGCTATATTTTATATTTTGTCTTTGTCCTTAAAGATTTTTTTTAATATTTGTATTCAATATATTTAATAATTTATATATATTTATTATTTTATATTATTAGTATTGTTGGTGTTTTTATAATTATTATTATTTATCACTTTCTTTATATACAGTTACATTGCAACACATGTTTTATAAACTTAAATTGCAAAATCTGTATGAAAAATGCTATGATAAACAATAAAACTACTGTTACTATTATTATTATTATTATTATTATTATTATTATTATTATTATTATTATTATTATTATTATTATTTTGTTGTCTTGTTCAATCACATTCATGGTGATAACCAGTGTATTGAATATAAAAATTGTATTGAGATTTACTTTTTTCTTGGCAGGATGTGACCACACAATCAGTGATGAGTTATGACCCTCTTCCACCTCTGGATTCTATAGTGTCCTACACCAGACCAGAGAGGTACTGTGTGTTCCCACCAGTGGGGAAAAAATGAAATTTTGCCAAAGCATTTGAATTTTTGGATACAGTTCCATGTTTACTTAATCTCGTCTGGTGTTAAACAACAGTCATGTCATGATTATTAGGCTAGGTTAGATATCTTGTCCTGTGTGTGAGTGTGTGAGTGTGTGAGTGTGTGAGTGTGTGAGTGTGTGAGTGTGTGAGTGTGTGAGTGTGTGCGTGTGAGCGTGCGTGCGTGTGAGCGTGCGTGCGTGTGGGTGTGTGTGCGTGTGGGTGTGTGTGCCCGCGCATTTGCGTGTGGGGTGCATAGAAAGAGAGCAGGTCTTGTGATAGTTGTTAATGAGCTAAATAAGGGCTGTGAGTGATAGCCATTCCTTAAGTAGATGACAGGGGTAGCAAATGAGGCTCATTTTATTGAAGAAATGGAATGGAATTTGCTTTAAATGGAGTTGCGTAAAAAGACTGACCCACTTAACATGTAACATTTATTTAACCCTTTCAATCCTAGACATGCTGTCATTAGTCATTGTATATGATAATTCAATGAGAACAGAATAAACAAATGAATATGGTTAATTTTTAAGTGTAAGTAAACCTTATAAATATATATGTATTTGTAGCATTTGGGATATTTCTCAGACCAAAATAAATGCTACTAAATTACATTTTGCACTCCTTAGCTGTTTAAAAAAATAGTTCTGTTACATCTGTAAGTCTAATTCAGTTGACAGTAAATTTGAGATTTTTCCCTGCTATTATGTAATGGTGGATGACACACCAAAAAACACACCAGCAAATCCATTAGTATGTGAATCACTTCTAATCCTGCACATAATAGTGCAATAAAACCTTCAAAACACTGTGTAAGAAGGACAAGGCTGAAGTTGGTCCATATTCTCCAGATTTTTGTTGGAATTTTCCCATTCCAACTGAAATGGTACACTCTTGGGTACCAGCATTGGAACTGTTGCAACATTTCAGTTGGAATGGGAAAACTCTAACAAAACCCAACAGTGTAGTGTGGCATTATTTTATGCAGGTATGTATATGTACATTAAATGCTTCCCTAAGTCGGCCCAGCAATGTAGGAAGCAAAAAACCTTACGGAGTCCATTTAGTCCATTTTGTTAAAATGTACAGTAAAGGTGAGTTTATTTTTTATTTTTATATAAGAAATGAGCACTAGAATCTGAAGTGCGGATCCACACAGGCTTTTAGACTGATCTGTGGATTCGTGATGCCTGTGTTCAGTGAACACATATGTCACAGAATGCACACAAACACACATCCATTTTAAGATGTTTTCATTTTTGTGTTTCTCCTTCTAGGCCGAATGCAACCGCCTCAAATGAGAGCACATTGTCTCTGTTTTTCCGATCTCTGCTGCCAAACTTCAATCTGCAGGTGAGTTGACCAATACGGTTTTTCTCCAAGAACTAGAGACAAGCTAGTTTGCCACATTTATTGCTACTTGCCTAAATGAGAATCAGGTGCAACACATCAGCTGCCAATGATTACACCATTATTACAGTGGACTTTGAAGGAGGCTGCCTTATTTAAACATGAGACGTTAGTTTGGTTTGCTCTTGATTGTTGAAGTGAGTGGGATCACCATGGTGAGAGCTGTCCTAACAATTTTTATATGTTTATTAATAATAATAATAATAATAATAATTATTATAATAATAATAATAATGTTTTCATGTGACTGTAGTATATCTCTAATGATTGTAATGAATTCTAATATGTTTTAGGACCGGCATCAAATATACAGGGAAACACTTAATGAATTGCTGTGAAATAAAGTGTGTCATGTACCATTTAATTTTCCTGAGACTCACTTACCAGGAATTAGATGACCAGTGGTTATATTGGTGAAATGAACACAGACAGAAGTACGTTTTCCAAGTATGAAAGTGTAAAGGAGAGTTACGCAATTTTCATAACATCATTTCACAGTGTGTGGCATATTTTTCACACTAAACCACACAGAGATTCTCAGAATATCATCAGTCTTTGTTTACCTCAGTGAAATTCTCCTTAGACAAAAAAATAACTCTGTACACACAGCATTAGTTTGAATGGGTGGTGCTTAGAACTATTGTATGCATGATGTATACAGGATTATGGCTGCCAGGTCCACTGGTGATGGTCAAAAAATGTTCTTGTATCTACATTTTTTATGTTTTTTTTTCACTTTTTATAGAAGAACCACTGTTGGTTCTATAGAGAAACATGGTCTGTAATAGAGATATGTGCGTGTTAACAACCTTTTAGAGGTCTACAAAGGCCATTTATTTACAAAGGCCCCTTGCAGTCACTCTTGGTCTGTTACAAATATCTGATATCCAGTTTCACAAATCAGACTGTCAGCATGAACTTAAATGTAATGAAAATAAAATTACATTTTACTTTTTAATTTAATTATGAACGTATGAATTGTGTAGCTCTAGAGTGTAGAGTGTGAAGTGTTTAGAACTAGTTGTAGCCTTGAGTTCTTCAGATAAAAGATAGAGCACTGACTGAAGGACAGCCAGGCCATGTTGAAAAATTGAGATTGGTGCTGGATCACAATTAATTTAACATTTTACCTCAGGTATGATGAATGAACCATCTTTTTAATGACTGATTATTTTAATAAATGGTATTTTTCTTTTGTAAAAGCTTTTTGAGTTACTCGGCTCAGTGTTTGAGTTCTCCTCCATATTGCTTCCATGTCACAGATTCTAGGGGTGGAGTCATGTGACTGCACACCTGGAAGTATGAAAAATACCAATAGAAAAGAAAAGAACAAAGGAAACTGCTGTTTATGCAATGTGGAGGTCTTTCAAGGTCGACAGCAGCAGCTGATGGCAGAAAATCATTAGAGCTATTACGAAAACCCTCAAAATAACAGTAGCATTGTGCAATAGTATTTTATCTGCTGAGGGGAATCTTTATCAGTCTGATGGAAAGGACATTTCAGAACGCACCACACGTTTTACTACTGTTTTTTTCAGATCGAGGCAAAGCTGTAACTTGATCTAAATCCAGTTAAAATATTTTTTACTTGCTGAGAGGAAACCAAAGACAGAAGACCCACAAACAAGTATCAACTGAAAGATGATGCAGGACACTTTAGCATATTAATGCTGCATCCTCGTCTGAATTGGTATGTAATCATTGCTAGGTTCCCCTCGTCCCCCACCAAATGGCTCTGACCTATCAAGGCATGGACTTTATAAGAGTTCTGATGGTGTTCTGTGGTGTCTGGTATCAAGATAGCAGCAGATCCTTTAAGTCCTGTAGGTTGTGAGCATCATTGAACCTTGGCTGTCTGTATGCACCTGCTTGTACTTTCAGCACTTTTAGTAGCCACTGACCACTGCCTATCAGGAGCACCCCACAAAACCTTACCAATTTTTGTAGATGTTTTGAGCCAGTCATCTAACCTCATCACAGTTTGGCTCATGTTAGAGTGTCTCAGATTCTTCCACCAATAGTATCATATAGTATAGTATAGTACAGTAATACTGTACTGTAGTACACTGTAACAGGCACATTATAGGTAACAAAATCTGCAGCAATGATAACCTGGAATGTCCCACCTGCTATACAAGAAAAATGTCAATACACCTTTGATGTTAAATCCTTTAAGGGCATGGAGCTCACACCACCTTTCTGAATTCAGTGTCCATCCTGGTTTTAAGATGAAAACCTGTCCTGCTCTCCTTTGACTTGCCAGCTTCCTTTAGTTGTAATTCTTTGTTTCTCAGACTGAGTTCACCAATCTGATATCGCTGTCTTCACAGCAGCTCTTATATATTGCAGTTCTGTTTATATTGGTGCTATTAGCAGTGCTGCAGTTACTCACAAGCTGCCAGATCCTCTTTCACAGGTGGTGCATGTGACGCAAGTATGTAAAGACGAATAAGTAACCATGCTTGCACACCGGGGGTATTTATCTTCCACATTTTATTGATCCACGCAGTAAAACACACATGCATATTAGTGAGCAAGGGGGCAGTGCATGAGCGGTGGGCAGCCCTATGAACGGCACCTGGGGAGTAGCTGGGGAGTTGCCTTGCTCGAGGGTCCTGCTAGTTCAGGGAATTGAACCTGCAACCTTCCAGTCACAAGGCTGGTTCCCCAACCACCAGGCCACAGCATAAAACCTACCGGATTTGATTTTGCAGGGATGTTCATGCCAACACACTGATACAGTGAATTCCACTGTTTTGTTCCCTCCCCACTCAGGAATATTACTGCTTTCAAATATCTCCAATGTCAATGAAATTGCAATGATGAAATACAGTTGTTTTTCGGCTATAACTTGCCATTCTTCATGGGTGACCCATGGGTGACACTCTCAGCATTGTTTAAGTGCTCAGTGGTAGAAAAAGCATTTAAGGTGTGGAAAAAAGAATCAGTTCACTGAAGACATGTGTGCTCAAAATTAGATCTGTTTTAAAATGTCCTAAATTGTACCAGAAAATCAGAGTAACAGAGCCATTATGTTTTTTTTGGCATCTGTAATGGAGATTCAGTCTTGGAAAATAAAAATAGGCTTGTTTTTCAGACAGAGAAAATTCAGTTAAGACATGAAATACATCTTTTATCACCTCTGTCACTTTACTGAAATGTAATAAAACAGCCTGTCTCCCAACAAGGATGATGGACTGTATTAATTCCTGGTGTTTTTGCACCTGTTGTGACTAACGTCCTAGACTGCTTATGTCTCAGGGTGGACAGAGGCCTGAGGATGACCTGGAAGTGGCGAGGGCAGGGCGAGAGCTCAACCAAGAAGTCAACCGACTGATGGTGGCCATGAGGGACATGTTGGCTAATATCCAGTTCCAGGAGCCACAGAGGGAGGACAACCCTGACATAGATGAAGAGGAGTGGGATTGAAAAGGGCCTTGAGAGTAAGAGAGGAGAAGATGCTATTGTGAGAGGGTAAGGAATCTGTTAGTGTGAGAATTTTCATTGGAGGAGGACAAAGATATAACTTAATGGAGGAACTGAACATTTGTTGGCTGTGTAATTTGTCCTATTAAGATTGAACCGTATGCGCTCTAATGGCTGTAATTGCGGAGGCCCTGGGTTTTGCAGACCTTAGAAGAACTCCTCATATTTATATCATGCTCTTTGTCTGACTTTCTGGTGATCTGCATCAAAAGGAAGGCATTCATCAAGCCATAAAATTGTACTTGTTTCGCAAGCACTTTGAATAGAAGCATTATTTTGGCCTGATATTTCAATGACAGTTTGAGAATGCATCAGAAGGTCAGTGTTCAAATTGAATAAAGTTCCTTAGTTCTAGTGATTGATCTATCGATAAGGTTGTGACTTAATAGCACGCAACGGTGCAGCTTATTGATGGCAAAGATAATAGCATATTTTTCATCTTTAGGACTGTTTCCAGTGAGACACATCTCCAGCTTCAAAGGGAATACCATGGTTTTATGGGGTAATTATTGTAGTCATGGGTCTGTGGTTGTACACTGACATGCCAGAAGTCATGGGTTAATAGTATGCAAACTGGTTATGATGTGGCATTACCTCAGGGGGTGGCTTGGTAACACCTGTATCGGTTTAAGTGGCCAGCGTGCTCACAGTAAGGTGAAATGAGGTGAGTTTGAGCGAGGCACAATAGTGGGTGCCAGATGGATGGGAAGTTCTATTTCTGAAGTTGAGTGGGCATTTAACATTTTGATTCACAGTGTCACGTGCACAGGGAATATGCCATAAAACCAATTCTGGACAACTTGGGAATACCCCCATTATTGTATGGGAAGAGCTGCAGATGGTAACCAAGCAGAGGAATATAGTGGGTAACAATCAATGACTGGTTTAGGGGGACCAGTGGACACTTTCAATGCCTTTAGAATACATCCCACAGCTGTCTGACCCCACAGCCTTGATTCCAACTGGGATCCATGGCAATGAAATGGACCCAATGGAATGTCCCATCCATTTAGCATCCACTATCATGCCTCGCTTAAGCACTCCATGAGAATATTGGCCAGTGTTCAGCCTCACAAGAAATCAGCTCACAACTTATACAGGTGTAGGCATTCCTAAGCTGTCTCTTGACATAATGCTACTTTATAATGAATGTGCATAGTGATATTTCCTAAATTTTTGGCATGTCAGTGTATATTGATGAGAAACGGGTCTAGTTCTGTGTAAACTGAAGACCTCGCATGTATAATGCACATTTCCCAGCTCTCCTTTTTGACTCTGCTTTATGGTTACAGGCATATTCATGCACCACCTGTGACCAAATTGTGTAAACAATTTGATATAATACTGTAATTTAGTTTTAAGACAGGAGACAGATTATTGTTCAGTATATTGATAATAAGATTATATATAATTTGTACATAAACAACCCAGAAATTTGTAAGACATGCATCATGGGTAAAAATTGGTGTAATTCTGGATTTATCTAAAATTAAAAATGATTTGTTGACTGATTTTTTTTTTTACTTAGAAAAGTGTGTTTTATCTTGGAACCAGTGCTCATTTCTTTTGAGACAGCAGCTCTTGAGAACCATGAAATATGTTAATTATGTTAAATCAGTCCTGAATCAACACTTTGTATGATGTTATATTACAGTGTTAGGCTGACTGGGTGGTTGATGTCTTGTGATTTGGTGATATGTTTTGACATGTGTAAATCTAATTCTTGACATTTGCAACGTCATCTTCATTCAGTTCTAATTTCAGCATTTGCGGTTCTCATAACACAGACATAGTTATTCATGTGTTGTGTTGTGTTTTGTAACATATGCATGGAGACACATCCCATGATTATATTCCTATTATTTAAAGATGCCAAAACTCTGGTTCAGCCCAATTCTCTATGAGCTGCACTGGCTACGTGTTCCACTCTGTATTCAGTCCTAAAAGTTCTCCTACTGATGTACAAATCTCCACGTGGTCTGTTTATCAGTCCTTCTACACTCCCACTGTTCTGTACAGGCACACACATCTGATAGGGGTCATTTGTCTGTGCTTAGCTACTGCTGGTTGTCATCATTGAGCATTATGATTCCCATGACTTAATATGTGTGGACCTTATTGCCACAAAGTCTTCACCTCAGCTCTTCCCTTTATTTTCTTTTAAATCTCAGTTCAAATCCTTTTCTTCTCTCAATGAGGGTTGTGCAGACTTTACATGTTCTTCCACAATAAATTGTTTTATCCAGGAAAATACCCTTAAATATAGTCTAAACTGTGTTATAAGAATATTATACATTTCTTCCACTTAATGCTAACTCAGATTGAATTGGTTTAAGCAATTGTATCTTCTGTAAGTGTCTTATTCTACTGCAAGAACATTTTCCTTGCTCCAAGATTTATTTATTTGTATCAAAACTGAATTATCTGAAATAAGAAAAATGCCAGTTCAATCTGCCAGTACGATAAGACACTATGATCAATCTCTTAAAATATGTAAAAAAAAAAAAAAAAAAAAAAAAAAAAAAAATACAAGTTAGAAATAAATTGATGTTGGCTTAAATGATTATTTTTATAGCACTACAATAATCTCAAAAACTGTATTTTGGAGGATTTCGCTTGCCAGGATTTCATTTTGTAGTGTAGATGTTATACTTATGTTTTAATATTATAGCCAAAAATTACAAAGAGAGGAGTGTTGTTTCTGAAAGTGTTCACCTAAGATGACCATTACCCTGGGGAAAGAAGACAACATCCCATGATACTCATTTAGTAACTTGCGAATACTGTATTCTACTAAGCCAAATCTGTACTCTAGAACATACTGTACAGTTGTGCACAGAGAATCATTACTTTAATCAAGGAGATGTTTGTAATTCCCTTTTTTATTCTTCATGCTATCTAAGCTGAATCAGGTTTTATAACTTTTTACCTTCAGCTTGATTCTGTTTACAGCTTACATGTGATTTGTGATGTACACAAGAAAATCCCAAACACCAGTAAAAAAGGCAGTGTGCCTTCACATAGTCCACTGCATTTCTCCCTCCTGTTCAAGAAGCCACATGATAATTTAATGGCGTCGCAGACATTGGGGGAGGAAATGTGCTCTGAACTGCAGGCTTTGTTTGCTAGTTCACCTGGAGCTAAAGGCTGTGTCATGTGGAGTGTTCATGTGAGGTATCGCCACTAAGGGGCTCAGATCAAGGGCCCCTTCAGGCTACTCTTCGTGCTCATAGGGCCCCAAATGCCTGTGTTTACATCCACTTTTACCACTTCTACTTTACGTCTCAAAAAAACTGTGTTTAAATAGATGTGCTCAGCTTTCATTTTTGGGTGGTGCATATAGATGTAATGTAAATCTAATATTGTAATTGCTTTTTTAATATTATTTTGAGCCCAGTACAGTTTAAGCCCCCACACTCAGATCAAGCATTTTCTTTGTAAAATTGCTGTTTTTTTAATAGTAAATGAATAATTTTCTGGATTCAAAAGAAAGCTCCTTTCACAAAAAAACAGAAAACTATATTTCTATGAACACCTAATAAATATTTTATTGCCGAGGAAAAAAACAAATACACTGAGGTTTTTTGTACCTCATGATCATTACAGTAAACAAATGTTTTCTGTTCTCTCCTGAAAAAAAAGTACTGTTCTGAAATTACATCAGTAGTAGTAGTCCAAGAATTTGTCTTGTAAAATGTGCTTTTTAACAAATATGAGCCGGTATGCAGTTGCACATGACGACTTCTGGACATTTTTCAAGGTTAAAATCCTGATGTAAGATATGTCACAACAATTTGATAACTTGTATTTCATCATTTGAAACAGAAATTCACTTTAAAGATGAATTTGAGTCTAGCACTAAAAGAGCACACCAGCATTTTGTAAACCACATCAAATTTATCAACTGTCCTGTGATGCATCCAGGATGTTTAGTATATGTATTTTAGGGATTTCATGAGTTAAAGGAAATGTGTACAATTCTAGAAACTGACTGTTGAACAACTGCCTCCCTTGAGTGCTTCAAGGTGCTTCAATGCTCCAAGGTGTTACCAAGGTAACAGACCAAAAGAGTTTTTAATGGTCCTCTTTGGTTGTTTCTCTGCCATCTTTACTTGTGTGTGTATAGCACATTTTATCGCAGGCCCCATCTTTCCAGTTCCACCTGTGCATGACCAGGTACGCCCCCTGCTGGAATAGTCGGATCAAGACGCTTCTGTTTTTTCTCCATGTACAGAACCAAGGTTGACCATAAACACTGGGCATTTTCCTGTGTGCAAACAGACTAGAGAGCTAATGGACAGTGAGGAAACATTCACCAAATTGTACAAAATTGTAATTAATTGAAATCACACATTTTATTCAATTGCACATTTCCTTTAAGGTGAAAGACAAAGCGCTTTAATTAACACATATTGTAAAGGGTCTATGACGCATCACCAAGACACATGACCACCTGAGACTTAAAAGTAAACTTAGGAGATGGCAGGGATCAGAGCTCTAATTTCATCTTTATTTTTTACAATACAGAAGTATTCAGTCCCTGTGCTGTGGAAGCTCAAAGAGAGGAGATGATCACTATACTAAGGATACAATTGGCAATTTGTTCTCTGCCTTTTAATCAGTAACCGGGGAAACTTAATCTCCAGTATAGCACATAGGCACCATCAAGACACGGCTGTCCTGCAAAACTCAACAAGAATGGGGTCTTGTGAGGGAAGCCAAAGAAAGAAGTTATTAATCATGCTGAACGGGCTGCAGAGTTCAAAGTGGAGTGAAAGTGCACCAGTTAACAATATCAGGAGATCTGCGTACAACTGGTCCTTATGGAAGGATGGCTGCAATGAAACCAGTGCTGAATTAAAAACAACAACAAAGCACTTATTTAATTTCCCAAAAAAACATTGGAGTGAGATTTTTTTGGTCAGGGAGACAAAAAGAGCTTTTTGGTCAAAATTTGAAAACATTACATAATGTAAAAAGTTAACATTGCCGGTTCCTCAACAAGCACCACCCCAAAAGTATACAAGCTTTCTATATAAGCTTTGCAGTTGTTATGTGCAGTTATGATTGGCAATGATTTGGCAGAAAAAATGTGAAATAAGTCAGGTTTTCATGCACTACAGAAACTCATGCTACCTTGAAAAGGACAACCTCTGACCTGGATGGATGGGCAGTGCCTCCCTCCCTCCAACAACATCCACCATACATTGGGAGCACACTCACACCAGACAGTTAAAAAGCATAGTACAGGGGCATTTTTCAGACCCACTTTGGATTTTGCACTTCAGAGTTTTGAAAGCAACATTTAAAAGCTGTGTGTCTGGATCAGAGTATCTGGACAAACTGATGGGAGCCACATGACATGGCTTGAAATCATTTATTTGATTTTCTATCACTTTTCTATCACTCTTTTTCACATTTTGACTTTAGTGGTATTCTTACTTTTCCCACCTTGTTCTAAAGTAAAAATGGTTGCATGTTTTCAAAATCTGTTTTTTTTTTTTTTTAAATAAGTCAAGAATAGAACAGTGGTGGCAGCATCAGGTTTAACGACTTCTTTTCCTTAACAGGGATTGTGCGTCTTGTGAGGTACTGAGTGCTAATTCACATCAAATCAAATTCTGGTTCAAACATATCACGCAGTCAGGGCAGTGGTGAGCCAAAAGCAATCTAAGCATACAACAAAACGTATTTTATATTAAATGATAAATAAACAATAAAATGTTGAAATTGAGAAGATGACCATGATGACACGAAGACATGACCATGTACCAGTAGCTGAAAATTGCTGGAAAAGTTCGAAAGGTACACAACCCTATTCAGCAGCTCAAGGCCAAGCAACGCAGGAGTGGTTGAACAACAAAAAGGTAAATGTTGTGCAGTGGCCAAGTCAGATCTCAATCCATTTGAGAATCTGTGGCACTATTTGTAAATTGTGGTGAGGAACTGTATAGGCCTGTATAATCAGGCATTTTGTTGTATTATGTACATAGCAGATCTGGTCTAATCAGCTGTGGCCACAATGGTTTTGCAGACATCTTCATGGAAGTGCCCTAAGGCTTATATTCTAAGAATGTTTTATGGATCGAGAAAGATCATCAGTGTGTTCTTCAAACATCATGGAAAGCTAAGAAAAAGTCTTTCATGCTGAAGATACTCGGTGAGTCTGGAGCAAACATGAAATGAATTGCTTGATGTCATGTGGTTCTTACCAGTGTGAAACCAGAAGATAGAGTACGGGAAAATAGAAACTGAAAATAGATACATAGTTTATCATACTGGACAGCTGACTAAAGAAGTGCCCGAGCTTTCTGCATTTGGAGCAAAAATACTTTGGCCATTATGGACTTTTCATTATGATAAATCAGTACTTTATTACAAACAAAACTGAATGAAATCGTTTTAATTACTGATAATTGTGAGTTTTAGTATGTTGTACACATTATGAATCCACCAATATAGGAATTCTGGTTTGACGTCAATATACAGAACATACTGCTCTGGAAACAACTTGGAGACCATTGCACATTAAAAGTTTCTCTTGTTTTTTTTGTCCATATAGTTTCCAGTATCTGCTGATATCAGTGCCTAATACATAAGCCTTTATAAAATGTAAAAACTTAGAACCAAACCTATCAACATTACAGAAATGTGATGTTTGTATAGAGATAGGAAGGCAGTAAATTTAAGACCCTTCCCCTATCATTTGAAATATTGATGAAATTTAAATCTGTCCAAAGCTTATTTATTTTACCACCTGATCATATGCATGTTGACAAGCTGTACCCTATATCCTACATTGGTGGAAGAATTGGACCCTCATGACTTGACATAAACTGGCGCCTATAGTTCAGCTCCGATGTGCTGGATTAAAGTTAATTAAGTGTGTACAAACCTCCAGAGTGTATGTTCAGGTCAAATGGCAGTTCTGTTAGAGAAAAACTGGCTTTACCACTCAGTGTGGAAAAGGTCAGTTCTAACCATGTGTAATACCCTGTAGTTCAACTGTAGCTCTTCTTAGATACATACTGAAGAAGATGTTCAGGCCTGTTTATTACCACATTAAGTCCTTTCTTGTAGGCGTTTTTTTTTACAGGTAAGATTTGTATATTGCTATATATACTCAAAAAGTACTTGCAAAGTAAAACTTTTCTTATACAAAGGTTAGGGAACACTTGTTCACACTAATGTTTATAGTGCAAAAGTTAGAATTAAATATGTTCAATCAGATCATAATATAAATAGACATAATATCTATAAGGTGCAACATATTTAAACATGTTTCCTGTTGAGCAAAGATCATTAGTAGCTGGTTTATTTTAAGTAGCATAACTTTTATAGTTTCTATGTAGCTGGTTTTGTGGTCTAGGAGACCAGTTCAACAGAGAGAGGCAGAGACAGATGTAAGTAAGGAGGCTGATCATTGGTTGGACTAATTGGAGTTCTCATAATGCTTAACATTGCATCTGTTTATAGATACAGTTCCACCCTTCAACAAAAAGAGCAGGTCACCTTACTGGTTATGTCGTGTGCCAGGAGCGGGCAATCCTGGTCCTGGAGTGCCAGCTTCCTGCACAGTTCACTGATTTCCCTGTTCCAACAGATCCCAGGCAAAGGGTGAATTGAATCAGGTGTGCTTGAGCAGGAAGAGGACAAAACTGAGCCTGGCACTTTAGGAGATGGATTGCCTTCTCCTATCATGAGCAGAGGAGGGTTGACAAAAAGCAGTAATGTTGACCAACACTGCATATTTCCTCATATATATATATATATATATATATATATATATATATATATATATATATATAGGTGTGTGTTGATTTCAATTCACAGTTGCTTGCTACTTTATGTTGGTCTTTCTCATAAAAACAATAAAATGTATTTAAGTTTGTAGCTATAACGTGAAAATATGTAGAAAATGTTCTCCAATTAAATCATATTGAATTTGAATTTTTGAATTAAATATGATTTAGAAGAATTGATCACTCACACAGAATATCTGTGTTATTTGATTGAGGGTGTCAGAATAATTGAATAGGACAGTGCCAACATTACATTAATACATGTCTTGTTTTCCCTAATTCAGTATGCTGTAAACAAATCCAATAATTCCAATAAATCCAACATGTTCTGAATTTTTGTGTTGGAAGTCTGAAAACCCCTGAAAACGTGTAGCACTAGGCATCCTGTAGTGAAGTAGATGAGGAATGAGATTTGGAGCCCTTGGAGATGGATCTTCAGAAGAGCACCCCTGCTGTGGATGGAGAAGGGCTTCGATCCAGTAAGTGTCTGGGTGGTGGTGGGAACTGAAGTAGTTAGACTTCGGAAACAACAACGTGCACAGCGAAATGTGATTTCTACACGGCGCCAGTCATGCTAATGTGCAGGAATTAGGTTGATTAGACTGATGCAGCTTCAGACTGGTTGTGCTGATGGTGTTGGTTCTGGGATGAGGAGATTCTGACGGATTCTCTCTCAGTCATGAGGTCGGGTTGTAGGAAAGGAGGGGTTTAGAGATCTTCCACTTATGAAGAGCAGCTCTGGCTCGCCGGCCTCTTGGCGAGGAGATCTTCTAGGCTTTTGTGATCTTTGAGAAGCGCCTTCAGGGACGGGAACTGGTGCGTCAGAATCAGACTAATGGAGGGGTTCCTCGCGTTAAAGCCGGGCGAGTTGCGATTTTAGATGAGGGCTGGACTGAGCACTAAGATTATTTGATAAAAACTCAAAACAGTGAATTATTGTAGACAGAAGCAGAGAGTTTCTGAAGGGATTCTGGAGCTGGACTCTAAAGAACCGAGACCTGCTGCTGCTGCTGGATTTAACCTCAAAACAGAGGTAAGAGAACCACATTAGGCTTTAGGCACACACTTAAAAATTCGGTTTCTTTAAGGGTTCTTTACTAAAGAAAATGGTTCTATCTGGAACCATGAACACTAAAAGAACCATTTGCATGAATAAATGGTTCTTTGTGTTATAAAAAGCCTCCTATTATTACAAGATCGACATCATAACAATAGTACTCTTAAAATTAGGGTTCTTCAGGGGTTCTTTACTAAAGAAAATGGTTCTATATAAAACCATGATCACTCAAAGAACCCTTTACCTGAATAAAATGTTACTGGCAACATAAAAGGGTTCTTCAGACTGATGGAGAATGTGTTGTATTCACTACATTTACACTGTTTTAATGTTGATATTGTCTGATTAGCACTTCATTCAGACTAAAAATTAAATATTAGTATTTTGAGAATCTGGATTTCTGATTGATGAGCGAGAAGCCATACTGATCACCAGTAAAACAAAAAAAAAATCATATTCATGTATTGAATATAAGCTTTGAATTCAGTTATGAACATGATTATACATTTTTATAAAATAAAAATGTAATATTTCTATTTCAATGTAGAGTCATGTCTGTTAAAAATATTCATTAGAGTGTTCTGTTACAAAAGTTAAAAGAAACCTAAAAAAAATCATTGTGGAGCATTTTTATTGGTCCATTCATCTTTAAATTCTAATACAGTATAAAGAACAACGTGCCAGATTCACGTTATGTCAAAAAGTGAAAAATGGACATACACTGACATTATGATTTATGCAATGTAAATCCACACTCTTATAGGTGTCACAAAGCAGTCTTTCGTTAATGCTGCAGAAGAACTTTAGGCTCCTTAAAGAATCAAGCTGAACAAAAGAGCTGTGAGTGACAAGATCTGTCAAATCATAAAAAGGTTCAACACCAATTTAAGGGCTATTTTAGAACCCACTCCTTACATTAAGGTTATTTTCTGGTTTGATATTTTAGACCACTAAAACAACATTTTTGATACTTAAGTGATTGTTTGTTGGTGACAAACTTTTAGAATTTTTGTGTGAACTTCTTTTAAAAATAGCTTTATATAACACCACACTGTTTCACTGTTCAAAGAACCATTTGAACAGTGTGTAGAGCATAATGTGGAACATTGGAACTTTACATCTCATTTACAAAATTATTTTATTTTACCACAAGTGGTTGTTATGGCATTCCATAACATTCTTTAGTAAAGGGAATGATGCTGTATGAAATCACGACCTTTTAGAGAGACATTTGAATGCTCTACGTAAACGTTTCCTTGCCTTGTTAGTGCTTTTTTTAGTTACAAATCTTTTGTAGATGGTTTTATATAGAACCTGTTGTACCTAACAGTTTGCCACCCACTTTGCTCAGTGTTAAATTTGATCATTATATGGAGCTTTTATATGGAGTATGTGGATCCACTGAATGTTATTTTAAGCAACCAAAGGGGTTCCATAACTATATGGGTGCTTAAATATCTCTTTGCCTGGTTAAAGGGCTCTTCAGATTCGTCTGATGGTTCCACAGTATATGTGGAGAGTATTCACAGTGCTTCACTTTTTGCACATCTTATGTTACAGCTTAGCAATATGGATTAAATTTATGTATCCTCCTCAAAATTCTGCACACAATATTTCATTTAATTTCAATATTTCATTTCGTTTGTGGGACGTTTCTCCCATTCTTCTTTGTAAAACCTCTAAAGCTCCAACAGGTTGGATGGGGGAGTGTCAATGGACAGCCATTTTTAGGTATCTACAGAGATGTTCAATCCGGTTCAAGTCCGAGCTCTGTCTGGGCCACTCAAGGGCATTTACAGAGTTGTCCCAATGCCACTCTTTTGTTATCTTGGCAGTGTTCTTAAGATCTCAGGAGCAGGTTATCATCAAGGATGTCTCTGTACATCGCTGCAGTTGTATTTCCCTCAACCCTGACTAGTTTCCCAGTTCCTGCTGCAGAAAAATATCCCCACAGCATGATGCTGCCGCCACCATGCTTCACTGTAGGAATGGTATTGGCTAGGGGATGAGCAGTGCCTGGTTTTCTCCAGACATGAGTCTTGGCATTCAGTCCAAAAATTTCAATCATTCTGTGTCCTGAGACAATTCCTTAGACTTCATGGCTTGGTTTGTGCTCTGAAGTGGACTGTCTACTATGGAACCTAATATAAATAGCTGCGTGCCTTTCCAAATCACGTCATACCAACAGAATTTACCACAGGCGAACACCAATCAAGCTGTAGAAACATCTGAAGGATGATCAGTGGAAACAAGATCAATTTTGAGTGTCATGGCAAAGTTTGTGAATACTTATGTACATGTACAAGCATTTTTATGCTTTTATGCCTTTTATGCTTTGACTTTTCTCACTTTGTTATCTTGGGGAATTCTGTGTAGAATTTTTAAGGGGAAAAAATAATTAAACCCATTTTGGAATAACAGAACGTTATAACAAAATTTGCAAAAAGTGAAGCGCTGTGAATACTTTCCGGATGCACTGTATATAGCATCAAAAAGCTGGGTCAAAGAACCCCTGCTTTAGTACTTTAGTAAGAGCATAGAACCAGTATGTTATGTGTAAATTTGAAACTATTCTCTCTCTCTCATTTAACTCTCTCTCTCTCTCATTTTTCAAAATGGTTCCTTAAAAGAAACATCAGCTGAAAGTTATTTGAGGTGACCAATGAGTTCAGACATAATGAACCTACACACCTAAAAATGGTTCTTCAAGGACGCTATATGGCATACTGACACATCCATTGAACACCTGGATGCTTAAATGGTCTTTGCCTTGTTCAAAAGTTCTTCAGATTAGAGGCAATCCTTTTTGGATGGTTCTGTATAGCACCAAAAAGGTTCCACTGGTATTTGGCAAGTCCGATAACTGCAGTGTTTCAGTATTATAAAAGTGAGAGAACCTGTACATTATATGGAGCTTATTCACTCACATATTTCATTTACAAAAATGGTTCTGTAAAGAAGCACTAAAAGTGGTACTACTTGAGTATTGCCTAAAGAACTTGGCTTGGAACCTTGACTGTATACCTTTGTTCAGCTCAGAACTTCATTCAGTATGCCATGTCATCTGGGACTAATTTCTAACCTAGTAAACCTGTTCTATATGTAAGTAACCTTGTTTTTACATTATGTTTTACATATATAATTCTGTGTGTGTTAGATTCTTAACAAGATCCAAGACCCCTCCTTTGGCACCAAAAGGACCTGTCCACCATGAACGATACGCTGCACCACCATTTCACCCCCAAGGTCCCAGAACAGGACCCTCCTTCCCCTGACAATGGCTCGCTGAACGGGTCTCTGGGGGACATGAACGCCACAGGCATCGCACAAATCATGATCCCACAGGAGCTCTTTCTCATGCTGGGCCTCATCAGCCTGGTGGAGAACATCCTGGTGGTGGCAGCCATTGTAAAGAACAGGAACCTGCATTCGCCCATGTACTACTTCATCTGCTGCCTGGCTGTATCTGACATGCTGGTGAGTGTGAGCAATGTGGTGGAGACTATGTTCATGCTGCTGACTGAGCATGGCGTGCTTGCAGTCACGGCAGGCATGCTGCGCCACCTGGACAATGTCATCGATGTCATGATCTGTAGTTCTGTGGTGTCCTCACTCTCCTTCCTGTGTACCATTGCTGCTGATCGCTACATCACTATCTTCTACGCCCTGCGCTACCACAGCATAATGACCACACAACGTGCTGTAGCCATAATTGTGCTTGTTTGGCTCGCCAGCATCACGTCCAGCTCGCTCTTCATTGTCTATCACACGGACGATGCAGTGGTTGCATGCTTGGTCACTTTTTTTGGCCTGGCGCTGGTTTTCACTGCCGGGCTCTACCTGCACATGTTTGTGTTGGCACGAGTGCACTCCCGCCGCATTCGTGCCCTCCACAAGAGCCGTCGTGCTGCAGCCACCAGCATGAAGGGTGCTGTTACACTCACCATCCTGCTTGGCGTGTTCGTTGTGTGTTGGGGGCCCTTCTTCCTCCACCTCATCCTCATCCTCACATGCCCCACCAATCCATACTGCAAGTGCTATTTCAGCCACTTCAACCTCTTCCTCATTCTCATTATCTGCAACTCACTCATAGACCCACTTATTTATGCCTATCGGAGTCAGGAGCTGAGGAAGACTCTGAAGGAGCTTGTGCTCTGCTCCTGGTGCTTTGTTATGTGAACTGACCTTTAACAGACACCTTAACAAAATGCTGGACTTTGGCTGTTGCAGAAAGACTTTTTGCACTTTTTTTATTTTGTGCATCTCTGATGGCTTATGATTGGGCACACATGTCCAGAACAAGACCATCTGAAATATTGACTCAGTCCAGCTCTTTGAAAACACCTGACCTCGAACTTTCGGTGCAGGCTTGCCTATGCACCAGCCGGAACTCCCCGTCTAGGACCCGAGTAAAGGGCACTGAGAGGGCCGATAGACTCCTGTGGACCTTGGATCTCCAAATGAGTCCTTGCACAATGCTGAATGGAATATACACACTCGCACAGCATTCTGCTTTTGCTATATATCCTCTATTCTCTTTTGAAACAAGCTAGGATTGTTCTTAACACTGACCTCTGATTAGACCTGATGAACTGTGAGGTTTCAGGAACACCACCAAGGAACCTTAAAGAACCTTTATTTTGGGAAATGTGTTTATTTGTCTGTTCATTCTCTTATTTCAGGAACCTTTTTAATATCTATTTATTTGTAAATCTGAGACCTATGCCTTTAAGGTAGAACTCCATTTTTTCGAAATTCCAAAAAGTCATCATAAAAAGGTCAGGTTTTTCTAGTGTACCATTTAAATTAGACCACTCTGACAGTAATTGTGCAGAATATGTGAAAAAAACTGGAATTTCCTTTTAACACGAGACCATTAAACGGTTTTAGTATGTGTTAATACTGTCTAGGACATCTGTCAGTGCCTACTTTGGTACTGCTCATTGTGCTAACTATTGTTTAAGTTGTTTTTCCATTTCTATGAGTTTTTTTTTGTTCAGTAATAATTGTGTTCAAATGTTTTATTCATGTGGATATGATGGGCAAGTCAGTTCAATGCATCACTTTTTCAGTGTATACTGATCAGCTATAACATTAAAGCTACTTACAGATGATGTAATTTAAGTGTAAGAATCTGTAAGTGCAAGAATCTGAGATGCTTTGGCAAAAACGTTTCCATTCTAGATGACTCAAAACATCAGGCAGGTTTGGTGGGGTGTTCTAGGAATGCATTGGTCAATATCTAACTTAACTGCTCCAAGAAAAGACAACTAGGTTCAGGACACTCAAAGCTCACTGATTCTCATAGAGGTCCCACCTTACAACTTACAGGACTTAAAGGATCTGCTGCAAACCTTGATCTTGGTGCAAGACACCACAGGGCACCTTTAGAGGTCTCACTTAGTCCATATGTTGATGTATCAGAGCTGTTTTAGCAGCACGAAGGGGGATTGAATTTGTTGTGAATTCAGTGGTATGGCTGACCAGTGTATAATCATCCTATGAAACGAAACAAGACAATAAATAAGAAGTCATGTCAGTGCTGCAGGGTTTGTGTGAAGCAGAGATTTCAAACATTCTTATGCCACTTAAGGTGTTTTCAAGGAAATTCCTGTTTGTGTTTTAGTGGCTTGAAATCTTCAAAGCTTGTGTCATTTTCAAATTTCCGATTTTATGACCGGCTGAGACACACTTCAGAAAACAGTTGTTCTTGTTGTGCCCATGCCTGGCGTAGATAGCTGAGGCATGCAGTCATGTGGTGAGGAAGCAGTTTTGCCCTGGAAACTTGAAATCTATATTTAGTATCAAATTAGCTGTGTTACTTTGGCATTTGCCTTGAATGTACATTTTATATTCTGGATTTCATTAAAGGCAAGTGCTAATCCATTTGATACTGTCCTAAATATGAATTGCCCTCTGTTAGGCCAATTATACCCCATCACAAGATGATGCTGTAGGCGACATTATGAGCTCAATAAAAGAATTTCCGTCACATACTGCGTGAAGAAAGGATAAATCTCTTGGCTGGTGATGAATGCAAACAACAACATCTTTACAAAACCAGAATCACCAGTGTTAACATAGATGTGAGATGTGCTGGTGTGTGTGTAAATAGATCATTAACATCATTTTGTTGAAAGCAATGTATGCTAGAACAGCAACCACTTATATGTTACTTTAGTGTTGAACTGTCTTCTGACTGAAATCATTAGGCCTTCTGTGCATTGATCTAATATTGTGTATAATAATAAGAAGAAGAAGAATAAGAATAATAATAACAATAATAATAATAATGTTAATTGTTGTTGTTATTGTCATACAATCAGTATGACATCTACCTCATGGACATCAAAAATCAAAAATGTCTTGAATTATTTCACTTTTCATTTAATGAAAATGATATTCTAATTCCTTGAGATGGTCTAGATTAGGGGTTCTTCACCTTTTGCATTTCACGGCCCACCTGTTTACAAGCACAGAAATATTTATGCATCTAGTTGGTCTAAAAGTGTTTGCTTTAACTGGTGGTAAATACTCTTTACTATTTAAATTGGCACAGTTTTGATATGTATGCAAAAAAAACAACCAGTGCATCTCAAAAAACTTCAAGCACAACATTTATTTACACAATTGTTTTGAATGTAATTAAACTTGAATTAAACTTTTATTCTGCAATATTATCATTATTATTATTATTATCATCTTTTAGATGCCTTTCTTTTCATTTTTATTTTTTGAAATATCCTCCCAATTTAGAAGTGCCAATTACCCAACCGGCTCTTTTTGAACTGCCGCCATTACGTCACTGCTGAGTAGCCAACGTGCTCGGAGACCTAGTGCCGATACAATGGCTTACAGATGAATGTGCCAGAAACATTGCACTGGATGTGATGTTGAGAGAGAGCCTGGCCAATTTTGTTCTCTAGGACTCTGCCTGCTAGTGGCAAGCAGCAAGACCTGGGATTTGACCTTGCGATCCTCTGATTTTAGTACCAGCACATTAGACCACTTAGCCACATGGAGCCCATGCACTAAAATACTCAAGCATGAACTTAATGTATGTAGCTGAGCTTAATGTATTGTATGATTCAAAATGTGCTAGGTGACCATAGTCATAAACCTTAGAAGCACATTGCCCCATCATTGTACACAGACTACATTTAATACCTCATTAAGCCTTAAGTGACTTTAAAGCATCAAAGCAGTAGGTCAAACCAAACTCCAAACTGATAACATTCTCAGTCGATTTGGTTCAAACCTTTTTAGGATAAAGTTTGGTAATGTATCCTAAAGTGATTCCATTCGTCTCAGGTGAATCTTGACTTTGAGTTAAGAATGGGAATAGATGCAAAACAATGCAGTGTCACCAAGTCTCACAGTGGAACAGCCAAGAAGAGGGGTAAGGCTGCATAATGGAAGGCTGAGGGGAAATAACAGAAAGAGGTAGGAGAGTCCATGCCCATAAATTTCTAATAGATGAAGTAAGGGCAAGAACTGTGGGTGATGTTTTGAATCGTGGTCTTATTATGGTTGAAGCTGGTTGCCGGGTGTACCCGGTAGAATAACTGTCTTCATTCAAATATTTTGAAGAGAAAACAGGTAAGTAATTCAGAAATGTGCCCTCTGCTGTAATGCTGCACACTGACATAAATTGTGAAATTCAGTCTGATGTTTTCCATTTTTATACCCTATAAGATTGCAAGACTAGCTCAGGGTTGCACAGGTCCCATTTTCACACCTCAACAAGAGAAGGCTATATGCGCTGGTTATAGCATTAAGGCTGAGGGAGATCCAGGAAGTAATTATACAGGACAACAATGTTTTTCAATCTGTAAGCATCTCCACCATTGACCAGGTTCTGAAATGACACCAGATGAGCATGAAACAGCTGTAAAAAGTTCCATTTCAAATTGTGGCAGGGTGAAAGAGCTACAGTACCAGTATATACAGGTAAACCCCTTATGCATACTGACACATTTGCTGTGGCTGAAATGTATGTAACTGTCCAAAATGAATATTGTGTGTACTTAATTACTCCTTTTGTGCTGTAGCACATCATGGAGCTGGAATCAAGAGAACCACTCCACTCTCTATATACCTGGATGAGGCTGGCTTAAACCTTGCAAAATGCAGAACTCGTGGTTGAAACATCATTGACCAAAGGGATATGTCCCACTCTATTCCCCATTCCTGAACCCTGAATTCTTTGCAGCCTGGAGATGGAAGGTGTACAATCAGCTGCACACCCAGACGAACCTGCTGACTACCACGGATGCAGCTCATGAGGGTATCACAACAGATGCCTGTAGAGGCTGGATTAGACACTCCAGGAGATTCTTCCATGCTACATTTCAAGGGACATTATCCGGTGTGACGTGGATGAAAACATGTGGCCCAAAAAAAGTGTGTCAGGATGTATATAAAGAAAGCACTATGATTCTTTAAGTTGTTGTCTTAGGTTGTTTTGAATGCCAAACAGTTTTCTTTCCTGAAATTCTATCTGTTTTGTTTTTTTGTCAACCAATTACAGTGCAACACACAGCAGTAAAAAGAATTACTGTATAAATTTGACTCCAGTCCAATTTCTTGCTGTCAGTCTACCACATACTTTGTGTTCTGTGTAAGTTTGTATTTTGTGTGTAATGTACCATATAAATTGATATACCACATCGTACCAGCGTTCTTGTAATGAAAAGCTTAGCTAGTTTCCATCACAATATATTTACAGTGTACACTGTTGCATTGACAACATGACAAAATATTTTGACTGCCTTGTTCAGAGGCAATGACACACAGACTTCTGAGACAAAAAACAAAGAATTCTGAGTGAGATTCATGCTTTTGCAGGCATTTAATTGAGTTTTGCTGTTTAACTCATTTGTGAGAAATGCACTTGTGATGCCAGTGTAAATCATGATGGGAGAAATTGATAAAAACTGAAAAACTGTTGATCATGTTTATATTTTTTCATGTATGAATGAACTCCTCGTGGTTACTGTACCATGTGTCATCAAACTGCCCCACCATTCAGAAGTGTGCTCTGCTAATATTAATGAACATAGGTTACAGTTAAGAGCACATAGCAGCTGCAATGTGAAACTGGTGTAGAGTCTCAGAAGGTTAACTCAGTTCAGATGCCCAGAGGAACACCACACCACCCTAGACGGAGGCAGGGCAAAAGATTTAGTTGAACAAAGGGAGGGTTATTCTGCAAATCAAAAGGTTTTATGGAACATGATTTTCTAAGCAACACTGCTTGTGGTGTGCTCAAAGTCCATTTCATTCTTCAAGAGTCTCCTTTAGCCACCGGCGAAGGCCTCATTTCAACATGCTGTGGCTGAGGTGCATAAGCTGATCATTTTAGACTGATGCATGCCAGGACGTCAGATGTTTTTCCATTGTTTAAAGGGGTTTGAACATAACAGTAGCATTTTTGATGACTATGTAGACTCTAAATGCCTTTTTGGGAAGAATAACAATCTTTTGTAGAACAATGAACAAAACACTACCAAAACACTGGTGCGAACAGATTTTGGAATGCTGTATGTTTAGCAGTCTTTCAGGCCTCTCTTTAGCACACCCTCTGGCAGTGCAGTGCAGAGGCGGCCTCTGGGCTGCTGGAGTATTTTGAGAAGATTTGAATGCTTGAATGTCATTTGATAAATAAGTGCTTTAATCGGAACAATCAGGTTTTGTTTTGACTGTTTTTAAACATCAGACAGAAACATCTTTCACACTTCTGTACCTCAGAACCGGAAAAACAGCTCCAGTGTGAATTTCACGTGATCTTAATGATGAATTTTACATGCAATAAACAAAAGATGTCTGTCTTCCATAGTCTCCATATAGGTTTGTCCATTGAGCTCTACTATAAGGAAGGCCAGACAGTCATATGACCCACTGCCTGTGGAATTCTGTGATGTTTGTAGATTTAATTACCTCCCATATACACATTATATTCATTACTCCGTCTACACTGTGACTAGTCAGTGAGCAGCCACAATTAGATCTAGTTGGACTTGTGCATGGCTTGTAGAAGCCTATTGCCTCATTCTCTCAAAAAAATGTATGCCTATAAATCAATAGATTTACAGGAAGGGGGAAAACATTTGAAACTTTCAGTGGCTGTGAAAAGAAAGGGATTATATTCCAAGCCATTTTGGAGCATTTCTATTGATCTATTCATTTTGACACCATATAAAGACCAACTGCCAGATTCATAATATATCACAACATGAAAATCAAAACAAAATAAAGATTTTATGTGGCACCAATTTATTGTCTACTGGTGCCCCGTTCAGTGGGTATCTCTGCCATGTACCAAATAATTCCGGGTAGATTTCTGACCCTTCACTTTGCTGCCCCTGTTGGGCTCTTCAGGAAAGCCCTTAACCCACAGCCATGATGCAGCATGGCTGACATCAGCTCTGACCACATTATAAAGAAAAACTACTTATCCTAATCTAACTATACATACAATTGTGCTTTTCACTGTCTTTTGTTTGTTTGTTTTATTTATCTTTCAATAAAGCACATTTATTTTTATGGCCAAAACCCTTATTAAGTTTAATCAGATTTGCTCCAGGGAAATCCTGGATTCAGCAGACAATTCAATAAACTTTAGATAGATGGATGGATTTATGGATGGAAGGATGGATGGATGGATGGATGTCTTCAAATGTCTTCAAATGTGTGGGGACCCTCCCCAACTGCAAACTCAGGTTGAAGATGTGCTTCAGAGATTCCCCGAACTCAGATGTGCATGTCTTCAGCAGTCTTGGGCACACCTTGTCTTGGCCAGCTACTTTTCTTGCCTTGAGTCTCCTCAGCTCACCTCTGACCTGGTCTGCAGTGAAGTGAGTGAGGGCAATAGCACAGCTGTGCTGTGCTGATGGGTGTTGTATTGTCTGTGATGAAGGTCTGGAGATTGGGAGTGTGAGCAACAATGGGTTTGAACTAATTTGCTCTCTCTCTCTCAACCTTTACAGGATTCCCAAGGAGTCCCATAGGACTCTTTGACCTTCTTTAAGCTGGACACGAGTTCCCTCTGTACACTCTTTAGCTCATTCTGGTTCTTTTCTTTAAAACCCGCTTCTTGTTATTCAGGAGGTCCTTGATGTCTTTGGTTATACAGGGCTTGTTATTGTTGGTTTCTTGCCTTGTTGCCTGTGGAAGGCAAATGTTTGCTTTTGCTTGACTTCTTCTAAATTTGCATCCCACTGATTTTGTTTTGATTTTTTTTTTTTTTCATAATTAAATGGTTTAGATGTAAAAACAAATCTGAATTGTTTACAGTGGTGAGTGGAACAGACTTTGAAGGGTTGAATACCTCTAAAATCCTTCTGCCTGAAACAAAATAATTAAGAACACACTGGTTTCTCTCTGATGTCTTTAGAATTGAACTGTATATGATGTACATTTATTATTGGATTACATGTGAAGTGTAAGGAAAAATAACCTAAAAGAAAGGTTTCAGATTTAGAATCATCTACTCATGATTGAAATCAGAAATATAAACTCTGACCTGTGGATTGGTTTTAGATCCTAAATACAACCCCAATTCCAATGAAGTTGGGACGTTGTGTAAACCATAAATAGAAACAGAATACAATGAATTGCAAATCCTTTTCAAGCTATATTCAGCTGAATACGCTACACAGACAAGATATTTAGTGTTCAAACGTATAAACTTTATTGTTTTTTGCAAATATTCACTTATTTTGATTTTGATGCCTGCAATACATGCCTGCAAGTTAGGACAGAGGCATGTTTACCACTGTGTTCCATCATCTGTCCTTGTAACAACACTCAATACGTGTTTGGGAACTGAGGAAACTGAAGTGTTGAAGCTTTGTAAGTGGAATTCTTTCACATTCTTGCTTGATGTACAACTTCAGTTGCTCAACAGTCCGGGGTCTCCATTGTTGCACTTCATATTATGCCATACATTTTCACCTGGGAGACAGGTCTGGACTGTAGGCAGGCCAGTCTAGTACCTCTAGTACCCTCACTCTTGTACTATGAAGCTACACTGTTGTAACACAGGCGGAATGTGGCTTGGCATTGTCTTTCTGAACTAAGCAGGGACGTCCCTGAAAAAGATGCTGCTTGGATGGCAGCATATGTTGCTCTTAAACCTGTATGAACCTTTCAGTATTAATGGTGCCTTCACAGATGTGCAAATTACCCATACCATGGGCACTAACACACCCCCACCATCAGAGATGCTGGCCTTTGAACTTTGCACTGATAACAATCTAGACCGTTCTTTTCCTCTGTGGCCCGGAGGACACAACGTCCCTGTTTTCAAAAACAATTTGAAATGGGGACTAGTCAGACCACTGCACACTTTTTTACTTTGTATCAGTGCATCTCAGGTGAGCTTGGGCCCAGAGAAGCCATCTGCATTTCTGGGTGTTGATATATGGCTTTTGCTTTACATGGTAGAGTTTTAACTTGCACTTGTAGATCGAGCGACGAACTGTTTGGGTTTTCTGAAGTGTTCCTGAGCCCGTGTGGTTTTTGGCCTTACTGACATTTCTCCTGATTCTCTGATTCTTATGATGATATTATGGACTGTAGATGATCAAATCCCTAAATTCCTTGCAGTTGCACATTGAGAGACGTTGTTCTTAAACTGTTGGATTATTTAGTCATGCAGTTGTTCACAAAGTGGTGAACCTCATCCCATCCTTGCTTGTGAATGATTGAGCCTTTCGGGGATCTCTTTATACTCACCTGTTTCCAGTTACCTGTTCACCCATGGAATGTTCCTGACAGGTGTTTTTTGAGCATGGACTTTCACATTATTTTTGGAATGTGTTGCTGGTATCAAATTCAAAATCAGGGGATATTTGCATTAATTGCAATTTATCCATTTGAACATTAAATATCTTGTCTTCGTAGCATATTCAATTGAATATGGGTTGAAAAGGATTTGCAAATCATTGTATTCTGTTTTCATTTATGTTTTACACAACATCTCAACTATATTGGGAGTGGGGTTGTACAATAACACTGACTTATGCAGAAATTTAGAAACATTGGTGGATTTTCCCTTTAACATGGATCATGAGACAACACATTGTACCATAATGTAGGTCATGACCTCATTCCAATCATTCCATAACCCACAAAATCTGTGCTTATACTAGAGCATTTCACAAAATAGAATATTGAAAATAGTTCATTTTATTTGTTTTGTTTAGTTTACACTGAACATCAAAATAGTTGCACAAATAGTTGCATCCAGAATGAAGTGTCAGATTGCAAAGTTATTGGAAGGAAGATAAAGATTACAAGGAACAATACATGTATTAGGACTGATATGGACAATGTTTATTGAGCTACGCATACAGAGGTAGTGTCTCTCAGTATGATGTTGGGTATAACATAACATGTCTTGGAATGGAGTTGGAGACATTTCAAATGGTGTCCTGTGAAAATCCATCCCATACGGCTTGAATACTCTCACTCAGGTCCTGCAGATTTTGCAGTAAGGTTGGAGTATTGATAGCATCTTATAGCATCCCACACATGTTCAACTGGTAATAGGTCTGGTGATGGGATTGGGCATGGCATAGTATCCATGTCTTCAAGATGATCTCTCGAGAAGGCAGCAGTTTGTGGACGAGCATTGTCCTGTTATAGTAGTGCACCAGAGGGTGTTCAGAAAAGGCAGGGCCACTGGTTGCAGGACCTCATTGACATAATGTTGGGCTGTCAACGTGCCTGTATTGAACAAAAGGTGATCTGTCTTCAAAGGTCTTCTGGATGTATGGTGGATTTGTTGGCCATCTCCACCAAGACACGAGCAAGACTCATCACTGAAGATGACCTGTTGGGATCAACAAACACAGAAAAGGGCTTGGAATATGACACCTTAAATGTAATGAATATAAGATTAAATACCATTTGAATGGAATTCATCCTTTACACAATAGTATACTTTTTCAAGATGCACATCTTTGATGAATCTTGTAAACATTTACAGTCTCTTCAGTTGTAAACAATATGAAAGATAAGATACAGTGAGATTTAGTTTTACCATTTACCATTCCAGCAGAGGTTTCTAGCATTAATAGACCACAAGAGTGTGCTGTACTACACATTACTAACCACCACCACCCCCAACTCAGCATACTGTTTCAGCAGGGGGTGCTGTGGTTCTCAAGTTATGTCTTTCAAACCACTGTTGAACGAAGCATCATGACTTTGCATTAATAAGCATCTTTCCTCTGATCTCACTTTGCATGTACTAATATAGCTCCTATATATCACACCCACATACATCTCATCTACATATTAGGTGGCAAATAAAGTCAGTTCCTGAAATTGATGTGTTGGAAGCTGGTCATAACAATCTGAGACACGAAGTAAACAGTGACCAGAACGTGTCCAAAATATCAGACTTTTGTGGCCTTCAAAGAGAATCAAAAGTGCTCCAAGGAAGGTTAGCAAACTGGTTTAAATGTTCCCAAAGCTCACTGATGACTATGACCATGACCCACCTCACAAGTTACAGAACATAAAAGGATTTGCTGCTTATGTCTGAAAGTGTTCAGATACCACAGGATGCCTCCAGTGGTTTTGTGTCCATGTCTCAACGGGTCAGAGCCGTTTTGTTAGCACAAGATGGGCCTACACAATTAAGCAGGTCATTCCACTGTTATTGCTCTATATAGTTGGTATTGATAGGCCTACATCTGGGCAGCAGTTCTCAGGTTTGGCTTTCTATCAGCTCATTGAGCTCTGGTGCTTGGAAAAGAGTCAATTTACAGACTGTATCTCTTAGTCATATTTGGATGGTGCAGTTTCTGTTTAGATGCAGCTTAAGCAAAAATAAATACGCCCTGTCAAAGGTTTTTCACAGGACCTACTTCCTAAAATGTAATCACAGATAGCTCTTGCCTCAGTTGCCATTGCAGTGCAGCATCTACCATAAGAAGACTGCCTTAGTTTGATTTGGAAGTTTGCAAGGAGGAAAGCCTTGCTGTCAAATCATTATTGTATCAGAGGGGGCTTGAAGATAATATAAGACTGTCTGTACAAAGACTGATAGCTGAAAGAATTCCACATGGAGGAGTGAGAAAATCTTTCTTTCAGTCAATGTCTGAGACTGGTAGACACTTATAGGAAACATCTAATTGACATAATTTCAGTCAAAGGAGGAAATACTGGGTATTAGGGCATAGGGTGTTCTTAGTTTTTCCTCACCAGAAAATTGTTTTTTTTTTTCAAGTGATTTTTAAAAGACATTTACTCATTTAGTTGTAGATACAGTAGACTGCACAATGAAATGTTAGACTGTGATAGTCTTAGAATTGTCAGAGACATGTAGTGTAGCTGCTGGTGCTATTACAGAGAAAAGCTCTACATTTGAGTGTATTGTCTAAACAGCTGGGTCCTCCCCCATTATTGGCTAGACTGGGTGTCCTTGGTTGGGACCATCTGTGTGAGGGAATTGAGGGGGCTCTGTTCAATTAAGCACTCAACCGCATCTGTCCTATAAGCAAGAAATCAATACATCATGCTTCAGGCAGGAAGAAGTACATGAGTGATCCAAACCAGTGGACAAGGGGAGGGACCGTGCTCACGTTCTCATTTTTAAGCTGGCTTGGTTTTACAGAGTTGTTTCACAGAGGGTTTCAGATAAAGAATCTTAATCGGCCAAGCAAGCCCAACTGATGATTTCTATACTTTCCTTATGCTCTCTCATCTTAATTCTTTCTTTTTCTTCTCTTTATATGCAATTTTTCCCTTATTCCTTCCATTTGTTATTTTTTCTTTGTTCTTTTATCTTATCTTACTTTTGTTTATTTTTGTTTAATCTATTTTTCTATTTCCTCTCTTTATATTGTCTCTCTCTTGTTCTTTAATTTTTCCTTTATTTTGTTCTTTCTTTCTGTCTCTTCTTTCTTTTATACTCACTCTTTCTGTCTGTCTTTCTTTCTTTCTTTCTTTCTTTCTTTCTTTCTTTCTTTCTTTCTTTCTTTCTTTCTTTCTTTCTTTCTTTCTTTCTTTCTTCGACTAATTAAAGAATCTGCTATCAAATCACCCCCACAGTCAGGTGAGCTGGCTGGTATGGGTGGGGTCACAGTGAGTCAGGGATTTTTCTTTGTTGTCCCCCCACTGTGCTGCCTCTGCAGTGTGTGTTACAGGATTTGTACCAACAATCCTGAGTCACACTCACTCACACGCACTCACTGTTCCTCCATTCAGAGAGCTGCTGCTGTGTGACCAGGCAAGAATGTGGCCAAAAGGGCTGCGACTGGACGAGTCTGACATGCTGTTCACTCAGCACTTCTCTGGGGTGGGTGGAGAAAAGGGGGTTTTACAAGAACAGACAGCACAGCCTAATGAAGACACCATAGAATCTAACCAATCATAGAACAGGACATTGTTTGGGCAATTCTGTCAACCAGTACACATATTTACATCACCCTCTTTTGTTCTTTATAGCCAAACAAGCTCTGGGGTGCAGCCCACCGGCACAGACCCTAGAGAAAGCAGACCCTGAAACAGCATAAGGACAGATTGTGTTCTGTAATAGAACAATGAACATATACTTACTATACTGTAAGTTAATAAACCAGCATTATAGATCAGTATTGCACATCTGGAAGCTGATTATCACCACAGACAGACACATCTGTATGGTGATGACAGATTGCTTCTCAAAACGCAGTGGTGCTGATGCTGCTGCTCTGTCTGGTACCAAAGGACCTAGACGGTCTCCGCCCCTTGTGATTGGCTGGCATTGAATAACGTCACTGCATCTCTCTCTCTCTCTCTCTCTCTCTCTCTCTCTCTCTCTTGCAGTAAAATCACTGCAGTATAAAAAGCCTAGTCTGGACTGGTCCAGCCTTCTGCCGGCGACTTGGAGGAGGACACACACTCACACACACTTTCTAG
The DNA here is from genome assembly GCA_034509495.1 of Acestrorhynchus altus. Taxonomy (NCBI): domain Eukaryota; kingdom Metazoa; phylum Chordata; class Actinopteri; order Characiformes; family Acestrorhynchidae; genus Acestrorhynchus; species Acestrorhynchus altus. The sequence goes on from CM067508.1 coordinate 19,780,382, forward strand.
CCCTTTCACAGACCCTCGCTGGACAAAGCAGGACAAGATGCGTGAGATCGTCCACATTCAAGCCGGCCAGTGTGGCAACCAGATTGGAGCAAAGGTAAAGCTCTTCTAACTTGCTTTAGGTAATGTCTAGGTTTGCTAGAACGTCTAGAAGTTGAGAACCCAAGCTGTCTGGATCTAGATCCGAAGTTGTGATGCATGGCTGATGGAAAGTCCAGGAGAATGCCTATTGAAGAGGGGAGCCAATATATATGCTTAGATCTTACCGTTTCTTGGAGATCAAAGATCTACCAGATCAAAGATCAAAAGACGTGGGAACGCCCATTCAATCAGATGCTACAATGAATGCCTTCATCTCCATGACTTGGATCTACAGAGCAACAGTTGGCAGAAGTGCTGATGAAAAATGAATTAGTCCACAGAGAGCAAAGTTGCTCTGCTGCTGAAGCCTCTTTGTTTTCTACCCCATTCAGGGGAAACCCACCCGTTTTGGGGCTGCTCGTCCACCCGTTTTCCAGCGAAGTACACTGGCAAAGCAGGCTTGGCAATCAGAGCCTGTTCAAGGATTGGAGATGAGTGCACACTCAATGCATATCGGCCAGTCAGCGTCTGACCTACCATCCAATCCTAGCACTGAAGGGTGGGTCTATCCTGAAAACAGGTGGGAAAAAATAACTACCTTTGAGGAGGTTCCTGAAGTGGCTCCAACAAAGAAACGGGCTCATAATGGCTCGCTGTCCAAGCAGATGCCACTGAAGATCCCAAAGCTCATCTCATGAGTCATGGACAGAGCAATAACACGTCTCCAAAGCAATAAAGTGTCTCCCTAAGAATAGAATGGATGTGTGTCGTTGGGGTTGTGAACGGCCCACGTGAATGTAAAAGTACGCACACAGAGAACAACCTTGCAAACTCTGAGTCTTTGAATCACCTCATATTGATTTCATGTAAGCTGATTCCATGTCACAAATGAATAATGAGCTCTGGCCTGGAAGGCCTGTTATAGGCCACAGCTGCGTCGTCATGGCTCTGCTCCAACACTGTAGCAGATGCTGTGCTGGCCACATGCTCTGTCATTGTCTTGAGAAAAAGTGCTCGTATTAAACGGATTTCATTCAGATTGTTACTTGTTTTTTTTTTGTTTTTTTTTTATATATTAACTTATGAACTCGTTTTGTTGATCTGCACTCTAAACTGCACAGTCATTCTCCTGCAAGATCTGCAGGCTTGTCTGCAGATACACTATGTGTCCAAATATGTGTGGACACCCCTTGTAATGAATGCACTCAGCTGCTTTAAGTGATATTGCTGACACAGACTGGTAGAGAAGTATTGCCAATAGAATGTGAACAGATAAACAAATGTGAACCCTTCTGACACCGTGACTAATGCCAGACATGAGCTAGAGGGGTATAAAGTCCCCCCCCCTTTTTTTTTTTAAATCTGGAGAAGTGACATTGGAAATCCTCTAAGCAATGCTCTAGAATCTTGCAGTAGGCTTCACCGAATGGCAGAGACAAAAGAGACAGTAGAGACAGTTATTCCAAGGAAAGCAGGATAAACTCTCTTTTAAATAATCATTTTGTGAGAAACCGTAAAAAAAGCAGGTGTCCCAATACTTTTATCCATATAGGTATTGTGTGGTTGCTCTTGGCCTCCCTATCTCTGGACAGTTTTTATTGTCCAGAATAAAAGAGGAACATGTTTTGTCAATTCAATAGCATTTGTAGATGATCTCCAACTTAAATCACCATGACTTCCATTACATCAGCACAGCACTCCGTCATGTAATTCAAAACAGAGCCTGGGGATACTCTATCATAGGCATATGTCAGAACCTTCTGCTGGAGAGGAGACTGGGAGTGGGGCGGTGGTGTGGTGGGCTGGGCTGGGGTAGTGGGAGGGGTGGGCTGACATAATGCAGTGATCTCATCTTGTGCTGTCTGCAAGAGGGTGGCTGAGGATCATTTTACTCTACACACATCTGCACCGTCATTAATTTACTGTTATGAGAACCACAACACGTTTCTCACCACCACACACGTGCTGATTGGGCATCCATACAGGAGAGATTGAACCTCTATTGTCCTACATTGTCCTGTATATAGACTAAATGGACAAACATGTCGAGACACCTGCTTAATCATTGTTTATTCTGAAATCAAGGATATTAAAAGGAAATGATCTTGCTTTTGTTGGAATAACTGTCTCTACTGTGCAGAGAAGGCTTTCTACTAGGTTCTGCAGCACTGCTGTGAGGATTTGATTATATTCACTGACCAAAGAGTTAGTGAGGTCAAGTGAGTTAGTGACGATCACCACCCCACCTCATCCCCAACTGCTATTCTTTTGGCAATACTTCTCACCATTAAAAAAGCTGAGTGAGCATTTGGTGTGCATGTCTACAATGTAGCTAATAAAACAGCTGAATGCATTCATTAATAGGGGTGTTCACAAACATTTGTTTTTGACATATAGCGTATCTACTCTTGTTTATCTTAGTACAGAACCTTTAGTGAAGGTTGTTTGGATCTTTAAAAGGTATCTCACACTCACAAATCACATCTCTATTACAAAAACGGTTCTTGATGGAAATAAAAACGGTTTTATTATGGTATCACTCAAAGAACCATCAGAAGCATTGTTATTTTTAGACTTTATTTTCATTCGCCTCTCTTTCTCTCTTCCACTCCTGTTCTCGTTTTCGCTCTTGTTCTCTCACTGATAAATTAGTACATGCCACATTTAAGGCCAGTAGTTTAGGGTTCCCTAATGACCCCTTTAGATGGCAGGTTACACTGTGTTGAACAGATAATTCAAGATAACGACAAAAGGTGGAGATGTCTGGACGGGTGTAGTGGGGGCGGTAGAGTAAGCAGTCCATAGTGCTGCAGAGATAAGCATTGTCTGTTAAAAGCATATACAGTGCTGTGAAATTGAATCCTACTGAGATGCTGTGGCAAGATCAACACAATGCAGCATTTTTACCTTCATCTACCTATATCATTGTGATGCTCCACTGACTCTTATATGAAGAATGGCATCTATATCATTGTTACTCCAGTACTATGAATGTATATAAAAGTGTACAGGACAATGGTCACCAGAACTGCATAACACTGCTACAGTTCTGTATCTCTCAGCTTGTCCAGAAATGCACACATAGTTTAGTCACTTATATTGGCAAAATAATGCCAATATAAGATGACTCTCTAGAGCAGATAAACATAAGCATATTGGCACCATGCCTAATACCAGCCATCAGCAAGAGAGATATAAAGGCTTTCATGTAGAAAGCCTTCCCTGGACAGTAGAGAGTCTTTTTAATACCCTTGATTTCAGAAGAAGCATTGAGTGAGCATGTATCCCAATACTTTTTTTCGTATAGTGTATCGATTCAGTAGCATTTTACATTGTGCACATATACAGTAGTCACACACAAGCCAAACGAATCAAATATATTATGCTACAAGTGCAAAACAGTTTTTTATTCAAATATGGCACAGCTGTAGCCTTAATGTTAAGCTAAGATGGGGTTTTCAGACTCTGACCTATTGAAATATCTAGGGTTATTGTCCGAGTGCTATATTTTCTATAGTAAGGATACTGCTAAGGATCTGCTTTGAGAATGGATTAATATTTGAATAGGAGAGTGCAAATTGCTTTCCATTACTCTGGTTTCTTTTGTTATGCAGGATTATGTTTATCTTTGAAGTGAGGCTCCTTTTTTTCCTTCACAGCTTGATGAGTGAAACAAGAGCTGTTTCACTGAGGGTAAAGCAGGACAACATCACCATAGCATGTCCTCATTGTCCTTGGCATGCTTTGGCTGGCAGCTTATTTCCTGAAGAGAAGTGCATCTCATTTTTTGGTTGCATTTTAGAGACATGATGGCCAAACCCCAGCTGGAAGGCTGTCTAGCAGAGGATTCCCGCAGTGAGATGAGCCTTCTGGTCAAGACCATTGTGTTGTTCAGCCAATGCCCATAGCTTTCATCCAAAAGGCTTCATCAAATCATAATCAGATTTAAGATGAACTACGCTAGCCCAAATAGTCTATCCCCTTATCCAGGTCACAGCACAAATCCCACACTAAGTCTGGGCAAAAGATCATTTACTGCACCAGTTATTAGTTCACCCACATGCCTAAAGCACAAGTCTGCTGCTGTGCAGCAGTCATTCTTAACTCTTGAGTCCAGACACTGCCGATTATGGCGTACACAACAAGAGTCAACAGAGCTTTAGCAGTTTGTAGGATTAAAATAGAGTATCTATCTATCTATCTATCTATCTATCTATCTATCTATCTATCTATCTATCTATCTATCTATCTATCTATCTATCTATCTATCTATCTAATCTGTGTGTCTGTCCATCCCTCCATCTGTCTACATTTAGTGTTTTGCTATTATTACATCTTGGCATACAGCTCTCAATCAGGTCCTGTTAATAGAGTGTCCAATATAATCCCACACATTTTCAATTTGAGACAAATCTGGTGATATGACTGTCTCTCTCTCTCTCTCTCTCTCTCTCTCAAGAAAAGATTATTAAAACATTTCATTAGATATATCTGACATCTCTGGCTCAGGAATGGCTTAATATTAGGAATGCTGTACTTGTAGCATTAACAACCTTTATTACTTTTATTAAAGGTTCCCTAAGCTCTCCTGAACAGTATGCTTTGCTCTTGTGCAGTTCTGGGAGGTGATCAGTGACGAACATGGCATTGACCCCACTGGAAACTATGTGGGTGACTCAGACCTTCAGCTGGAAAGGATCAGTGTCTACTACAATGAAGCTTCCTGTGAGTCAGATCATTATACACTATCTATCAGGACCATCATACCTTTGTTGGACTGGAGTTGCTTTACTGCTGACTCAGTTTGTACTGTGCTAATTAACTGCTGTGTATTTGATCTCTTTCCAGCTTCCAAATATGTTCCCAGAGCAATCCTAGTGGATCTGGAGCCTGGAACCATGGATAGTGTTCGATCTGGGGCCTTTGGTCATCTCTTCAGACCTGATAACTTTATTTTTGGTCAGTACAAAGTGTAAACATTGCTTCCAGCAACATCTGGTTTCATAACACATTAAAGGCATTGTTTACATCCAAATTCTAATTATAATGTTTTAATTATATTATAATGTGCAACTTAAATGTGATACAATGTGAAAAAACATCTTAACATAAAGGGAAATTTAAGATAATGAGATTGTTGAGCATTACAAAAACTCTCATTGATATTTCAACTGGTGATTGGTCTCCTCAATGTCTTTGGTGTTACCGAACACAATGCTGTTGTCTCGAAAGCATCCTGAAAGAGCTCACCATGTTCATCTCATCCTATGTGCTATTTTTTTTCAGCCCCAGGCCATGATAGGAGTCTAGGAGAAATGGGACAATTGTACAGTTGCATTTTTGTCAATACCAATATTAAATGAATTACTGTGTGTGGATTTACACTTAAAACCTGTATACAGCTGCAATCCCAAATGAAAGTGTACATGAAACACCTATATGAAAGGGTACACTCTGAAACTGAAAATCTGTTGGTTTGTTTCCAGGCCAGAGTGGAGCAGGTAACAACTGGGCTAAAGGCCACTACACAGAAGGAGCAGAGCTAGTGGACTCAGTGCTGGATGTGGTGAGGAAGGAGTGTGAGAACTGTGACTGCCTGCAGGGCTTCCAGCTCACCCATTCCCTTGGAGGAGGTACAGGGTCTGGTATGGGCACTCTGCTCATCAGCAAAGTCAGGGAGGAGTACCCAGACCGAATCATGAACACCTTCAGTGTAGTGCCTTCTCCTAAAGTGTCTGACACAGTGGTGGAGCCCTACAATGCCACTCTGTCCATTCATCAACTGGTGGAGAACACCGATGAGACCTACTGTATCGACAATGAAGCTCTATATGATATATGCTTCCGCACCCTCAAACTGGCCACACCCACCTATGGTGACCTCAACCATCTGGTATCAGCCACCATGAGTGGTGTCACAACCTCCCTGCGTTTCCCAGGGCAGCTTAATGCTGACCTCCGCAAACTAGCTGTCAACATGGTCCCCTTCCCTCGCTTGCACTTCTTCATGCCTGGCTTTGCTCCTTTAACTGCACGAGGCAGCCAGCAGTACCGTGCCCTCACCGTGCCAGAGCTCACTCAGCAGATGTTTGATGCCAAGAACATGATGGCAGCCTGCGACCCGCGCCATGGCCGCTACCTCACAGTGGCCACTGTTTTCCGAGGCCGAATGTCAATGAAGGAAGTGGACGAGCAGATGTTGGCCATCCAGAGCAAGAATAGCAGCTACTTTGTTGAATGGATCCCCAACAATGTGAAGGTGGCTGTGTGTGACATCCCTCCCAGGGGGCTGAAGATGTCTTCCACCTTCATAGGCAACAGCACCGCCATCCAGGAACTGTTCAAGCGCATTTCAGAGCAGTTCACTGCCATGTTCAGGCGTAAGGCTTTCCTGCATTGGTACACTGGCGAAGGAATGGATGAGATGGAGTTCACTGAAGCCGAGAGCAACATGAATGACCTTGTGTCCGAGTACCAGCAGTACCAGGATGCCACAGCTGAGGAAGAGGGAGAGATGTATGAGGATGATGATGAGGAGTCAGAGGCCCAGATTCAAAAGTGAACAGACAGTCCAGAAGTTGCAAGCGTCACCCTTACACTACAACCGCTCTACAGCCCAACCAATCTCTGAGTATGCTTCTGGCTACAGTATCTCAATCTAATCTCTCTTTCTGGTAGATTAACCTTCATATTAACCATTAGTTCCAGTTCAGAAACAGTAGTTTCTCTTTACTGTGCCATGACAGCTTCTTTATGATTCCTGTATTTGTTGTTAGCAGTACTCTCTACTGACCCAACTTCAATAAAGAAATGTTTTGAGTGAACTTGATGTGTGCCGATAGCTGTGAAATTATTTGAAATTACGTAACAAATGCTTCGCCTACAAGTGTTTTCTTTTTGTAGCATCTCTAGCTAGGTTTGACACAATTTTGCATTATGCAATAATAATTATAAACTTATTCGTAGTTGGATAATGATGCATTGACAGGACTGGATTTTGTTCCAACAATGAGAGTTATTTGATTATTATTCCACAATTTTCCGTGAATTTGTGAGTAAATATTAAAATACTGGAACAGTGAGTAGATCTACATATTGCTGCTGTCCAATGAAAACCATGTATCTCCATTTTGTCTATTTTTAGTTTTCTCCATGGTTTGAATAACTGTGTAAATAATTCTACACTGTGTAAATAATTCTAGAAGAAATGACCAATAGAAATGCTCTACAGCAGGTCTACTGCTTGTGGAAGCTGGAAAATTGTAATGATTGGGCATGCACTGAGCAGATGAAAACAGACAATGGAGGCAGGGGGTTTTGGATTTATATATGATAAAGAAACAAACGGAATACAAAAAACAAACTGACAACCAACAAACTGACCTGAACTCTGGGAAATAGATAAGAAAACAAACTGCATGGCAACAAACTGACAAAATCACCAAACAAAATCACAACAAAAGACTGACAAGGACAGACTGAAACAGAGGGTCTTAAATAACAAGATGAGACACAGATGGGAATAGATGTTCAATCCCTAAACTGGCAGGACCTGACTGAAGTGCCCTTGAACGAGACACTTAACACCCCAGATGCTCCCTGGGCTGCCCACCACTCCAGGAATGTGTGCAATGCCCTGTGTGCAAAAACACAATGGGTATATGACCATTGTCATCAAGTATGGAGGGGCTGGTCCATGGTTTAATGTAAAGGTTGTTCTATAAAAATCCATCCACTGAGCGCTATTGGGGTCCAAAAATGAGTGGAAAGGACCCTTTTAAAAGATAAGATTGCACATTATGCTGTATTGAAAACATGCTGAGAGAAATGCTACAGGAAGGAAGTACCAGATCTGGCCCTCTCAATGACTTTGTTCAGTCTCTTCCTGTCTATTGAAGAAATACTGCAGATTCCAGCAGACCAATCCATAGGAGGCACCAGTCCACAAAGTCCTGAATCAGTTTTCTGTACTCATTGTCCTCCTCACTACTTATGAGGCTGACAATTATGGAGTCATCAGAGAACTTCTGGAGGTGGCAGGTTGGTGAGCTGTTCCTGAAGTCAGCAGTGTAGAGGGTGAAAAGAAACTAGGACTAGGACTGTTCCTTGAGGGCCCCCCGTGCTGCTGAGAGATATTCCTTGTCTGAGAGACATAATTAGAAACATTAGGATTAGCACTTTGGTATGTTTGAGGCTCTGTTTATATTCAAACTGTGTTTCTAATGTGTAATACTCTCTTTAAAATGTGTGCTCATAAGCCAAAGAACCATTTGAAGCACCTCCTAAAAGTGTAGAGCTAACCAATGACACCTTTCTTATTCAACATGAAAAAAGTTGATGCAGAGTTTCCTTATAAAAATCACCATTGCATGACTGGCCCATGTGAAAGTGACCTAGATGATATTTAAATATATCGGCCATCCCTGGTGGCTGATGTGCACCTCAGGCAGAGCATAAATGAGGAACACAGCAAGAAGAGGGAACACTTTCTCTAAAGATCCCTTCCTCGCTCTTGTTTGGCAGTAACAAAGTGGAGCAGTTAGAAAGATCACATGCTGGCACCAGAGCAGTTTGGACAGCCTACGAAGTAGACACACAAACAGAGCCGGCTTTGATAAGCACACTGACCCTTCTGAAATCTTTTAAAATGTGGTGTCCATGACTAATGAGGCTAATGCCTGTAATGTCCAGTACCCTCTTCCAGTTTATGGTTAAGTTAAAAAAATAAAAATGTCCAAATATTTAAGGACATTTTAATGAATGTAATCAGCTACTTTAAGTTGCATTCATTGCTGACACAAATGTTCAAATACACATACAGCTTGTCTAGTCCCTGTACGGCCAATAGAATAGGAATACCTGGAGCGTAAAAACATAAACCTATTGGCAGTATAATCCCCAGTATTGAGCTGTGGAGCACATGCCCTGAATACAATCAAATCCACAGAAATGCTTCAAAATCTAGTAGAGAACCTCCCCTTTACTGTAGAGAGTCACTTCAGCCAAAGCAGAATAAATTATTTTAATATTGTTGATTTTGTAAGAAAGAATGAAAGGGCATGTGTCCCAATACTTTTGTCCATATAGTGTATGCGCAGTCATGTTCACCTTGTAAATGTTTCCCAAAGTGCTTCCCTAAATGCAAAATAGTGGAGGTTCATTAGAAACTTCACACATAATCTAACACCACATGGCATGAACTCATCAGTTCACCTTAGTGTAATGAGCTGTCTTTTCATTCTTGACTGCCATTCAAGATGATCATGCATTATAGACAATCCTCACTAGAGACTTGAAAGCGATTCTTGCACTCAGGATGCTAAAGGTAATTGGACAGATGCAGCGCATGCTTCTGAATCACATTACAGCACAAATTTCCTGTAATAAAGAAAAATGGCTGCTAAATCATTCAGGACTGCATTAACATTGGGGCATTTAGCTGCAGGAACAGATCAATGCCTCAAAGGCAGCCAAGTCCCCTGAGATCTTGATCTTCATGGACAAATTCCAGGTCCAGTGTGTCCTTACTGAAAATAATTTGGGTCTTAGTTTGGACCTTAACAGCTTCAAATATGACTCAGCAAATCAGACACACCCACACACACACGCACACATACAGACACACAGACACACACACACACACACACACACACACACACACACACACACACGCTAAGATAGATTATCAGATAAATAAAAAAATATTTTTACTAAAATATTTGGCAAAAGTATGCAAAAATGAGTATCTGTCATGTGTGCAGTAATAACTGCAACTAATCTGTTGATTAGTCCTGCGCATTGGCTTGGAGGAATTTCAGCCCATTTCTCCATACAAAACAGCTTAAACTCCCATGAACTGCTTGCTTCAAATCCTTCTACAACTTTTCTATTAGATTAAGGGCAGTTTAACTGGGCCATTCCATTTTTTAAACATTCTTTAGTACAACAACTTGTGTGATTAGTGTCATTGTCTTGCTGTATGACCCACATTCAGTTCAGGCCATGGACAGATGTTTTGACATTTTCCTTCAGAATTTGAGAGTATCATTCAGAATGTATTGTTTCATCGTTAATGGCAAGGCTTCTTGTGACAAATGCAATAAAACCGGTCAAAACAATGATACTACCACCACTGTGTTTCACAAATGAGACAGGGTTTTTAGGTTGGAAGTGTTTTCTCACAACATAACATAACATAACATAACATAACATAACATAACATAACATAACATATAAAATTGGATCTCTCTATCTATCTATCTATCTATCTATCTATCTATCTATCTATCTATCTATCTATCTATCTATCTATCTATGCGTTCTGAAAACAAAAATCTCAGGAACGTCTGACAGTCTTCTGTAAATGTTTTTCTGATATTTTACGCAATAAAACTATGAAAGCATCCCGTCACAATGGTGCAGGGATGAAAGCCCTAGTCTAAATGTTATGGTTGATAATGTTGAGGCCCTGTTGTACTGACTTCATACAGTAGAGGTCAGTATACGCTTCCCTGCTCCCCGCTGGGATGTAGTGTGTGTGCCGCTCCATGGAGAAGGAATGAACACTAATAATGTTATTTAACGACAGACGCTTCTGGTCGAGTTGTCGTTCCAGAATAAACATGAACGATGTGTGTAAATGCTGGAGCTCGTCTTTAATCAGTATGAGGTAAGAAGTGATGCTGGTTCGGTCCGGTGCTGTTAGCCACGTAGCTGGATTAGATATCGGTGTTTATGCAGATGCTTAACGACACTTTAAGCTGTGATGACGGATGTAGATGTGATCTGTGATGTGTCTGAACGCAGAGTAACGCTGTTGATCCGGGAGCAGGCGCTGTGTGTCCCGTTCTGTGCCTGTGCCCGGTTTGTTGACATTAGCGAGTGTTGTTTATAGTGGAAGCTAACAAGCCACGCTGATGATTAGAGCTGAAACTGTCAGTTCAGTGACCGCATTAAAGGCTCATACCCATCCACCATCAGCTGTTCACATCCACCATCAGCTGTTCACATCCAGAAATCAGCTGTTCACATCCAGAAATCATTCACATCCCAATCTCTCCTTTACCTCTGTTTACTCTTCCCTACATTTACTAAACCACTCCCTGACTGTAATGAACTGTTCCCTACATTTACTAAACTAATAAACCACTCCGTGACTCTAATGAACTGTTCCCTACATTTACTAAACCACTCTGTGACTCTAATGAACTGTTCCCTACATTTACTAAACTACTAAACCACTCCCTGACTCTAATGAACTGTTCCCTACATTTACTAAACCACTCCCTGACTGTAATAAACTGTTCCCTAGATTTACTTCCTACATTTACACTAAACCACTCCTTGACTCCAATTAACTGTTCCCTAAATTCAGTAAACCACTCCCTGACTTTAATGAACTGTTCCCTAGATTTAGTAAAACACTCCCCAACTCCAATGAACTGTTCCCTACATTTACAAACCATTCGCGACTCCAATGAACTGTTCCCTACCTTTACTAAACCACTCCCGACTCCAATGAACTGTTCCCTAGATTTACTAAACCACTCCCTGACTCTAATGAACTGTTCCCTACATTTACACTAAACCACTCCTTGACTCCAATGAACTGTTCCCTAAATTTACTAAACCACTCCCCGACTCCAATGAACTGTTCCTTAAATTACAAAACCACTCCCCGACTCTAATGAATGGTTCCCTGCATTTACTAAACAACTCCCTGACTCCAATGAACTGTTCCATACATTTACTTTACTGGTTTAGTAAAGTTAGAAAACAGTTCATTAAAGTCAGGGAGTGGTTTACTAAATCTAGGGAAAAGTAAATGGAGGTAAAGGAGAGATTGGGATGTAAAGGTGATTTCTGGATGTGAACAGCTGATGGTGGATGTGAACAGCTGATTTCTGGATGTGAACAGCTGATGGTGGATGTGAACAGCTGATGGTGGGTGTGAACAGCTGATGGTGGATGGGTATGAGGCTTTAATGCGGTCACTGAACTGACAGTTTCAGCTCTAATCATCAGTGTGGCTTGTTAGCTTCCACTATAAACAACACTCGCTAATGTCAACAAACTGGTGTGTGTGTGTGTGTACATTAGCTAAACAAAGATTCACCATTCAGTTCATGATTGTCTGTTCATTATTTTGTTGTGAACATACAGTATATCTCTCTCCTAAAGGTGTAACCAGTGATATGGAATACGATGAGAGACTTGCTCGCTTTCGCCAGGGTCATGTAAACCCCTTTGATAGGGGTGAAAACGATGGCACTCCTGAGAGGAAGGATCCTCCAAAACAGGGTGAGAAACTGTTGGTTTGAGAAGTAGGAAGTGAAAGCGCAGAAGTATGACTTGCAGTTTGTATGTCTAGGGTCACTGAGAAATCTGTGGAAAAGGATTTACACTTGCTGTGGTTTAGTCTTGTAGAGCTACTAATACGAATACAGCATTTAATCAATAATATATTTTAGCTGTAGTCAGTGTCTTGAAAAAACCTTTATCTCCATTTTTGACTTTTTGAGATAACGTGAATCTGGAAGTTATTCTTCACATTGTTTCACAATGTGATGAGGATTGAATGGATGCATGTATTTTTACATTGACTTCCATTGAAATTTAAGAAGGCTTTTTCCTTCTCATTTGAAGTCGCTGTTTTGGAGATACAAGGTTTTTGCTTAACAGTGGCAATAAGAAGATTTTTGATATCTTAAAAGTCAGTAAGATTTTGTTCACATACTGCTCTACCTGAACTAATTTCATGTTTGTCATGCATTGCCAGACAAATCACATGTCAAACTTCTAAGCACATGACAAGACTGCATGCCTTTAGGTTATATAGCTGAGCCTCTAAACTGGAGACTTCCATCTGTGGTCGGTGAGCCACATAATACTGAGTTATGATTGAGGTAATGTTCAGTACTCTAGCTTTTTCTTTATTTGTGTTTCTGTTGTTTTCCGCAGTGAAATTACACCAGATCTAGACATGGTTGTGTTAACACACTGCTCATGTGGAGAAGACCTTTCATAAACTAAAGGGGCGCGACCTCAATAAATCTTGTTGACCTCAGTATCACCCTTTATATTTTTCTTAGTGAAGAGAGGACATCAACATAAATGACCCTTTATGACGACAGGTTTTTATGTTTTATTTATTTATTTATTTATTTATTTATATATATATTAAAAATGTCAATCCACTCCCAGTGTCCGGAAATTATTAATAATTTAAAGTTAAGTGCTCTTTTAAAAAGGGGTGTAATTATTATTATGCTTTATTATACAATTATATTATCGTTATATCTAAAATGACTTTAAAATATTTATTGGAATTTTTCTGGGAAAATATATAATCCAAACAAAAGTTAGCGTGATGTGCTTAACAACGCTTCATCAGCACGGATCAGATGTGAGAGAGAAAAGAATGAAATGAAAAAGGAACATAGTCAACGAAACAGGAACAACAGTACTTCCTATATAGGACAGCTCTGCTCTGTGGGTGTGTTGTTCGAGAGATAGATACAGACTGAGGCCAAACCACATTTTACTAAATGAACTGGAACTGCTAGTTGATCACATCTTGACTGCAAACTGAGGGTGGCTATTTGAAACCATGCTTTGCTGCGAGGTGTATGCAGGTATGAATCAACCTACTAATGGGTTAATAGTTTCTCTGTATGTCGCTGTGTATCAGACAGAATAACCACAAGCTGTACTTGATGCTCGAAAGGCTCTTGGTACAGCTCGAATTTTGACCATTGCCATTATGTACGGTGGTGCTGGTCCATTTTTGGCTTTGTAGGACAGCATTTAGGTTTTGAATCTGATGCGGGCAGCTACAGGAAGCCAATGAAGGGACTGCAGCAGAGGAGTTACATGACTGAATTGAGCACATTAAAGACAAGCCACGCTGCTGCATTCTAGATCAGTTGCAAGGGCTTGTTGGTCCTCAGAGGAAGGCCAGCTAGAAGGGAGTTGCAGTAGTCTAGTCTTGAAATGAAAGAGACTAAACCAGCACCTGAGTGTCCTCTGTAGGCAGAAGGTTGAATTCTCCTGATGTTGTAAAGGAGGAATCTGCATGACTGAGTCAGGTTTGCAACATGAGCCGAGAACGATAACTGGTCATCCACAACTACACCACAATGTCTGCAGATTGAGTGACCAGTGAGTTCTCAAGGGAAATGGTAAGATCAGGATGAGGACCAGTGCTTCCAGGAATGAATAGTAGTTCAGTCTTGCTGGGGTTGTGTTTGAGGTGTTGGGCTGCCATCCATGATGACACATTAGTGAGGTAAGCTGAGATGCGAGATGAGACCTGGGTGTGGGAAGGTAGGAAAGAGAGGATGAGTTGAGTGTCATCAGCATATAATTGGTAAGAAAACTCATGAGAAGATATTACTTTACCAAGAGAAGTAGTGTAGAGAGGAAAGAGAAGAGGACCAAGGACCGAGCCTTGTGGAACACCGGTGGAGAGTCTGCATGGAGAAGATGTGGCACCCTGCCATGTGACCTGGTAAAATGTAAACCATCGCAATGCAACTGGTGATTCCAAGGCTACTAAGCACTGACAGGAGGATCTTGTGGTCTACTGTGTCAAAGGCTGCAGACAGATAGGTCAAGGAGAATTACGATAATTTTGCTGATCTTGCAGCATGGAGTTTTTCACTGACAGCAATAGGAGCAGTCTCTGAGTGTGCTGGTTTTGAAGCCAGACAAAATGTTCTTTTATGAAGTAGGGCTGTGTGATTTGACCTCAAATGATTGATTAATTGAACCGTTTACCTCGGTTTTAATAAGCAATTATTTGAATGACAAAGCATTTTTATTTGGTACAAGCTTGCCATGTCACAGATTGGAAGGTTTTGCATTGTCATGTGACTACACACATACTTAGGCCTGTCACAGTAATTACATTATCGACTTATTGTACAGTATACAAACATGACCCCAGTAGTTTTTGCTGAACTCAACTTACAATCAAATATCTATTAACAGAATGAGCATTTTATGATCACACCAATTCTATTTAGCTCCTACAATAAAGGATATCTTCACTCAAACCAGTGCTCCTCTGATTGGGTTTCAGTTGCCACAGTTAAAATTGAACTTGCTAATGAATAAGCCAGTATATCATCTTTGACACACACAGTGGGAGAAGTATTAGCAGTATTAAAAAATGTAATTTTAACCAGTATGAGCAATATTAATTTGGTTAGAGGCACTGAGTGTCAATTTTGATTGATATTCAATTAATTGCCCTGCCCTAATCAGATGATTTTTGATGCTGAGTCCCGAATTGCACTCATTGAATTAAATCAGTTGAAAGGCTGGTGTTTAGAAATGTGCTGAAGGTGCTTCAAAGGCTTTTTGAGTGATGCCATAGAAGAAACACTTGTTACATAAAGACCCACTTTTCATTTGTAATTTTAAGATTCTTCACATTGCACATCTCTTTAACAAAAATCGTTATGGACTCTTCAATGGCAGTGCTGAAAGAAACCTTTATAACACCTTTATTATTAAGAGTCCAATTAAGTTTCTGATCTTAGTATCTTATCTCTTAACATTCATACAGAAGAGGTTTTACCTCCCTGAAAACATTCCTGCTGGAGTTAATCATTATGTAAAATCACGCCAGTGCTGCACCATGTTTTCAATGGAGACTGGAGTAGTTTCAGCAACGAGCTACTGTTGTGTGTATTACTTCAGCTAATGCGCAAAGTGGGGTTTTAGGCACAGTGTGTGATTTTAGGGGTGGGCTAAAGCACTGATTTACTGGCATCTCCACAGAGGTGAGGCCGGAGCTGTTCTCCACCGAAACAAAAAACCAAAGCTCTGACCGTGCCATGGATCTGGGGCTGGCTGAGGACCACTTCTCTCGACCTGTGGTACGTAACTTAATCCTTTCTACATCTGTCTACATTTCTACAATGAAAAGCATCACATCTGTACTGGCTTTCTTTTGCTGGTTACCAGTGTTATTTTACATTGTATAGCATGTTGTTGTTGTTTTTTTGGGCACTTTCACACCTGCAATGTACTCTGTAATCTGTAGTCTTGTTAATTGGTTCAATTACACTCGAATGTGGGTCAAAACCACTGCACTTGAACTGGTGAGAGAAGATGGTCTCAGTCCAGTCTCAAACAAACTCTGGAGCAACTATCTGCAACTCTGATACAACTATCGGGTGCAATAAACATGTTTGAGCTAAAGGTGTAGTTTAACTTGGAGGTGTAGTGCAGGTGTAGTTTAACCTGGTATACTGGTCAGAATCACCACAGCTGTGAACAAATCCCATCTCTGCTGTTGTTCCATTTAAATTTGCAAATAAATCTCAACTAGTCCAGACCTTCTTCTTTTATTGACTTGCTCCTGCCCAATACAGCTCTGACCAACTAGCAGAGAGAACATTTTCACATGGTTTGTTCTGATGCATTTTGATGTGCTTAGATTTTTACTTATGTGAAAACAAACCAACCCAGCAAACACTCTTCAGGTGTGAAAATGCTGCTCTAAAAATCAAGCTTACATAAACACTTACACTTAAAATGTTCCTCCATAATCAGCATATTCCCCAGCAAAGCAGTAGAATAAAAGGACACAAACAATATATATTTTTATACGAGAAATATGAATATCACAGGTTATCTATATATAACTCAGAACTGAAACATCTGCTTTAACCCTTTATATTCTGCTTTCACAGATGGGTGAACAAAGGTTTTCTACTGTTGGGGTCACTCTAGGAAAGTTTATTTAAATTAAAGCTGAAATAAGATAATTTATGAGGTTTTGTCTGCTGTTGAACATGGTGGTGGGTCTTTATGACTCTTATGATCGCTGAAGGGTTAATGTTACAGTTTATGTCTTGTGGATTCAGACAGATTTGCTTATATGTGCATCAGTTGTATTCAGTGACAAAAGAGCAAAGAGTTAGTGAGGTCAGGATGGTCTCCAACCAGCCTCATCCCAACTCCTCAACTCATCCCAGAAGTATTGGATGGCGCACCGTCATCCCAGAGAACACAGTTCCACTGTTCCACTGCTTTATAACCCTATTGTCCTTAGCCTGATATTAGGCATGGTACCTATAGGTTCATATTTGTTGAACTGTTCCAGAGTCCTATTCTATTGATAGTACTTTTATACAGGGACTGGACAAGCTGTGTGTATGCATTTGCACATCTGTGTCAGCAATTGGTGCAACTCTAAAGTAGCTGAATGCATTCATTAGCAGGGGTGTCCACAAGGATTTGGACACATAAAAATGATAAAGATTTAATATCAATGTTGCTTAAATGAATTCAAAGTTAACCAAATTGTGTTTTTCTGTATGTTTAGGGTTCTTTTGTAGCATCTGATATAGAGCAGCTGAAGCAGGCTATAGAGGAGTGTAAGAGGCTGATTTTAGAGCTTCCAGAGCACTCTGAGAGACAGAAAGACAATGTGGTCAAACTAATTCACCTGCGACTCAAATTACAAGAACTAAAGGTAAGTTCAGATTTGTTATATTCATCAATCACCTTATTTGGAACAGCTGTACATCTGCCTGTACAATTGTCTACACTCATATAGCAGCAGTATAGTATAGTGCAGATACAATACAATTATTTAAATTAGATTTTAATATGATAAATAAATAATTATAATATTTAAAACTTATTTAAATGTGCTCTTATTAATAGAATGAGTCATAATGTGATTATGTTTATGAACTGATGTTAGTAGGGCCGGGCAGTATATAGAATTTTATATTAAAATCGGGATACAAACAGAGCCAGATATGTTTATATCGATATTATTAATTTCAGGTTTTAAAATAATGCCCTGTTTCAATCTTGCAGAAATCTATTTCTCCTTCCTCGCTCTGGTCCACGCCTCCTTTACTCTGTTCACCCCCATTCACACTCTCATGTACACACTATGGAGTGCACATAAGAAATAGTGTGTATAAAGAAAAAATAAAGATCTATTAAGTTAAAATACAGTGCATTCTGAAAGTACTCACAGTGCTTCACTTTCTGCATACTTTGTTAGGTTACAGCCTTATTCCAAAATGGATTACATTTATTTTTCCCTCAACATTCTACACACAATACCCCACAATGACAAATAGTTTGATTGAAATCTTTGAAAATGTTTTAAAAATAAAACATGTACATAAGTATTCACAACCTTCTTTCCAATGATCATCCTTCAGATGTTTCTACAGCTTGATTGGACACCTTTTGTAAATACATTTGATTGGACATGATTTGGAAAGGCACACACCTGTTTATATAAGGTCCAATAGTAGACAGTGCATGTCAGAGCACAGACCAAGTCTAAGGAATTTTCTGAAGATCTCTGAGACAGGATTGTATTGAGACACGGATCTGGGTAGGGTACAGAAAAAAATCTGGTGCATTAATGGTACCAATGAGCACCGTGGCCTCCATCATCCAAAAATGGAAGAAGTTTGGAAAAACCAGGCCACCTGGCAAAACTGAGTGATCATGGTAGAATGGTCTTGGTCAGGGAGGTGACCAAAAAAAACACTTCATCATTGCTCTGTGGAAGGAGAACCTTCCAGAAGGTCAACAATTTCTGCAGCATTCCACCAATCAGGCCTTTATGCTAGAGTGGCCAGATGGAAGACACTCCTCAGTGAAAGGCACATGACTGCTCTTCTGGAGTTTGCCAAAAGGCAACTAAATTACTCTGAGACCATTTTTGTCATGTCTGAAGAAAACCAAGCACTGGTCATCACCTAAGCCAATGCCATTCCTACAGCGAAGCATGGTGGTGGCAGCATCATGCTGTAGGGATGCTTTTCTGCAGCAGGAACTGGGAGACTAGTTAAGGTTGAGGGAAAGATGACTGCAGTGATGTACGGACACATCCTTGATGATAATCTGCTCCAGAGCGCTCTGGACTTAAGAAGGTTTATCTTCCAACAGGACAACCACTCTCAGCACACAGCCAAGATAAAAAAGGAGTGGCTTCAGAGCAACTCGTCAATGTCCTTGAGTGGCACAATTGGCTATTTTGTGTAGAATTCTGAGGGGGAAAACATTTTGAAATAAGACAGTAACATGACCATAACAGTGTGTTCAAGAAGTGAAGCACTGTGAATACTTTCCAGAAGCACTGCAAATTGTGATATGATTTTTTATGTCCATATTGCCTAGCCTTAGATATTAGTATACTGATGTAGTTTATCACAAAAACGTCATCTACACCTTCTAATAACCCCTGTCAGTAGGGATGTAAGTGTATGTACACACATTATGCCACATTGATATGAATGTGGTGAAACAACTCCATTGACTTAAGCATGTTATATAATTGTAATAAATTCAAATAATATTCAAGAAAGTATGTGATTCTAGATACTAGATCTGTAGATGTAGTATCATAATTTTTGTACATTGAGTGTCACCAAAAATAAACAAGAAAATGTACAAAACAATAAATAAAATAAGCCTAAATAATTCATTTAATAGAATAATAGAATAGACAAAAAGTAGAATAGAATGGTGGTTAAATTGGATACTTTGTGATTTATTGAATTAATGCCAGAATGATACAGCCAAACAATAGACAGACACACACACAAGCACATATAACTCACCAAATTAAATGAAATCAATTTACTAAGGTCAGAGATGTCACTCTTATATGTATGACATGTTTAGTGTCTAAAAGGCCTTCAAAAATGCTACTTGTCCTCTAGGACCCAGAAGAAGATGAGCCCAACCTGCGGATCCTGCTGGAGCATCGCTTTTCTAAAGAGAAGAGCAAGAGTGTCAAACAGACATGTGACAAGTGCAGCGCCATCATCTGGGGACTCATTCAAACATGGTACACTTGCACAGGTCTGATAATAGCTTACTCCTTCTACCTTCTACACCAGGTATTTTTGAGGGCCAGATTTTTTCACAGTTTTGTGGTTTTCCTGCTAAAGCACCTGATTGAACTAATTGGCAGGTTTAGTAAGTGTGTCAAAGCAGAGAAATCAGCAACTTGGCTGCTCATTCCTGAGCTACAAGCTAATGAATTGCGTTCAGATATAGACAGATCTTACAGCAGTATTATGTGAGAATTTATGTTTTATGTTCTCGGGCTACCCTTAAAGTTGAGCGAAGGTAAATGACTTTCACACCACTGCTGTAAATCATGCTGTGAGCACCCCCTCATGAACAGCTTTAAATATGATTTTTTTTTTGACAAGCTGAGAGTTACAGAAGCAGCATCTGAAGTGAAAGAAGCATGTGGACTAAAGTAATACAGTAATATTTTATTATTATTATTATTATATTTTAGCATTTTACACAAATATGTCTAACAATGCAGTTTCCATAGTGCAGTAGCAGCATTCCAGCCAGGAGTGGGAATGACTAGAGACGTCATTCTGCCTACTACAGTTAGTTGAGCATTAACATTATTCCGAAGCTGCTTTTAAGATACATTTGTTACACAACATTAGTTTAGGCTGTATCCTGTTGCTGTTGCATCCAGTTGTAGTAAGTTCAGTTCTGTATTATTTGCAACCTTTAGTGTTACAGCCCATTTTCACCTTAAATGATATCTGTTTTGAAATTAGAAGTCTGCTCTACTGTCAGAATACCTTTTCCAGGGATATATATATATATATATTTATGTTATATATGTTTGTGTGTGTGTGTGTGTGTGTGTGTGTGTGTGTGTGTGTGTGTGTGTGTGTGTGTGTGTGTGTGTATATTCCACTTATTCAGCAGCGTTTCTGTTGTTTTGAAATACATTTGTACTGGGTACAGAGAATTGTAACATCCTCATTCCTTATTTCTGAGTCTCATGACTTTGGTTGTGTTTCAGTTAGCATTTTGTGATTTGCTAACTGAACTGAAACTGGATCCCAGTTCAGTCTCTTTTTTTAGGATTTGATCTGTGTAGTTACATGTGTACATTTATACTGTATATTTTACAAGTAAATATCTGGTATTAATATGCTCTTGAATTGCATGTAAATTTAAATGGTACTACTGTAATCCATCTGTAATTGAACATTTGTTACCAGTAGTTACTTTGATATTACACAAATTGTCTATGTATACCGTTATTAGACACAAAAAGTAATATGCAGGACATTTGCTCTTGGTACATGTTCATACATAAACTGGTGATGTTTTCCTGGGTTTCATTGGATTATCTATTGTCATGTGTTAGTAAGCTAATAGTTCTCTTATCTACTCTAACTTCATTTACATCAGGCTCACAACTGTTAACTGTCTTGTTGATTCCACTCAGGCTGTTATTACCGCTGCCACAGTAAGTGTATGAACCTGATCACTAAGCCATGTGTGAGGTCTAAAGTCAGCCACCAGTCAGAGTATGAACTAAACATCTGCCCAGAGATCGGCTTGGACAAACAAGACTACAGATGTGCTGAGTGCCGAGCCCCAATCTCCCTCAGTAAGTGTTTTCCCAGTTCCAAAACATCATAGCTATTTTAGGGACTATTTTATTTTGACACATTCTATTCTGTCTATTTATTCATTTATATTAGGGATTTTTAAGATGGCCCATGTGTTAATTTGCATTAGTGACAGTGTTATTAACAAAACCGGTTTAAAATAAATATGCTAGTGACTTATTTTCACTCTGTTTGCATTAGTGTATTTTGTTTTGACAGTTCATTTATATTGATTTGTTTTATATGTATTAGTGACTTATTTTCACTTATAGATCCTTATAGATCACAGATAATCCCTGATCCATTACACCACTACTACATTTCTGAGTTGCAGGTAGCGTGTTAGAGTAGGAAATGCTAAAATGTGCCATGGTTCTCCTGGACCAGTTAAGGGAACTGCTGATCTAGCTCACACAGAACCATGTTGTATTGAGATTCATTTGAAATATTTTAATACTCATGCAATTTGTACATTTACATATTTCAGTAGAACTTCTTTATTTATTGGTGTTTGTGTTATGATGTTGATCTTTAGGGGGCGTGCCTAGTGAGGCAAGACAGTGTGATTACACTGGGCAGTACTACTGCAGCAGCTGCCACTGGAATGACACTGCTATAGTCCCTGCTCGTGTCATTCACAACTGGGAGTTTGAACCTAAGAAGGTACCACAGTTTTCTAGACTCTTTAAGGTTTAATTGTAACCTTAAGACCACACTTGCTGAAGGTTTAAACACATAGACATTTGATTGAACTTCATGTCTTAATATTAAGAGATGGGGGTGATCTAACTGAACACATAAAACAGAATAAATGTCTTTTAAAATTCAGTTGTAAAATATTATGGAGTGTCTTATTTTTTTCACATGACTATATATGATAGAGATTAAAGAAACCATTTAAAGCTACACTTTGTCTGCAAAAGCACCCTAAAGTTTCTATCCCTGCTCCTGAAGAGTTGCTTTCTCATGGTGCTTTGGATCTAATAATAATCCACCCCACCTGATCCAACTAATTACTGCATTCAGAAGTTTTTGTTTGGTTGAATGTTGTTGATTTGCATTGGAATTGAATTCTGTTCCTGAATCCTTATGAATGTTTAATAATATAAATTCCTTAATTTTAGGATTGTGGTACTTTTCATTAAATATTGATTTTTTTTACAACTCCGAATGAACTGATGGAAACAGCAGTTTATTGTAGCCAAACACTCATATGCTCATAAGTATTTGGACTCCTGCTCATTCATTGTTTTTTCTGAAATCAAGAGTATTACAAGAGTTTATCCTGCTTTTGTTGGATCAACTGTTTCTACTGTCTAGGGAAGGTTTTCTATTAGATTTAGAAGCATTCTTGTAAGGATTTGATTGCATTCAGTGGCAAGAGTGAATGAGATCAGGATGTTGGATGATTACCACCCAACTTATTCCAAAAGTACTGAATGGAGAACACTGTTCTTCAGCTTGTTGCTGGGAGACTTTAGCCCCCCTCTAGTCCACCCCTGGCATTAGGCATGAATCAATACGCTCATTCTTATCTGCTGCAGGGGGTTTTATTCTATTGGCTATACTTCTCTACAGGGACTAGACAAGCAATCTGTGTGCATCTGCACATCTGTGTCAGCAATGGGTGCAACTTAGCTCAGTAGCTGGATGCACTCATTAGAAGAGGTGTCCACAAATAGTTGGACACAATGTATTTGCTGCATGAGTGCTCTTGTGTGAGGCTGGCCTGCTTTGCTGTCTCTAGGTGTGTCGGTCATCCATGCGTTATCTAGCTCTCATGATCTCCCGTCCTGTGCTGAAACTGAAAGAGATAAACCCACTGCTCTTTAACTTTGTGGAGGAACTGGTGGAAATCAGGGTGAGTGTGTGGCTCTGCTCTCCAGAGTGAATAAAATACCTGTCAATCTTAAAGTTTTGCTGACTTGCCTATGAACCCTACTGTAATTTCCTTTCTTGTCCCTGTTTGTATAGAAGCTACGTCAAGACATTTTGCTAATGAAGCCCTACTTTATCACCTGTAAAGAGGCTATGGAGGCCAGATTGCTGCTTCAGGTGGGTGTCAAAATATGATATTGCAGTGTTTTTCCTTCACATTTATTTAACTCTTCTCTTTGTACAAAACCCTGTCCATGTTTACTTAAAATATATACAATCAAAAATACACTTATTCATATTCTATGTAAGCAGAGCTAATTATGAAATAACTGACTATATACTGTACATACTTTGAAAGTCTTCTGCAGTACATATTGTGGTATTAAATGCAGGACTTTTAATCAGAAATCAAAGATCCAGCTGGTCACAATATTAACAAAGTGCTCTGTGGGGCTCAGAGTGGCTCAGTGGTCTGATGCACTAGCGATCTGAGGATTGCAGGTTCAAATCCTTGGTCATGCTGAAATCTCTGGTGGCCCTTTTCCACCAACGTGCAACAGGTTTGCAAAATTAATTTGAAATCTTTCGGTACATTTCCACCAAGAAAATCTTGTTCCAGGACCTGAAAATTCATTCGCAGTGGGAAACAAAGATTAGTAGGTTTTTCAGTGCAAACCACTGTGGGTGTGTCTAGCTTTACAGGAGCAGTGACATAGCATTCGTCATGTATGTTGTATTCTTCTACATCTTCCATCTTCTTACGTTTATCCATGTTTGCTTCTTGGAAAAAACAGACATCTGTAAGAGCACAAATGCTCACAGGTAGACTATGCGTGCAGCCATCTTGTCACTTTTGTTTACTGATGGTGGGCAACACCCTCTGCTGATGATGCGATCTGTGACGTATCCTCAGTTCCACTAAAACTGGTGGAAACGCTGTTCCCTATAAAACACCAAGGTTCTCAAAGCCCAGATGGAACCAGTTCAAGGCCCAGAGTTCCACCGCCTTCCCAGCAATGACGCGATGTCTGGCTTCATGTGTCAGAGGAGGCATGTGCTTGTCTTTGCCCTCCTACTAGAGGGAGCATTTGAATTACATTTATCACATCGGTTCTGCAGATAATAACTGTTTGTCTAAATTTACATTATCATCCAAGCTTAAAAATACTGTAATAAGGCTGAATTTACTGTGTTTGAGGAAGGAGTGTGAGTGAGGAAAGAAGAATCTATATCCAGGCTGTGAAACTGAATGGCAAGTAAGCTCTGCTGGGAACTTGCTGTAGCAGCGCCATCTTGTGGTGTTGAGAAGACATGCTGTTTTCATTCAGCTCTTCTCAAATGTGGGTAATATGGATGTGAATTTGTGACCTTTGTGCTTGTGCAGGGAGGTTGACACTGTTAAATATGTCTGTTTTTAGTGGAAAGACTGAAAAGTCCATATGTTTGTGGACACCCCTTCTAAAGAATGCATTTAGCTTTGGGATGGGAATGGAATGGGGTGATGATCATCCAAGATCCTGACCTCACAAACTCTTTAGTTTTCTCACTGACTGCAATCAGATCTTCACAACAATGCTCTAAAATCTATTAGAAAGCTTTCCCAGCACAATGGAGATTGGTGCACCGACAAAAGTTTATAATATATCATTTTTTGTATGTATAAGAAGCTGCTGCTCTTATTATTATGCTTAATCTTTGTTTTTCATTTCTTCATAGCTTCAAGATCGGCAGCATTTTGTGGAGAACGATGACATGTATAGCTTGCAGGACCTGATTGATATTTCCAGTGGACGCCTCAGCTGCTCTCTCACAGAGATACACACCACCTTCGCCAAGCACATTAAACTGGACTGTGAGGTGAGAAATTAACAGGGTGAATGGCATGTGCAGTGCTTTTGAGGGTTTTCATTCCCCTTGGCTTTTTACTTAAATGTTTGTTTTTTTATCTGAATTGTATATAATGCATCTGCACAAAATACTGGTGAAGTTGGAGAAGTTAAATGAGAAAAATATACGTGTACACAGAGTTTCCAAGCAGAGACTGGGGTATCTGTCCACATGACAACAATAATCTGTGGACTCCGTAGAGCTGGGCTTTATGGAGGAGTGGCCAGAAGAAAGCCTTTACTTACTGACAAAAATATGAAGGTTCATTCTGAATTTACCAAAAGGCATGTGTGAGACTCTTTAAAGGAAGGTGCTCCTGTCACTTTTTGGCCACCAAAACCAACACATCTCAACACCATCCTCACAGTGAAACATCATGGCGGCAGCATCATGCTGTAGGGATTTTTGTCAGCAGCAGTGACTGGGAAACTGGTCCAAATCTTGGGGAGGTGGATGGTGCTAAATGCAGTAATATTCTTGAGCAAAATTTGTTTCAGTCTGTCAGTGATTTGAATCTCTGACAGAGGTTCACCTTCCAACAAGACAATGACCTAAAGCATACTGGTAAAGCAGCACTTGAGTGGTTTAAGGGGAAGAATGTCAAAGCCCAGACCTTAATCCAATTTAAAATCTTTTGCAAGGCACTGAACAGAAGACAGGGTGGTGTACTCTATAAGTCTGCAATTCTTCTCACCCATTTATTGTTATTATACACTTCATGTTATTGTGAACCTTTATGCAATTTATCACTGCACAGAGTGCACAGCATTGCTAAATAAATTGTTTACTTTGTGAAACTGGACATTTTCTACATGAACTCAAAAGTGCTGATCAAGTATAAACACTGCTCTACAGGGAGACATGGTTGACTATGTTTCTTTTTAGAGATTTAATGGTACAGTGTTGTGTAATTGATATTTGTTTGATATTTTGTGTTTGGTAATTTGATTATGGGGATATCATCTACTTGCATGCATTTGCATCACTTATAAGATAAAACTTTTTTCTGAAAGGAAATTACAGCATCTATACATACAGCAACCAAGTATATACACGTTAACCCAAATGTGAGAGAACGTGTACATTATCAGAATAAATAAAAGGTTCTATGTACATATAGTAGTATGTATGTATATGGTTGTGAACATACATTTTTCAAAATAAGAGCTAAGAAGAAGGAAAATAGATATGTCTATATCTATTTTCTATATCTAAAGCTGAATACAATAAAATCTTTATAGCAATGTTCCAATGCAAAGCAATGCATATCTAGTAGAAAGCCTTTCCTGGACAGTAGAGACAGTTACTCCCAACAAAAAAGCAGAACAAATCTTTTTTTTAATACCATTGATTTCATAAGAAACAACAAATGAGTAGATGTCCCAGTGTTTTTATCAGTGTAGTGTATTTCTGCCCCTTATGACTGGAAAACTTGCTGCAACAGGTTTTAAAACTAAATACGATGCCATTGACACAAGTTAAAGCTATTCTGCTAGGTGTGGAAGGAGACTGGTTCTAACAGGTTCTAAAGTTTTAAATGAAGACATTTTCTTGTGGTAGTTCTAGTGCTATTGTTATTGATCATGCTGTTTTTATTCTCCTTTCCAGAAATGCCAAGCCAAAGGTTTTGTGTGTGAGCTCTGTAAGGAAGGTGACATTCTGTTCCCGTTCGACAGCCACACGTCCGTGTGTCATGAGTGCTCTGCTGTTTTCCACAGGTCAGGTCGACTACCAGGATTTAAAAGTGCTTAAGTTGTAATGATGAGGAATCTTTATCTTATCCTTATTCTAATATCTAATTTTAATATAGACTGTATACATTAATATGGCCCACAAAACATAGATCATCCAATACAGGTGTGTCAAAACATATCCACAACGGACCAGTGTGGCTGCAGATTTTTATTCTAAACAACCAGTAGTGATGCCTTATTACGCTTGCTTGATCAACTGACCAGTCATCAAACATCTGATCACATGTGCTTACAATAAGCTGGAATGAAAGCCTGCAGCCACACCAGCTCATTGAGGATATTATTTGACACTGGTCTAATTAGAATAGTGTGTACTGTAATACATGTATACTATGAAGTTATTAGAAAGTAGCATATTATCACTGTCGCTGTCATTGTTTCCTATATTGTCTAAATTTTATGATAATAAATATCTCTTAATGGCTCCAAAATGACTTAGGAATAAATCTTTTGATTTTTATTTCCATTTTATTCTCTTATTTTTTATATGACAGTCACAAAATATTCATACCATATAGCATACTATAATATATTATATATTATTATATATTTGTATTTCTATTCTTACAGGTTATTATTTTTCATGTATTTCATTTCAGTTCACTTGCTGATTAGCAAATTTGGAGAAAATGTGAAGACAAAATCTGGCTCAACTTTTCTATTCTCAACTGCTTCTACTTCACATGACCGTGTCCTTTATTACTCAGCAGATGCATAAAAACATGCTTACTGACATTATTTTTTACTCTCATCAGGGACTGTTATTATGACAACTCTACGACATGTCCACGGTGCACAAGAATGACAGAACGCAAGCAAG
Organism: Acestrorhynchus altus; assembly: GCA_034509495.1. Taxonomy (NCBI): domain Eukaryota; kingdom Metazoa; phylum Chordata; class Actinopteri; order Characiformes; family Acestrorhynchidae; genus Acestrorhynchus; species Acestrorhynchus altus. The sequence continues at coordinate 19,808,230 of CM067508.1, forward strand.
ATGAGCCGGTGGAGCTGTAGCTCAGACAGGCTGGTGGTGGACCAATTTGTCACTGTTCATTTCATTTACAGTTCAGTGCTAGAACTGGCATTGTGAGCATGCTTTGATTACAGGACTACACCCTTAACAATCATGTACTACTAAAGATTCTTTGAGCACTGCCATTGAATAACCACTTTTGGTTGTATCTATAAGGAACCATTTTTATGATGGAGACGTATGAATATTCTCTCACACTCATCTCTATTTCAAAAAATGGTTCTTTGTTGAATCAAAAGTGGTTGTTCTATGTCATCTCTCAAAGAACCATTTGTAGCAGCTTTATTTTAAGAGTGTATAGCATGCCTGGCTCTCCTATGTATTTGGCTTCTGTTGTCTTAATCATTGTCTTGTGGTTTTGTGCCATATATGCATCTTTAGTGATTTACCACACTAGAGCATAGATGCTGACTTGAAGTTAGAAAAGTCCATGAAGGAGATTTGTGGTAAATGAAATGTTCAGCATACAAAAGTAACTTGCGCTGTACGCATGTTTGTATACAAGACCTAATATCCACAATGTTAAAACTACAGGATGTAATGCAAAATCTTTAAACTTTGTGAGGGTTTAAGGTTAGTTTCCACTAAACTATTACTTATAACCTATGTATATAAAATGGAGAAAAGCTGTGTATGTAGTGAATCATATGTTATGCATTTACTCCCGCATTGCACTTATTGGTGTTGATGTGTTTGACACCTATAACTAAATGGTTAATAAGCAGAGGATCAACACTAAAGGTTTTCTCTTAGTACATCACATTCTCAAACATTATCCATAACTTTTCATGTTAAATGACTGACAGATATTGCTACAGACATCAGATGGGAGACTAAATTGGTTAACGGTGTGCATAATTGTGTACAGTGATCAACAGTAAAAGAAAGGCCTGAACACAGTGCAAGTTGACTCTGTGATGAGGTTATTCATATTATTCAGTAAATATTTATTTTGAGGCTGGAAATTCCTCAGAATGGTCATTGTGTATGAACTCTATTATTATTTGTTATAAAATAATATGGACTATGCTGTCTTATGTTTCAGCATGTTAGTTGATTGTTTTTATTTTCCTGTGATTATATCAAAGGATCTGTCAGTTGTTACAGTATTGCGTGAAGTTATGTTTACATCTGTAAAATGTAATGTTGATCAAATCATGATGCTCAAGTAAATTAAAAATAACAACAAATATGCTCTGGTTATTTTTTTAAATCACCTACACAACACACAACAGAATACACAATCACAATTTATAACTTGTCTCATTTCATTGTATTTTGATTGACCAAGTTTTACACTTACACAATAAATAAATCTGGATCAGAATATTTGAATTTTTTATGGCCTGATATATGTATGCATATAGCAAATTAAGCAACAACCCTCCCAAGGGATCAATAAAGTTTTATTCTATTCTAAACTGGTTAACATTAGCTGTGGTAACCAACCAGTTTCCTGTTAAAAAGGAAATGTAGAAAGCGACTGTTTCAATATTAAATTTTATGCTTTGTTTTAAGGGTTTTTTAAAACATTATTGCAGTTTTTGTAAAACACATTTTAAAACTTAAAAAAAAGTCATCTAAGACTTTGCTCCAGATTTAATTCTGTACTTTCAGTCATTCTGACACATGAACATGCTTTGGTCTAAATCAGTCAATTGTAGCTCTGGTTGTATGTTTAGGGTTGTTGTCCTGTTGGAAGGTGAACCTCTACCTCCGTCTCAAGTCTTTTAAAAGGACAATAAGCAGCTCATTAGCGTCACTGCGTTTTCACAGCAGTAGTCAAAGGAATTAGCCAGTCACAGGCGAGCAACAGTAAGCGGTGTCAGCCAATCACAGGCGAGCAGCAGTCAGGACCCCGGCGCGGCTGTGTGCCCGTTGGGCTGCCGTTTCACAAAGATGTTTGCCGAGGAAAATAGCACGTTAATGATCTAATCCGAATGTAGCGGGAGACTGTACTGTTGTGTAACACGTGGTGAATAAAAGTGTGAGGGTGAGACTGAGGGGGTCGTTGTGAGATCTGATCAGGCAGCAGCGCGGCGGCCTGAGGACGTGTTTACCAACAGCGTGTTTACTTTTCTCGGCGGAACCCAGAGGGGTTTTATTCACACTCGGATCCACCGGGTTCTCCCCAGAGAACGGTTCTGCAGGAGCTGAGGATGGGCCGCGTGCTGCGGGCTCTGTGTTCAGCGAGCGCGCGGCTGTGGACGGACTGCGGGGAGAGCAGGAGCGCGATGGTGAGGGTGAGACTGAGGATTAATTAACGAAGACTTTTAACTCGACGGGCCGCTCACACGAACAGAGAAAACAAGGTCATAAAGTGAAGAAAATTAACTGAACACTCAAAATAATCAGTTTAGTATTTAGTTTTTTAATAATAATGATTTTCTTAAGTCACAACAAGCACAAAGCAACTATTTAGTGTCTCAAAGTAGTGAGAAAGTATGTAAAAATAATTCTATAAATACTATATTACACCATATAAATACTGTACAATATAAACACTACACCATATAAACACTACACCATATAAATACTGTACTATATAAACACTACACCATATAAATACTGTACTATATAAATACTATATTTACATTTATGGTATTTAGCAGACGCCCTTATCCAGAGCGACTTACAAAAGCAATACCATATAAATACTATACTATGTTATATCTATACTATATAAATGCGATACTATAAATTACTCAAAAAATGATCTACCTCAGAATGACTTATCTCAAAATAAGGATATCTCACAATAATGACTTCTCTCAAAGTAATTAATTAGTCTCAAAATAATGACTTACTATCTCAGAATAATTACTTATTTTCTCAAAGTAATGACTTAATATCCCAAAATAATGATATACTATCTGACAGAATAAATTGTATATCTCATAATAGTGAGAGTACCTCTGAAGTATCTCAAAATAATGGCATCATCTCATCAAATGAGTACATCACAGTAATGACTGTCAAAATAATGTTTGTATCTGAAAATAATGACATTTAATTTGATAGAATTTCAGAGATTCATATTGTTTTTGCCAATGATCAGTCCCAGTAATAAATATGTCCAACTGAGGCACTGCACTTTGTTCCGTTTTGCATTTTTAGGTGTGAATAAGATACCTAAGAATAAGTAACATACATATGATGTATGGATTTTCAATGTCACTGGTTTTGTGAAGTAATTTTGCTGTTTGACACTTAAAATAGTTCTCGTGTACATATATTATTATATACATAATATTTATTCTCTGTGTGTCTTTACAGAATGTTTCCCTGAATCGACTAAAGTTAAGATTGGCATCAAATGAAAAAATGCTGTCTTGTTTATATGCCTTCTCCAGCAAACCACCAAAAGGTATGTTTTATTTTAGCCTTGCTTACAAGAAACTGTGTAATAAGCTATTTGGCATGGAAGCACTGTGAAAACTCTTATTTGTTCAGGCTTCCCAATGGAAATTACGTCCCAAGTAATATCATGTGTAATTACAATTTAATAATCCATGTAACAACAGTGTGATTACTGGTGATTTCCTGCTGTAATTCCTTGTGTAATTACAAAACTTACAAAGTTTTACAAAGTTAATACATGTGTATTTGTATATTTACACAAAGTGTACTACTTTAATGCATCTGTAATAGGGATTTCATCAGCATTAGTTATTACATTATTAATGTGCAATTACACAGTTTAGAGACACAATATAAATTTGTACTAGAATTAGTATTTTTTAACAACATCTGCATAATATATGTCTCCTCTGTCCTTAGGATTTGAGAAGTTCTTTCCAAAGAGTGATGGCACTCCTGGAGTTAACCAGTCAGCTGCTGGACGCAGAGGTGAGTCAGTCTGACGTGAGTTTACAGCCTGCCACAGTCAGTTTTTAATGTGTAATAATTCTTCTGGTACTTTTATGTGCTCTTGTGCACACTTCTGTAGTGAAACCCAATCAGCCAGAAGCCCAAAGACACAGAGGTGGAGCGAATGGAGGAGGTGGAGGTGGTAAAAAACAAGATGACAGTTGGTGGTCCCGCATCTTCAGAGTAAATGTCCCCTATTATAATCATTAATGACTTAATTAATAACTACTGTGAGTAGAATATGGCTGCAACAAATGACTATTTTGATAGTCAGTTAATCCATTCATTGCAACGAAGAATCAGTTATTTGGAATTATAAGACATATTATATATTATTTATAATATATTAGATATTATAAATCTCTGGGCTAATAAATTATTCTTTTATTCTTAATATGAGCTTTTAAATGTGCATTAAAATGAGCTTATTGTCTTATCAAATGCAAAAGCTGCATTTGATAAGACAATAAGCTCATTTTAATGCACTTTCCTGCTAATATAAAAGATGAATAAAACCCCAATGTCTTTCTCTTGTGAAAGAATTTGGAAATCAAATCAAGAATATGCAAAGAAGCAGCAAGAAAATATAACAAACATAAATCAGTTTTCCCAACTTTCTGGATGAGCAAAATAGCAGAAAAGGGAGACAAATGTCAGACAGTAACATTCAGTTTGAAAGTTCTGTGTTACTACTACGTTTGGCTTCCCGTAAACAGACACCTTGTCGAACATTCTGAGATCCTCCACTGATACTTCAACCAATGACCTGTCACCTCATTTACAACATCTGTAGATGACTTACTGGAAGATTTCTCCTGCTTACACTCAAGCCATGCTATATGAGACTCCCACCAAGAAGTTAGTTAGTCCTTACTGAATGCAGTTTATAGGCCCTCTGACTAAATCAGAACCAGTAATGTGGAGTCAGAGTATTCATCAGTGCAGTTGTATGGCTTATTCTAACGCTTTTGTAGAATACACTCTTAACAATAAAGCTGTTTCATATGCTTACATTTCAGAGATGTATGAATGTGAAGAACCTTTAAAACATCTGAAGAACCTTCACATGATATAAATGTTCTTGATTCTCACATGTCTCACACATTGTTCCTTATGGAAACCGTTTGAAGCAGCTTTATTTTTAAGAATGTTGTTTACAAGTGAATTGAATAATGTTTAAATTACAAAGTGTATGAATAAATGTGAATGATCTACATCTTCTGAGCAGTTGCAGGATTGGAATCAGAACAGAGTGAATAAAGTATTTTGTCATTCAGAAGCCTGTGTATTATAGTCTGTGTTTATAAGATCACTATACAGCATTTCAGGGACCCAGTTCTCACTGAGCCCAGTGTGAACAAGCCCTTGAGAAAGATTACAAAACCTGTCAAACTATTTTTTTAGAATTTCTGAATTGAATAACAGTTTACAAAGGTATTCTGAGGGGTTCATAATCACCCAGCTTAGTTCAAGTGATATTTCTTATAAATCTGGAAATGAACAAAGAGTCTCTGTTTAACTAAAGAGATTGATGCTGGCAGGTCTGTTTTTGGAAGTTTGTGCCAATTCACAGCTTTGTAATACATAAACCTCACCTCATTTATGCAACAGGGCGACTTCCCATGGGATGTGAAGGCCTTCAGGAATGTCATGATTGGAGGAGCTGGAATGCTGGCGGTATTCCTGTATTTGCGCTACAGAGATACAGGAAGAGAGATATCTTGGAAAGATTTTGTTAATTACTACCTCGCTAAAGGGCTGGTAAGAGGCAATGAACTTCAGATTTAATCTTTAAAATGAAGAGTCAGCAGTGGTTGGTGTAGTGTGGTGGGAAAGAACATTGTTCTCCACTTGACAGACTGGATTTTGATTCCCTTGCTGGTCTTTCACATGTATGTCGCTCTACATAAGAACTTCAGTGATTGTAAATGTAAACATAAGTAAGCAGAACACATTTGCATAGTACACTTATATTGAGGGCAGTTCATGAGAAATGACATGATCCAAAAAGTTTCCTATAGCATTGTTGGTAATATAACATGAATTTTAATGTGACTGTACTTTGCATGTAGGTTGGACGCCTTGAAGTGGTTAATAAACAGTATGTGAAAGTGCATCCTGCTCAAGTCAACACATCAGAAATGGTGAGATATTTGGGAATGTGAGAGAATTATGTATAATTCATGTTTCATGTATCACGCAGTAGCTCAGAATTATGTATAAACAATAGTAACATAGTGTACCCCTTCAAATGAATACGTTTGGTATTGGCCATAAAGAAGGAGCAGAAACTTTTGGGATGAGTTGGGTGACTTAGGGATGAGGTTGGGTGACTTAGGGATGAGGCTTTTAGGCAACACTCTTGTTGCCTAAAGCAAGTCTCAGTACTTTTGTCCATATAGTGTATCATTGTTTTTCTAATATACAATTTTTACTCCGACTTCGGCACTGTTGAAAATGGGAATTGTGATTTTTCCTAATGTTTCTTCACAGAATTATGTTTGGTTCAACATTGGTACTGTTGACACATTTGAAAGGAACTTGGAGCAAGCAGAGCGTGAGCTTGGTTTGGAGGCTTCACAGAAGCTGCCAGTGGTGTACAACACTGAGAGTGATGGGTCAGTACATTAGGGTTAAGAGATTCTTATGACATGTCAAGTTATGAGATTCTAAATAATATGTAGTGCTAAATTTCAATACTGTGCAAAAGTTTTAATCCCCTGTGAAGTGAAAATTAGAATTTAAAGGCTTCTCCTGATCTGGGCAGTAAGTGTTTATTTCCTCATGAAAACGTTAAATTAAGTTATGAATTAACCAAAATGTGGGAGGACTACGGCAAATTATTTTACTGCTTTTACATTTGAGTAGTACCCAAGATGTTTTTTTGCAATTTTCCATGGCAGGCTTTTGGTTTTGTCCAGTTTAAGCTGTAACAACATGAACTGTTAGACCACTGCATAGGCATTGAAAGTGTGAAACACATTTCCTTATCCTTCTGTATCAACTACACTTCACCAGGTCAGTCCTAATGAATGTACTCCCGACTCTTCTGGTGGTTGGCGTCCTGCTCTTCAGCCTGAGAAGGGGGCCAGTGTCTGGAGGGAAGGGGAGCAGGAAAACGAGCAATCCCTTAAGCATGACTGAGTCCACAGCAAAGATAATGAAAGACAACATCAATGTCCGATTCAGGGATGTTGCTGGCTGTGAAGAGGCCAAAGTGGAGATATTGGAGTTTGTTAACTTCCTGAAGAACCCAAAACAGTACCAGGAGCTTGGTGCCAAAATTCCAAAGGTAGCATGTGTGTGCCTACATGTTTTGTTGTGGTGTGCTTGATACCCTTTAAAATGCTCTGAGAACCAATAACATGATATTTATGAAGCCTAAATTATATCTTGAAGTGCTTCAAATCGAAGCATGAATCACTTTTATTATTAAATACATCAAATGAATCCAGGTTAGTTATCAGTTTTGCTATTTTTCTCCATTTCTTCATGATTGTTTTGGTTGGCAATCTTCTTACAGGGTGCAGTGTTGTCTGGCCCACCTGGCACAGGAAAGACTCTGCTGGCAAAGGCTACTGCTGGAGAGGCTGGAGTTCCATTCATTACAGTCAGTGGCTCTGAGTTCCTGGAGATGTTTGTTGGAGTGGGAGCAGCCCGGGTGAGAACTGCACATTTACAACTGTGATTACACACCGAATGTAGAAAAGTAGATAAAGTATTGTATTTTTTCAATATGCAAACCTCTGAATGTCAATTACACAATTTTATTGTCCAAATGTTTGTGGACACCCTTTCTCTCTATACCCTTTGCTGACACAGATATGCAAATGCACGCACAGCTTGTGTAGTTTATGTTGGAAAGTACTGCCGATAGATTCGGACTGTTTGTGGCAGATAAACATGAACCTACGGGCACAAATGCCTAATGCCAGGCATGGGCTTAAAGGGTATAAAGCGTTATTCCAGCATTGAGTGGTGGAGCAGTGGAACTGTGTTCTCTGGAATGCTTGCATTCCATCCAGTACTTTTGGGATGAGGTGGGGTGATCATCCAGCATCCCGACCTCACTAATGCTTTGGTTACTGAATGCAATCAAATCCTAACATCAGTGCTCCAAAGCCTAACAGAAAGCCTTCCTTGGAGAGAGAAGACGGTTGCACCACCTCAATGCATTACCCTTAATTTAAGAAGAAACAACGAATCCCCCAATAAACAATAAATGTCCCAGTACTTTTGTCTACAGTGTTTCTCATGGATATCTTTCTCTATTGAATTTGTCTGCAGGTGAGGGACATGTTTGCTATGGCCAGAAAGCATGCTCCTTGTATCATTTTTATTGATGAAATCGATGCTGTGGGCAAGAAGAGAGGTGGAGGAAACTTTGGTGGACAGGGTGAACAGGAGAACACACTGAACCAGCTGCTGGTGGAGATGGATGGTATGTTTCGGTGATGGTAGTAAAGGGATGATGGCCTGTAGAACACTCATCACTGTTTGTATCTGTTGTATGTCATGTCTAGGTGCATCTTAAAGCTTTTTTCAACGAATGCCTGTTTTGTAAGAGCTTCTGTTGCCTTCTTCTTACTTCCAGGCTTCAACAGCAGCACTAACGTAGTGGTGCTGGCAGCCACAAATCGTTTGGATGTTTTAGATCCAGCACTTTTGAGACCTGGCAGGTTTGACAGGCATATTTACATAGGTAAGTCTTTTCCTACTAAGTGTTATTGTAATGCTGTTCCAGATACGCCGGGTGATATGGTACAAATATTGCATTGTGACATTTAGAGATTTTAATTTAGTTTCACATGCAGGCAAAAGTGATTGATTTTCTTTTTCAAAATGTGCTGCAGTTCATCCAGCTCTGACAATCTCCACAATATGCTCAGAGTATTTGATATGATTGTCAACATGCATTTTTATTGAACTATAGTTCTTTTTGTAATTAGTCTCCTGCTTTGTTGATTATTTTTCAACTTGAAATGGGATCTTTTAAGTTTATTTTTGCCTCATAATAATTTGATTGGCTGTAAAACGAACACCTTATCCATTGGCTCCTGGCATTATCTATTTGCATATTGGTCGTGCCTTTACCCACTCACTCCTCGTCAGTATGTAGTCATTCCCCCAGGTTACCTTTTCCCAGGTATGCTGCTGTATTTTGTACAATAATTTATTATTTATTATTTATTTATAATAATAACAATAAAGAAATTAGGAATGAAAGATTATAACTTGAGAAATGTTGGGTTAACTGAGAAATTGCATTAAATTTATTTAGTCATCGTTAGTCATTCTGACCTGATGTGTTTGATATGTATGGTGTAGGGTGTGTGGAGGGTATTAGAGCTCTATTAAAGCAAAGTTTGTTAGGGTGCGGGTAAAATATCCAGATTGAAGGAGTCTTAACAAGAGATTTAAAAACAACTACAAATAAAAGCACATTGTGTTTTTCTGAGATCTTGAGCAAATGTTTCTCAGCATTCATCTCCATTGTTTTCTATTTCCATTCTCTAATACAGGACCTCCTGATATTAAAGGGAGAGCGTCAATTTTTAAAGTCCACTTGCGGCCATTGAAGCTGGATTGCAGTTTGACCTTTGATACCTTGTCCAGAAAACTGGCAGCCCTCACACCTGGCTTCACTGGTGAGAAAATAATGCTAAGCCTTTCTTTCCTACAAAATTTCCCATGGATTTTTGGCAATGAACACCATTACGTTGTAACACCAGCTGATTTTCATCCTTATAATCACAAAATCCACTTAAATAGTAGCCAATAGAAGAAACCAATGACTCATTCAGAATCGAGTGTATTGATTGGGAGTGTGTGTTTGTAAGTATCTGTAGTTCATCTCTAAACTCCAGTCTATATAGACACCTATATATGCATCAGTTAATTGCCATAAATGTGAATGTATTTTCTTTCCTGCAGTAACAGCATCTGCTGTTCTAGTTAGGCTTTACACTTTTTACATTTCTATGAGGTAATTGTTGTTGGATGATCAGATGTAGATTATAAACATCGCTCACATTCATATGAAGTTTTATTTATAAGCGCTGTCATAACATACTTTATATCTTTGTGACTTTATGAGAAAAGCTAGAAAATGCTCATATTTTATTGTGTATTTTATTGTATCACATAAGATTATTCAAAATCATTTTGTATAATTTCTGCATAAAAAGCAGCTGGCGTTTTTATATATGATATGATATGAAAGAAATATGTTGCTACAGGGGCTGATATTGCTAATGTATGCAATGAAGCAGCGCTTATTGCAGCACGGCACCTCAGTCCAGCCGTGAGCGCTATGCACTTTGAGCAGGCTGTTGAGAGAGTGATCGGAGGCCTGGAAAAGAAGACCCAGGTGCTGCAGCCTAGTGAGAAAACCACAGTAGCGTACCATGAGGCCGGTCATGCAGTTGTGGGCTGGTTTTTGGAGCATGCAGACCCACTGCAGAAGGTACACAGACAGTGACTCTCTCTTATCTTCATTGTACACAGATAATAAGTTGTTATTTGGAAAAGAACTTGCAGAAGTTGGCTCATGTTAGTAGGTTCGTGTGTGTGTGTGTGTGTGTGTGTGTGTGTGTGTTTTTATATATATATATAACCTTATGACATACATGGCGGTTTGGCTAGATGACAAATATCTAAATCTAATATATAAAATAAAACAAATCCGTTTGAGTTTACCCTGCATTAATTTGTGCTTTAAGCGCCCCTATTATAAAATTACGTGTTTCAAGTATTCTAAAATCCAAGGTCAGTTATTATGCAAGTAGCTTAAGTAAATAGTGCACACAACATTTGTATTTCAGGCCTAAAAGCTTAGTTCTCTACAAATTACAAAAAGTGGTACAAAGTCTAGAAATGACCTGGAAAAATGGCCCACACATTTCATTTGACCTGTTTAAAACCGGGTAAATTCCACAATCCGATTTAAGGAGGCATTATGAGTTCCTTTCAACAAAAATAATAGATTGTGGATCCCATTTTGCACCATAATATTAATTGTAATAAAGTAGTAATCATGTCATACCCCAACAATTAATTTCAACCTTTAGAATTAAGAACCTTAATCTATCTGTCTAAACATTTTATGATGAATGGACCAACAGAAATGCTTCGAAATCTGCAGTAAAATATACATATACGTATAAAAATACATATGACTTCAATTGAAAGTTTGTTTTAAATTGTTTTGGACATACAAGGTTTTTATGTGACAGTGACAATAATAATGTTGGATCATTTTTTTGCCATTTATTGTTCTATTATCTTTGCTATCTGCTGCTACAGGTATCCATTGTTCCCCGAGGAAAGGGGCTAGGCTATGCTCAGTATCTGCCTAAGGAACAATACTTGTTCACTCGAGAGCAGCTGTTTGACCGGATGTGCATGATGCTGGGAGGACGTGTAGCAGAGCAGGTTTTTTTTGGCAGAATCACCACAGGTGCTATGGATGACCTGAGAAAGGTCACACAGTCTGCTTATGCTCAGGTAAAAGTCCAGTTTGAAGTAATTCAGTTCAGTAATTTAGTTACCATGGCTTCTGCTAGTCCATGTTACAAAATTGAAATATTGTGAAAAGGGATTTTGATCATTTAATTAAAAAAGGTAAGCTTTCATATTTTATAATCATTTTTGTTTAAACGTTGATATTGTGATTAGTCATTTTCTAATTTTTTGAGATTCTGCGTGCACTATAAGCCACTCTGATCAAAAGTACAACAATAAAATGTACAGTATATGTGTAATGAATATAAAATATGACATGTTGCCTTTTTGAATGAAATTGTCATCATGAATTAGATTTGAACAATGTGTTTAAGATGCACTAGTATATTGGTTTATATTTCATTTTCTCTTCCAATAAACATCTGTATGTCTCTTTGGGGCATGTAGATAGTGCAGTTTGGAATGAGTGATCTGGTGGGCCAGATGTCATTCGATTTACCACAGCAGGGCGAACTGGTGTCCGAAAAGCCTTACAGTGAGGCCACAGCTCAGCTCATAGATCAGGAGGTGCGCACTCTCATCAGCAAGGCCTTTGAGAGGACTCATCACCTCATCACAGAGAAACGAGGACTGGTGGAGCAGGTAACATTCGAGCTTTAATACAGAAAAGCTAATGTTACCTTATTTAACTTACTTTACTATGTACTAAAATAGATACAATAGTTTGGACACACCTTCTCATTCAATGCGTTTTCTGTATTTTCATGACTGTTTACATTGTAGATTCTCACTGAAGGAATCCAAACTAAAAAGGTGAAATAACTGAAAACATGTTTTATATTCTAGTTTCTTCAAAATAGACACCCTTTGCACTGAGTACTGCTTTGCACACTCTTGGAATTCTCTCAATGAGCTTCAAGAGGTTGTCACCTGAAATGGTTTTCCAACATTCTTGAAGGAGTTCCCAGAGGTGGCTCATTGAGAGAAATCCAAGAGTGTGCAAAGCAGTAATCAGAGCAAAGGGTGGCTATTTTGAAGAAACTAGAATATAAAACATGTTTTTCAGTTATTCCACCTTTTTTTGTTAAGTACATACAGTAACTCCACGTGTTCATTCATAGTTTTGATGCCTTCAGAGAATGAGAATGAGAAGGTGTGTCCAAACTTTTGGCCTGTATTGTAAGTCTATAAAGAGAGATTTTGAGAGATTCTAGATATTATAGTTTTTATGTTCAGTCTCAAATATCTTCACTTCAAACATGCAAACTCTCAGGAGATCTTACAGTTTTGTGTTCAATTCTGAAAGTTATTCTGAAATTGTCTTGGATTAGTTATAGGTGCTAAGCTACATCTGGGCAATCGGCATGAAGGGGATTTTGGGATTTACTGAAAGCTGGTTGCACTGTTGCCTCTTTGTCAGTTTCAGTATGTTTTATATGATTTTCAACACAGTGTTCCAGTTTTAGAGAAAGCAGTTTTCTCTAGCATTGTACACGAATGACAAGAAATGACACATTAGAGCAGATGGTAGAATTTGAAAAAGGTAAAATATAAGTGTAAAAAAAAAATTCCTAAATGGTAGATGTACTTAAAGAATAGACATTTGGTGTTGAACATCACTCTTACAAATGTACATTTAGTATGACAGCTCTAATATAAAAAACAACTCGGTTTCTTATAGCAGTCCACCTCAATGTCTGCATTTCAAATACATCTCATGCAGTTGCTATGTTAGTGGGTTCTGCAGCAGCTTGTCTACATTTATGCAGTCTTAGAACAATTTCAGTAAAGAACATTAATATATGACATTTCTGATGTTCCTGTTGTAGGTTGGGAAACGTCTCCTGGAGAAGGAAGTTCTGGAAAAAGCTGACATGTTGGAACTGTTGGGCCCGAGGCCCTTTGTGGAGAAGTCTGCCTATGAGGAGTTTGTGGAGGGAACTGGTAGCTGTGAAGAAGATACCAGTCTTCCTGAGGGCCTGAAGAACTGGAACCACAGCAAGGAAGGTTCCTCAAGGGAACAGAAAGAGGCAGTGTTCCTGTAGACTCTGGAGCTCCAAGTGGAGCTCTGTGGGGAACAGTGGGAGGAAGCACTGAGAGCTGAGGTGGTTGAATTTACATGCACAGTGTGGTGTTTATATGCAAGTGGTCCTTTTGGAGAACTGGACCGATCCTGTTGTTGACCTGAAAAGTGTGCAATTCTTCATTTTTTGTGCATGCCCAAGAAATGTTGCTTTGATTTTCTTTTCATAGAAGAAAAAGAAAACGTCTTAATTTATCTGTAAAAGGGGGTAGATGGTAAAGGACTGCAAGAACTTACTGTAAAGGCTTTGATTCTGGGATGCAATAAATCTCAAACTGTGGTCAGGTCCATAAGGGTGGTAGGGGGAGGGGCAGCGTTTTCTTATTTTAATTTTAATAACATGCAGGTATGTAGATAGTTCAATCAAAACATTAGTGCCTTCATTGAATACCTAATTCTCAAATGGTGGACTAGTTTGCATGTAACACAGTTCAGTGTTACACTGGTGCTTGACTCAATGACTTTATTGCATTCCAGGCAGTAGGTGCTATTTAACTTTGAATGCTGTCACTGGTACGTGAAGGCTGACTAAACCTGGTTACAAGATGGAAATGTACATGATGTTCTGACCGTTTGTTATATCGTTATTAGGGATGTCCTGATCTGATCCTTTGGATAGGATCTGAGCATATTTGAATAGATCAGGTATCTACCGTATTTTCTGGACTATAAGCCGATACTTATTTTCCAACGCTTTAAACCATGCGGCTTACAAGGAGGTGCGGCTTTTTCTTCACCCGCCAGGGGGCGCTTTAACAGAAATTGAAAAGGTTGAGAAGTCAAACGTTGGAAATCACAGAAGACGACGTTAATTTTCAGTTTGTACATGCAAGCAGCCACCACCACGGATGTCTGTCAGTGGATCCTATCAAAGTGGAGCAGCATGAAGGAATCTACCATCACCAATGGGTTCCGTAAGGCTGCTGTGTGAAGAGGGCACAGCTTCAGAGCCAGCTTCACCCCAAGATGACAGTGACACGGAGAGCAACACTGACATCGACACAGAGAAAGTACCGGTATGTGACGAAGCTCTTCTAAGGCTGTTCATCTCCGACACTGAAGATGACTTCAGTGAGCAGGAGGACGATGAATAAACCGATCAATAACTTTTCTGTTTTGTTTGATCTGCACTTTAACTTTTATGCTACAGGCGCCGTTCAGAAACGAATCAGTTCATTTATGTTCAGTTAAACTACGTTATCAGTTCAGTAGATATCAGTGGCTTTTAACCCGGTGCGGCTTAGATATGTTACTTTCCAGGGTTTTTTTTTTTTTACTTTGCGGGTGCGGCTTATATTAAAGTGCCCTCTATAGTCTGGAAAATACGGTAATTTTAAATCCCAGTCCACTTGCGATCCATAGTAGTGTTGTAGAAAAGTGCTCTCTGGGTCCCAGTAGCTGCCATTAACAGACATAATTCTCAGCTGGAGCAGTGAAGAGCTTCTCAGAATGTAGAATGTAGTTTTACGGTGGAGCAGGAAAACCTGATGTAATATTTTTGTAATTTGTTTAATGTAAAATGTTTTAGACACTCTTTCATAAAATGTCTTTCTGGTATATGCTACTCCCACCCTCTCTTTACTGACTTTGTTGTGGAAATGCTCCATTACTGTGAGAACTGTTCTACTTTGGTTCTAACTCCCAGTTCTAACAGCACATTCACAACTAAGAGGAGGAGACTAATGCTTATGCTAATGCACACACACTATAGAAAGCCAAATCATTGCTTATTTATCACACTGTAAAATAGTTATTACACATCAGTAGTCGGCAGACAGGAGGTCAGAGATCATAAAATATATCTGATACTAAAATTAAAGTGATTTATGATTCATCTTATCCAAACTATGGGACTGTATTTTTTATACATACACAAAAATCTGATTATATTATATCAGAACTGTCTGATGCCCAGCATTAAGGTACTTGGATCGGATCAGGGCAAAATGATGTGATCAGGACATTCCTAATTGATATTTTTCTTCTGGATGTAAAGTTTAAAGGTCTGTTATGGAATGTTTTGTGTTGCTGTGAATACAATGTACGGACTGTGTTTATAATGTGAATGCACTTTGTATTGTTTCTGGGCATTGGCTTGTGTTGGTGATCAACATTCTGATTATATCCAGATCATGAGCTTCATTTCTTCTGATTTACTCAGAATGAAGGAAGCGCTGATGAGTTTCTTTAGTTCATGTCTTGGATTTTTATGGTACATTAATTTTATTTTAAGCAGTCTTAATTGTGGCTGTCACTTTATATAGTCCCTGCTTTAAATAAAGGAGGAATGTCCTTATTAAATCCCCCCTTCACATTGACCCACTTTACACCTGGTCACTTCATGTGACTAGTACCTGGACTCTATCCTGATGTAATTAGGGCCACCTGCTTTGAGACTTGGTAGTCAGTTGCATCTCCAAGGTAGTCTGATTGAAATCTGATTGCTGTGTAGGATGGATTATGCAAATCCTTTGGCAACTAGTTGTTTATCCATTCATCTCTTCCTGTACTGTCCTGAAGATGCTTCTGGGAGGGGGCTGGGTCATACTGGGGGGCTGTGGGTTATGGAATGCATCTCGGAGAGATGGATGCATTTAAACTGCTATATTGTGGTTCATGTGTGTCTCACATGTGATCGGATTTGTGTTTTAAATGCATCTTGGCTGTGTTAACACTTTATTTTTATGTGCTTTGGCCTTATTCAGATATAATCCTGATAGTGAAGACAGTGACCAGGCGTTAATCAGGTCAAAGAAACAGGTGTATTTTTTGAAGAGCATATTTTTGAACTTTGTCTGTGAGATGTTTTGAAGGAAGACCTATCATGCTGATTTAAACTTAGTTTTTCAGAGTGCCAGCAAAGAATGTGTCTCTGGTCCTGAATTAACTCTGTTAATAACACAGTACCATCACAATCCACCACATATCTTGACGATTTTGGAAGTAGAACCAGGATGAACCTCCATGAGCTGGGTCTTTCTCTCAGGAATCTTCAAACAAGGATGTTGCTACCTCAATGAGCCACTCTATGAATTTGTTACTGACAGTTTCTACAAATTTGCTGAATTTCACAAATCCAGCTACTTATGGACCCCTTATTTTAAGAGGTTGTAATTCTGAAAATTCAGTGTGGTTTTGCTACAAAGATTTATGTGGACTTTATGGGCTGTTACACCTTATGGACATATGCTGAATGTGTGCTGTCAGAAATGTGAAAATGCAATGCCTTAATACAGCTAAATATTAAAATATGGAAAATAACTTTTTAATTTGTTGTTTAATTCTTCTGCTTTGGAGTTAAAAAAGTGTTCAGTATGAGAAGTTCAGTATGGGAACAGTGTGATCAATATAAGCTGTGTGCGCACATGCTTAAGGCACTGTGTTCCGTTAAGTGTTTACCTCCTGTTGGTGTTATCTGTGACAAAATGCTGGTTCTTCAGCTGACAACTTCACTCTGCTCTTATCTAGGTTCCTCAGATTGATCTGCAAAAGCAAAATACAGCTGACTGATGGCAGCAGTATTTGGCAGCATCTGTTAATCTCGAGTTACTCAAACTACAGGCCTGTGGATAGAAAACTGGCTGTATTACTAGTAGTAGAACCACTACATCTAAATTCCCAGTGAATTGCATCGCTGTTTGATGGCCTTTGGATTATTGTGATGCTAAATATTTGCACAAACTAAAAGACCAGATGTTATTACAATCATCATCAGTCTTATACACAAAGAGTTACGGTACGTCATGGAAATCATCCACTATTGAGAACCAAGGAGTTTTTCCAATTTCAGGCCCAAAAAACACTGATCAGAAGATCAGGTTGTCAACTGTCGTTTTGTTCAGTGTTGCCCATAAACTACACAATGTGGTGTTTTTTCTGCTCATCTGTTTAACACATATTGATGATTCGATGAATCTTGAGATTAAAAAGCACAAAAATGTGTACTGTAGTCCAGTACTGTGATCAGTGGAGTCTATTACAGTGAGATATGACAATGAAACATAATGACCAACTAAAGACAAAGGAACTTTTTATTCTCTTTTCATGATGCTTCTCAGCACTAGGGCTTTTTAATGCAGGCAGCTGCCTGCGCTACTGTATGTAACTATTAGAGACAGACAGCTTATAATAATGTATGTTACAGTGATTCGGGTTAGTTGAAATCAGCTTTTTAAATCAATAAACTCACAGCACCCTGGTTTAAACTGTTAGACATAGCCTTACACCAGCTCTGGAAAGCCAAAAATAAATGTTTATGTAATTCTTTGACCAGTTTTGCATCTGAACAAAACACTCCAGACATTGTTCTCGTCTAAAACCTGGTCAGCTACTGAAAATCTTTTTAGACTGAATGGATTATCTCAGGATTCCCACGATAATAGCCAAAATGCTTTTGACATTCTGCTGATTTTTAGCATTAAACAAGTAAAGGTCCTAACACCAGAAACATAGTGAAACCATTAAACAGAATCCAGCTTACTCACATAACCCTCACTGTGCAGAGCTGAAATCCAATACGATTTCTCATTTCCAAAGCCGGGGCTTATGTCACAGAATACTTTCTTTTGTCTGCAAATAGAATGTTTATTTTGTAACCGTTTTCATTTTGGGGGATTAAAATGTTATTTAAATGTTTGTGGGAACTACTGAGTTTCTGGGAATATGTATATGTCTGTGTTTGGGTCACCACAGGTAAGCTAGAGGGCTTTCTTACAGTCTCATTTACGGTAATGATATGAATCTTATATTCAGAGTGACTTACATATTGTCACTGTCACACAAAAAACACACAATCTCTATTTTTGCTGTTATTCACTCTTTGACATAACGTGAATCTGGCCAGTGTTCTTTATATTGTCACTTTTTTCAGAATTTCAAGATGAATTGACCAATAGAAAAGCTGCAATATTCATTGTAATCATTTTTTTTACATTGACTTCCACTGAAAGTTAAGAAGTTATTTCTTGTATGGCCCTTAAAAACTGACATATGTATTTGAATCCGAATTTTGAATATTTTAATTAAATTAAGAAATTACGTAGAGATTTGTACTTAAAAGAGCACAAAACTTGTTGCTGGGGATGTACCGGTCAAGGTAATATCTTGTACTAGAAGTACAATATTGTACCTTTGAGGGTACATTTTATAAAAGATGTAAATCTGAGTACAAAACAGTACTTCCATTACATTACCTCTGTTTTTAGTGTGTTAACCTGACATTTTCTTAACCTTAGAAAACATTAATTTTAATATAATATTTTCATTTTTATAATGTCCATATTTAATGTTTTTTGTTTGTTTTGAATTTGAGGTGGTGAAATTTCAACGTTTTAAACTTTTTAGAATGAATTAGATTTTAAAAAAATGATACAATATGGAAATGTAATCTCTAATTCACAATTTAAACGAAATTTAGCATTTATCCAATCACAGTGCCATCTCACAAAAATCAATCATAGAACTGTCTCACCCGCACTAACATTTTACCACCTCACAGCTTCAAAACAAAAGAAATTTGTTAGAAATCATATTTATTTATAAACCATTTCAAGCTTATTAAACGCCATATAAATATAATTCCAATATCCAAAATTCAGATTCCAATGCTTGTCATTTTTAAGTTTTTGCACAACAGTGCCAATATGAATGATGTCACACAGGTTGGAGAATGTAGCGTTAGTAGAGTGTGTAATCTTGCCCATGGTGGTGTCTGTGCCCCACCAAAGAAATTGAACCCTAATGATGATGATGTTGGTGATGTTACCTACTACCCAATACTACACTGACCACCACTGCTGTCCTAATGGTGAAGGCCTTTTCACAATCACTTGTCACATCGTTCCACTGTGTGACTTTATAAAGGCAACAAATTATACAGTGATTCATTTTTGTCTCAAAATCACTCCAGTTCTGCTCCTCTTGACTTTCTTTCTGCCTGTGTAATGACGAACTACATTCCAGAGCAGTTTCTCAATCAGTATTTCTGTAATTCACCCAGGACTTCCAACAGTGCAGCCGCAGAACCCAGACTGCAGAAAGCCCTTGAGAAGCTATGGGGTGAGCAGAATGTGAATATGGAGATAGATGAGTGGATGAGTAGATGAGTCTTGCACCCACAGCTTCTGCAGTGACCGTTTCTATGGATACAGCATGGCAAGTGCATTTCAATGTCTTTAGCACCACAGGTCTGGATGTCCCAGTGGCCCAGCCATGTGTGTCAGAGGTGTTGAACCCTCTGAGGGCCGACCGGGCTGTTCCAGTGTGTGTGTCAGATCTCTTAGGGTTGTTTGGGCCGTTCCAATTTGCGATGCGGGTCAGTGGTGTCTGAGTCGCTGTGGTGCTTTCTGTCCCTCATCTGTTCACCCTTACTGCAGCGTGTCCAGGAGGGAGAGCGCATGTAGCCACCACGGTGCAGTGGCAAGGGGTGGTGGTGATGACCTGCCAAAGTCAGAGGTAGGAGGTTGTGTTAGAAAGTTCTGAAAATTATTTTCTAATAACAAATTTTACCACCTCACAAGTTCAAAACAAAAATTTGTTAGAAATCATTAATTTACAAACAACTTCAAGCTTATTAAACACCATGTAAATATAATATCTTAACAATATCCGAAATTCAGATTCCAATGCTTGTGTCATTTTTAAGTTTTTGCACAACAGTGCCAATATGAATGATGTCACACAGGTTGGAGAATGTAGCGTTAGTAGAGTGTGTAATCTTGCCCATGGTGGTGTCTGTGCCCCACCAAAGAAATTGAACCCTAATGATGATGATGTTGGTGATGTTACCTACTACCCAATACTACACTGACCACCACTGCTGTCCTAATGGTGAAGGCCTTTTCACAATCACTTGTCACAGCGTTCCACTGTGTGACTTTATAAAGGCAAACAATTATACAGTGATTCATTTTTGTCTGAAAAACACACCAGTTCTGCTCCTCTTGACGTTCCTTTCTGCCTGTGTTCTGAAATTGTGAAATCACTTTTTTTTTCACAATTCAAAAGTTTGGGGTGATTCATTTCACATTCAATAATACAGTGTAGATTTTAATATTGTATCAGAATGTCTAGTGGCACCCTGGTCCACTATCTGTTACTGTGTTTAGCTAAATCAACAAATGATTATCTGATTTCTAAAAGGCACAAATTAATAAAACATTTCTTTAATATTTCAAAGAGAATATTAATTGCAGTAATGACATACACATAACAATACATAATAACATAGATAAAAACATGAAAACAGAACACTTAATAGAAAAACATAAAAAAAAAAATAAAATACATAAAATGATTCTCCAATAAATTATATCATAAAAAAAGGTAATTATGACTGAACAAGCCAAAGCACCCAACAAGCAACAGTGATTAAGGTCAAGTCATTTTGCATTTTGGCGCATGCAGACTTTCGCATGGTGCTCTTTTTATTTTTTTCTCAGAGCTCTTCATGATTCTTGGACACATCTAGCATTTGTTCTTTATGTACTAACCATTTCAAAGGAGTACAGCTGCACAGAACTGGTGTACCAGAGTAATGCTGTTCTATAATCAAAGAGGATTCCAGAATGATAGAGTTTGTGGTCAAAACTGTAAAAATGCATCAAAGCAATGGAACTGACAAGTGTTTTCCTGCTGTCTCTCGGTCTCATTCCCCGAGGAGAGGAGAGTGCCAGGTTCACAGACTCTTTCTAATATTACACACACAGCTCACCTGTCAGTCATGCCCCGGTTATTTCTGGACTGCACATGAGGAGAAAGCAAGAAAGCACCTGCCAGCTCCGTTTGGCCCGGAGGGAAGACATTTCTTCTACAGGTCATGTATTTAAAATATATACCATTAAGAGGTCAGAATCTCTCTCTTTATTAAGATTAGAACCA
This sequence comes from Acestrorhynchus altus, assembly GCA_034509495.1. Classification (NCBI taxonomy): domain Eukaryota; kingdom Metazoa; phylum Chordata; class Actinopteri; order Characiformes; family Acestrorhynchidae; genus Acestrorhynchus; species Acestrorhynchus altus. The sequence continues at coordinate 19,829,564 of CM067508.1, forward strand.
CTGACAGGTGAAGCGAACAACATTGGTGATCTGGTTCTAAAGGATTCGACCTGTTGAGAGGTATATCTAGTGAACAGTCAGTTCTTCAGGAGTGTAAGAATCAGAGTTTGACAACTTTGATGTTTAAAATGGTGGTACACAGTGGTCAGTACCTACCAAAAGGGTTTCAACCAGGGTCAGAGGCACCCAAGGCTAACTGATCTTCATGAATGTCCCACCTCACCCCCATAAAAGATCTGTCGCTAATATTAATCTTGGTGCCAGATATCACAGGACACCTACAGAGCTCTTGTGGAGTCCATGCTTTAATGGTTCACAGGGTTTTATTAGTGCTAGAAAGGGACCTACTCAATATAAGGCAGGTGGTTTTAATGTTATGGTTGATGATGAACCTGTAAGATCACTGTTGCTCTGGCTTGTTTAGAATGAAAATCTGTAGCCATACTGTCATTTTGTGGATAAGACTGGACATTCATGAAGTATGGGACATTTTCCACAAAAGCTTGACCCTACACTGACCTACACTGTAAGACCAATGTCAATGGTCTGATTTCATTGGAGAACTTGGAGAATAATAGAATTTCATTGGCATTTATGAGCCACAAGATGGCAATGCAATTCAGGAAAGGATCCTTGCCTTGATACCTTTTATCCCCCCCAAGGCACAAAGTAAATGTACCCCTTTGTGTGCCCCATTGTGGGCCTTTAACGAGTTTAAAAGGCAAGCTACATTCTCTTTTCTATATTTCTACATTTTATAATTAAAACTTTTCAAATACACAAGCAAATCAAAAATCCTGGAATCAAAAAAAGATGTATAGATAAGCTTTCATTTCATTTGCTAACTGAACTGTAACTCTTACACTATTTGCAGGCAGTTACAGATATGATACACATATAATAACAAACTACAAGATTTAACCTATTCAACCATGGTGTTGTGCCAGAAAACTCACAGATAACATATTGGGTTATAAATTAAAGTGAGAAAGGACGGGCTGTTTGCTCTCGCTTATTGCTTACACAGTATTCAAATTTCAGAATAAACGTTCTGAGAAAGAATAATACTGATGCGTAATAATAATTAATAATAATTATTAATAATAATTACTCATGCATAAACAAAAATAATAAAGGACATTCTGGGTATTTTTTAATTATTATTTATTATATTTTTAACAAGTATTTGAAGAAATTATTCTTGTCAATCTAATAATTAACAATCATCTCTAATCATCTAAAAAAAACTGGATGATAAACAACCAACAGTATGCCTAAGATGTAAATAGTTTTTTAGTCCTTATTATTAAAATTAATAAATGAATAAAATAAAAATATAGGCTTAAGTACACCTTTGATGGTCAAATTCATACAAATATCTAAATTCTATTAATATTTACATCTTAAATAAAGAAATATTTACGGAGCATAGGATCTCCTGAATAATAGTCATATCCGTCATGTGTCATCTGTCACTTCTCCTATAAATTGTTTACACAAATAAAAGTACTTCCTGGGAACATTCCAGAGAACTGATTTCTGGTCCTGCTGAAATCAGTGGTCTGGCTGTGCTTCCAGTGGACTGCTGCAAGTGTGGAAACTATCATCTCCTGGTCCTGCGTGCAGGGTTGTATAATTGGTTAATTTTGTTATGTGACTGCTTCAGCTCATTGCTTGCATGGCTAAAAATCAGTCCTTCAAGACAAGTGTGAAAACATTGTTATTGATGTGGAGTGGTGGGCTTGTCCAACTGAACTCTTGAACCCTAGTCTGAAACAAGGAGGGCAGTTTTGTAACCCAATTTGCAGTTTCAAACCTACTATTTACAACTAATACACAGATCATAACGACTACTTTATGAGTGAATTCTGAAATCATAAATCTTGATTCTATTATTGTGTCTTCCCTCTTTACACCCTGAGCCATGCTCTGCACCCACACACTGTTATTGATCTCTCTGAGTTACACCCAGGCAGGATTTTTATGAAGCCCCATATTCAGCCTTCAGAAGATACCAGCATAAGCCGCTATGTTCCTACATCAGTATTGTTTTGCACAGGATTCAAACACTGTACAGACTGCAGAGTGAAAAAAAGGAAGGGTGGAATTCATTCTTACATTATTTAATAATTTCACATGTATTTTTTGAATACATGCAATCAGACAGCTGACAGCTGATCAGACATCGTTTTGAATTACAATCAGTCCAGCTTTGGGTCCAGTCTGCTGTTGTGATATGAGTGGCAGCTCATAAATATGGATGCAGGATGGGTTGGGACTCAGACTGACAGACACGCAGACACGTTCTCTCCTCTGAGCCGCTGAGTGTCTTTCACATGAAGCCATACATCAGCACTCCTTCTGCAGCCTTCAGTCAGACTCACACACAGGACACCTCTCACAGTGCTCTCAGTCAGCTCCACCTCAGCCCTGAATTGAAGAACTGCTGTTATTGGCTCTTATCTTATTTGCATATCCTCATTAGACTAATATATGTGCAAATCAAAGGTTTTGTGTTGTCTTTCTTTGAGTTATCCATTTGTCATTAGTGGATTTGCTCCATTTGTCCATATAATGTGAAATGTAAGCTCCCTGGGTAGGCTAAATTCAGACTTCTGGAGGTATTGCAAGAGGATGAACAGACTATAAATATCTGTGGGGTGTGCAAAGGGATTCATAAATTGTGAAGAGCTGGTGCAATGCAGTTGATGTCTTGTTCCATATGTGTAGAAAAGTTGTTTTCTTTGTAAAACAGTCCTAAAGGTTTACCAACAATGGCACAAATTCCAGTCCACAGGAAATTCTCATCAGAATTGTTGCTGAAAGATGAAACTGTTTGCATGTTTCATGGCTTGTGAATGAAAATCCCTTCACTTCCAGACAAGAATTGCTTCTAGAAGTCTAGATGAATGACAGTAAATGTGAACCACACTGGCTAAACTGAGCTGTTGGACATCAGGTTGTAGATTTTGCTCATCATCTTACAGAGAAACATAACATTCCAATCCCTGTATTCCAAGATGGCAATGTGACTGGAATGGTGAACTTTCAGGATCATTCACACATTCTGGACTGGCTCACAAAATCCCCATATTTGTTTAACGTTGTATGCTGTTTTACAATGTTCAATGCAGTTCTAATCTGCTTTAGTATGATAGAGTCTGGGCTAATTTAAGCTTCCATAAGGTGGTGAGAGAGACTGGTGAGTCAGTGCAGATTCAGACCTCCAACTGTTCTTCCAGCAGACGTCATATGCTCCGATTGTGTCATTTCTTTATAATACTGTATGTTCATCTCATAAATAAGTTGCTAAAAATCCTACTCTAAGAATTTTCATATCAACCATGTATTTTCATATTATCATCTATATGATTAAATCACCTTTTGTAAATCAAAAACATTGAAACATAGACTTCAGGATCTGGCTAACTTTAGTACTTCAAGACTAACATTAGCAGCAAACCCAAGTGCTGTAAGTTATGACGTCAGACCTTGATGAGCATAAGTAAGCCTTGGGTGCACGTTTCACGCTATACTGACCCATTTTTCTGCTCAACACATCAACATCATGAACTGATTCCATTCGCCAAGGATGTAGATAATATGTGCTAATATGTATTATGAACCAATATGTAATATGAATTTATATGTAATACTGATATGCAATATGAATGCAATTGTGCTCAGCTGTACACACTGATGACCCATGACTGCAGAGCTCACTTCGAGAAAAATCTTGTGGTGAAGTTCACTGACAATACAGTGGTGACTGGACTCATCACCCACAGTGACAAGTCATTGTACAGGATAGAGGTAGAGGACCTGTCACTGTGGTGTGGAAACATCCAGAAGACCAAAGAGATGGTTGTGGATTTCCATAGGACTGGTACAACCCTCCTACATTGATGGAACAGCAGTGGAGAGGGTCCCCTCCATCAGGTACCTCGGTATACCTGAGCAACACACACACCTGTAGTACCAGCACCACGGCTGTTGTGAGGAAAGCCCACCAGCGGTTGTATTTACTGAGGAAGTTGAAGACGGCAGGCCTGGGCATGGACATCCTCAGGTACTTTTACATCTATGTGGTGGAGAGTGTCTTGACTGAGAAACAGTTTCTACTCGGATGCAGTCAAACAACGTAACTGCTGTACTTCACACATAGTGACACTTGACTGAACACAACCCCACCCATACTAACTATGCCCACTGTTACCTTGATGAGTTGCTGCTGCTGCTACCTCAGCACTACCACACCTCATCTACAACTTGCTTCTGGAATATACTGTATAATACATTTACTTTTACTCTTACTTAGATATTTATTAAACTTTGTTATTATTATTTAAACTTTCTAGCTACATTCTAGCTAGTCTATTTTCTATTTCTTTTTATTTATCTAACAAATTCATGCAGTAAACTGAGTCTGAGTAACTGTATCTCATTCTATCATGTCACATGGTGAGAATGACAATAAAGCTGAGTCTGAAAAATGTTATTCATATCAGCCGTGTGTGGTTTTAATGTTATGGCTGGATTGGTGAATAATAAATAATAAACTGTACAACTAAATACATCAGCATATCCCCATTGTGGTGTTGATTGCACATATGAATTTGATCACTCGTTTAATTTTCATAATTCACTGCACTCTTATAAAACTCAGTGGGGGATGGACTATAGCCTCTACTTAGAGAAGCTGGCTGTAAATAATGCAGAGCGTTGCATTTACATGCTCACAGAAAGAGCCTATGGAGTCCTTTTGACCCTGATTCACACCACAAACCTTCCAGAATACAAATGGTCTTCCTCTGCCCACCTCTGCCTTTGCCTGTTAAATACCCCAGCTGCAACACGGGGGTTTTGCAGAGGCCCTGGTGGTCATGGTTCTTTAGAAAAAGATCCTGATGATAAGTTGGTTTGACTCACAGTTTTAAATAATCTGAGATTTAACAGATGTGCAAGAACAGCTGTGCGCTCTCCCCTCATCTGAGATTTAGGCTAGCTCTTAAGAATTTGGGAGAGACAAGGAGATCATGAAGGCTGAGACAGTTGTTGAACACACACTCAATTCATTCTGGCCAGTCTGAATTCCAGCCAACATGAAATCTGGATCTGATGGAGTTATAATGCATGATTTATTTAAAGATATACACTAGTCAGCCATAACAGTAAAACCACCTGCTTATCATTGTGCAGATCCACCTCATGCCAACAGCTCTGACCTGCCAAGGCAAGACTTGCTGCCTAATATGTTGATTCCACCTCTTGACTTGCCATTGAAACCAGCTAATCCATATTATTCACTTCACCTGTCAGTGGTTTTAATGTTATGGCTAAACCAAACATTGCTTCCTTGTAAAGAAAAATACAGTAACATAAATGTTGGGCTGAACGACAGAGGTAAGAGAAGACATTCAGTAATAGAGGTTTCGGAGGTTGTGCAGTCTGAATGGGAGAAACACCCTGGGAAAAGATTAAGCAGCTGTCGAACAGCTTGAGTCAGTCTTTTCTCTGCAGCAGTGCTGGAGTGGTCGTACATGGCCTGAGTGTCTGTGTGCTAAAACATTGCGTCCCTGACCACAGCACTAGCCCTACAGAGAGACTGAACCACAAGAAGAGCTCAATTCCCTTTATACAGCCCAAGGCCTGTATGTGGGCACAAACTTCAAACGACAAGTGACATATTGGTTTCTTAAGAAAATACTGAATAATAAATAGATACTAAATAATTTTTACTTATTGATTAATTGCAGGTATTGATAACTGGCAGATGCTAAATATCTGGCAATCAATAAACAAATAGATCATAAATTGGTAAATTAATTATTAACAGTAAATAGATAATGAATAATTAGTACCTATTGAATAATTGTAGGAACTGATAACTGGTAGATGCTGAATATCTGGCAAATAATAACTAGATTGATATTAAGTGGTGGTAAATTAAATAAAAAATAAATAGATCATGAATAATTTAAATATATAAATAATAATTAGGCACTACATAATTTGTAGGTAATGAATAATAATACATACTGAAAAATCACAAGATAATTAATGATAGTACTGAATTATAAAATACTATAAGGAGGAGGTACTAAATAACAGCTTCTTATTGAATAATAATAGTACTAAGTAATAATTAGCAAGTGCTGAATGATTATTAGGTATACTGTAACTACATAGTACCGTATTTTCTGAACTAAAAGCCACTACTTTTTTTCTACGCTTTAAACCATGCGGCTTATAATGAGGTGCAGCTTTTTCTTCTTATATATGTTATTTTCCAGGTCTTTTTAAAACGTTGTGGGGTGCGGCTTATATTCCTGTGTGGCTTATAGTCCAGAAAATACGGTAGGTGTTAAAGGGTAAAAATAAAGCTGGTGTTAAAGGGCGCATATCCTTTGTTAGTCTCGTATGTTTTCTTAAATTTTCCACTCATTTGTTTCCTCACCCACTGTAAAATTTGTGTGGGTTCATACAGTAAAATCTAATTCATTTTTATAATTCACAGTTACAGTTCTGGTCTGCACTCTAGTAGAAGCCTCCAGTAACACTTGTAGCATATAGGCAAATATGTGAACAGCAATGTTCAAAACCCAGCTAACTGTCTAATTGAATACATGGTCAAACAGCAAACTGTAAGGCTATAACTATAACTCATACAATGTGAAAGGGTGTGGCTAACCTGCTGATGGTTGAATAGACAGGTATAGTGTAAGTACACGAAAACAGCTGTTTTGTAGCGTAGCTTCCATATATGGACTATTGAGTGAAAGTTATGTTTTGAAACTTTAGAAATATTCACTGCAACAGATTAGACACTTCCAAACCACACTATCAGTATTCCAGAAGCCCAGCTGACACAATATGTAGGCCGTGTTTGGCATGTCTGTCTCCTCCTGCTCCTGCTTTACTTTTGCTCCTGCACCTGTGTAGGCAGGAGCACACACATTTTAACCGCCTCATTAGAGATGCATTTGGTTGTTCATGACATGAGGAAACACGGTACATTAGAGCAGAGGCCTTTGTTTAGTCTGGAAGGAAGAGGCTGTTTGAACACAAGGATGAATGAAGAAGAATGGAGATTGTGCCAGGATTTGCAGATGGATAACTCACTGAGCAGACAGACATGTTCAGAGTGCAGAGAGTGCAGCGGGCTAATGCAGCTATAAACCACTTATTGGCCTCTGGACTAAAATACTGCAGTGCAAATATAATAAGATGGTAGCAAGAATTATACTATGTAACATTAACATAGTAGACACACACACACACACACACACACACAGTGGATCTACTGTATATGTAATCTCATGCATATATATATATATATATATATATATATATAAATTATTGCAAAATTATTATATGTGGAAAATTGTGAAATATTTATGTCCCTTTCGTCCTTTACACATTAAATATCACATACACACACAATATGCATGAATGAGTGAATGAATTTATATTTACATAGGTACTTTATAGATACCCAAGATAAAAATCACTCTCAGCACTCAAGCAAAACAAACTGCACCCATTGTACTCTTTACCGGAAATGACCACCCACTTGGAGGACTGCATCGAGTCACAGTGTCAATCCATATCTGGGCATACAGACACACACATACATACAGACAATTCACCTCATCACCATGTTTTTGGAATGAGAGAGGAAACCGTAAGTCCCTTTAAGAAACCCATGCAGACACAGGGAGAACATGGATCTCTCCTCAGATAGATCCTTTAACCCAAAACCCTAGTGTTGGGAGGCAATCATGCTAAACACCATCAAGCTATTATAATGCTCCAAATCCTCCTCCTCCTCCTCCTACTACTACTACTATTAATATTGCTACTTATAATAACAACAATAATAATAATAACAACAACAACCACAACAACAACAACAATAATAATAATAATAATAATAATAATAATAATAATAATAATAATAATGCTGAACATTTGAGTTTTAATGCCAGTAAGAATATGCTAATACTATAGTATCAGTGTTTCCAAAGTCTGAGGGGAAGACACATGACTAAAGTACACTATAATCAGTTGAAGTTGAAAACCGCTTACAGTGAGTACTGTAAATATGTCTGTCTAATTGTTTCACCAATTATCAGCCCCTGCACTGACTTTCCGAGCCCCCCACAGTTACACCCACTAACGATCAGCAGAGGGGAACAGATACTCATTATTAGCTGTCATGGCAGAACAAGTTCACTATCAAGAGCAGTAAACAGCTCAAGTATGCCTTAGACGACTACTCTGTGTGAGCTCTAGACTGCCTGTCTGCTACCCCACAGCAGGTGAGCTGTTTATGTCCATACAGCAGTCTAGTGTACCATTTAACCACTTCTGTCCACAGGGTCTGGTGGACTTAATACATCACAGTTGTCAAAAACACCAGAGGTACAAAGAGGTATGCAGCAACTTTAGTCTAGAGAACGTGTTTAACACTTTTACACACAAGTGATTCTCTACTATCTTGAGAACAATGCCATCTCATGGCAGGTCTATTTAAGGAAAAGGGGAAGGGGCAATTAAAGGGGTGGTGATGTGACACTGCATCGGAAGCCAGAGGGAGTTGGGGGTGTAAGTGTGAGGGTGTTGGGGTGTGATAGCAATGTGCATTTAAACACGCACAAGACGCTGCTACAGTGATGGACAACCAGCTGTCTGCGTATTCTCACATACCTTCACATACTGTACGGGACAAACAACCCTCCTTCGTGTTGTTTATATGTTATACAAAGTCGAGTGTGAAAAGGAAAAGCATGTGCCTGTATTCTCATACAGACAGTGTGACTCTGCCCTATGACATGGTAAGATTTGCTTTTTATAGCTTATAAGAAATAGGTCAGGGTCCTGGCACCAAGTATTGAACTGTAATAGTCATTTACAACTTTATACCTTAAACAATTCGTGTTCTTCTGCAATCTGTGTACACTTGGTTTGTGCCAAGAAATATTACTAATGTTCACTGTATGATGCAGAGTGAATCTAAAAAAAATCTAATATTATGAAAAGGTTTATGTTAAGGGATGGACTGGCCATCGGGAGAACCAAGAAAAAGTCTGGTGAGCCACTGTTGGTGTGGGCAGCTAAGAGAATGAAGAGTCGGGGACTGAACCAATGGAACAAACCAATGAAAAGGGCTTCTTACCCCTGTTCAATGACAGCAAATGATCAAACAAACTGATAAAAAGGGACCCCCCCACTACTCCTTGGTCAACAGAACGAACTGATCAGAATGGACCACCAGTCATTTGTGGGCTAGTCTGTAAAAAATTCCAGGTCTGCAAACAGTTGCCAGTCCATCCCTGTTCATGTTCATCATTTCATAATTTAATTCAAACTGTTATAAGCTCCCTGTAGATGGCATTACACAATGATGATTGGGCTATAAATACCTGCATGGTGTGTAACAGGATTCACAAATTGAGAAGAGGTGGTACAATGCAGTAAATGTCTCTTTCAATGTGTGAAAAATGGGCCATAAATCAGATGTTAAATTTTTGATGGATTTTAACTCCAGAATCTGAAATTATTAGAAAATTTCATTTTGAATAACTTATTAATCAGACAGTATGAGCAATAAAAAAGGCTTGAAATATATAACTTTAAATACAATGAATTTAAAAAAAGACAGTTTAACTTTAAACTAATTAATTAATTAAAATAATTAATTTTGAACAAACCAAAAAACCTTTTCAAAATACTATAATAATACAGTGATGTTCATGGTGGACTTTCCTCACAACTTACAAATGCTGTGTGGTTAATGGATGTGTAATTAATATTATAGTGTTATATACATTTTAAGTTTGTCTGCTTATTGTCTACCTGTCTGCTGAATATTAGGCAGGGGGTTCAATGTACTGGCTAATTAGAACAGTAGTAGCTGAGGGTATGATGGAGAGTCAGACTCACTTGCGAGCGAGTCGTTGTGGTTCTCATCGTCAGAATCAGCAAAAACCTCAGCCAGCTCCTGGTCAGACATGTCAGTGAGCTCTGTCAGGTCTAGTAAGTCGAAGTGGACCTCCAAGGAGGACACGCTGCTCAGGGGCTCTGCAAAAGATGATAAAATGCAGAAAACTTAATAGCATGTGACAACAAATTTGAGTCAATAAATTCTAAATGTTCATTGTAACTATATAAGGTCATTTCATTAATCACACCAAGAAGAGTTTGGGTTCTCCTTGGTTCCTGTCTTTGTTTTTTGCTTATCCTATTAGAGATGTCTTCTTGCAAGTTTCAAACATGGGTTTCAATGAACAATCAACCTTTATTTTCACTAGAAAAATACTAATGAAATATTGCGAAAAGTTAATGTTCATAATTTCATTCAAAAAGTAAACTGTTATATTGTATATTCAATACATGTAAATTTAAATATATCAAGCCTTTTTTGTTTTACTGTTAAGCAGTATGACTTTTAGCTCATAAAATTCAAAAATCCAGAATCTCAAATTTTAATATTTAACATAAAATTTGAATAAATTACTAATCAAACAGTAACAGAAAAAAGGCTTGATCTTTGCCAATTTACATTTCAAATTTAAATAATAAAAAAAAAAACCTTTTTCCTAGTAATTTACTTTACTACACTGACCCTCATAATACTACATACTAATAACAAATATTGACAACAGGGGTTGAAAGAAAAATATTAAATACTTTATTAACTAAAATCAATGAAGGACAATGAACAAATGAAAATATTAGAACAAGCTAGAAAATAGAACAGAAATAAATGATAAAATGAACAGATTTACTGTAGACTTAGTTTAATTACAAAAATATAAAAAATACTGTAATAAATAAATACATATATAAAATGGCAAGAATTTGCTAAACCAAAATGCCAAATAAAATCTGAATTAGGAGATCAAATATTAAAAAAGTCAAATCTAAATATATGAAAAATATGAATATTTAAGATTTTTTAAAATTAAAAATGATCATTAAAGTGAAAATAAGATTTTAAACTGACCAATAGAATTTTACAAATTTAAACCAAAAAAAGTATAATAATAATAATAATAATAATAATAATAATAATAATAATAATAATAATAATAATAATAAATAGAATCAGACATTAAAACTAAAAGGTTTGAAATAAATTACATTTTTAATTAAATTATGAACAATAAGATAAAGTTTTTCATAATATTCATTTTGTATATGCACTAGCAAAATAAGATGGATCTGCAGGACTGTTTTGAAACCATAGTGTGGGAAAAATTGTGTGATCCTAATGGGGAGGACATTGAGAGTCTCACTAACTGCTTTAAGGATTATATCAACGTCTGTGTGGAGAACACTGTCCCCACTAATACCATTCAGTGTTTCAAGCAAGCCATGGATAAACCCTGACATAAGGCTTTCCTAAAGGAGAAGAAGAGGGCCTTCATGACAGGTGACAAGGAAGAGCTGAAAGCTGTGCAGAGAATAAGAGATGGGAAAAACAACTACTAGAGAAAGCTGGAGGAACAGTCACAGCATAAAAATGTGAGCTCCTAACTTAACAGTTCTCAGCTCACAGCCACTCCCCTGCCATCCACACATTCCACCACCCAACACCTAGCCCCCCTGCTTCAGTCTGTCCTTCACAATGGCTTAGCTGAGGAATGAGCTAAGGAAATCAAGATGAGGAAAGCTGGAGGTGCAGCACCAGGCTCCTCAAGTGCTGCACAAATCAGCTCTGTGGTGTAGTTGAACACATGTTCAACATGAACCTGAATTTGGATTACCACAGCTCTGCAAAACATCTTGTGTGGAACCTGTACCAAAAACGCAGCACCCAAAATACCTAAACAACTATAGGATGGTGGCACTGACTTCTCATCTGATTAAGTCACTGGAGAGGCTGCCCCGGATGCCTGGCGGATACCGGTCCACTCATCCACTTCCTAGTTACAACTGCCAGACTAGACTACGCCACCTGCATGGACTTCATTATTCATTATTCATTCATACCTTTATCACTACTACAAGCAAAACTATCTTTATCTTCCCTCCCTCTATTTTATTTCATTTATTTCTTTTCTACTTCTCCATACCAAAGTATTGTGCCGTTGTTTTTGCTCTCCGGTGTTGACCAGAGGAAGATGGATTCCTCTCTTGAGCCTTGGTTCCTCTCAAGGTTTCTTCCTCTAAGACTGAGGGAGTTTTTGCCACTGTTTGCCCACTGACTGCTCATTTGAGGCTTGGACCCGGATCTTTGTAAAACTGCTTTGTGACAATTTCTTGTTGTGAAAAGCACTATATAAATAAAATTTGATTTGATTTGATTTGATTTGGATGAGCACATCCATGGATCCTCTTCAGTTTGCCTAACAAACTGGCATCAGTATAGATATTGCTGTCATCAATCTTCTACACAGAGTTTTTCTCCCCTGGAGAAGCCTTGGAACACTGTGAGAACCACCTTCTTTCACTTCTCCATTGCCTTTAACACCATACAGCCCGGGCTGCTGAAGGACATGCTGGAACATGTTGGTGTGGACAATCACCTGTCAAACTGGATACTGGACTACCTAACCAACCACAGTATGTGAGGGCATGGGCATGTCTTTCAGACAAGTTGGCCAGTAGCATAAGGGTGCCTCACAGAATGGCCCTGGCACTTATCCTCTTCACCCTGTACCTCACTGACCTCTCACCTCCAGAAGTTCTCTGATGACTCTGCAATCATTAGCCTCATAACCAATGAGATTGAGAGAGTGGACTCATATACTCATGCAGGTATTTATAAGTACCTGGGTGTAAACTTAAACAACAGACTGGACTGGTCAGTTAACACTGCTGCACTTTACAGAAAAGGCCAGAGAAGATTCCAGCTACTGAGGGAACTGATGTCATTTGGAGTGCAGGGAGCACTCATTACGTTTACATGTATGGCATTTAGCAGATGCCCTTATCCAGAGTGACTTACAAAAGTGCTTTGCTGTTCACTCAGATACCCTTAGCTAGTACTGTGGCAGCAGTATTTTGAGCAGCAGCCAGGAAGAGACTGAATAAAGACCAGTTCTGTCCTGGGAAGTCCCTTAGACCCTTAGGCCTTGCTATCCTTTTGCTACTGTAATAATGTGAATTTCCCTACTGCAGGACTAATAAAGGATTATCTTATCTGCTGACTGTTGATGGTTAGTCAGGAGAAACGTTCCTAAAATTCCATTTCATTCATGTTTACAATATATCCTGGCTATGTGTAGAAGAATTAGTTTAGTTACACTCTTCATTATGCTCTCAAATGTGATAACTATTGCTTTTCGTAGGCTGATTTGTGGAGATATTTGTTCCTGCCAAGTCAAACTCTTCCAACCATGCTCATCTCTCTTCTCCTAGATCCTCTCCTTTTACCATGCCAATCCCATTCCTCACCTGGAGCTGGACAGTTATATTGCAACACAACTTGCTATTCAACTCCACAAACCAGGCTCTGTCCCCGATTCCTGGGTCATGCAGTATGTATGAAGGTTATTTGAAGAAGTCTGAGTCAGCTATTTTTTCTTTTATTATTCAAGTTTGATGTTTTTGACGGAAGAAGTGATTGAAGCATCACATTTTCAAATGATAATATACAAAGTGTGATTTTTAATGTATGAATTTGATTTTTGATTGCTGTCAAATGTATTGATACACAGCTTGTAGAATCCTCATAGGAAAATCAATGCCCAATGAACTGGGTGCTCTGGAGCAGTCAAACATGGGCACTCTATGCCCAGTACCAAGCATTCACCTGAAGACAGTGCTCCTTCAGACCAAAGGGGGTGTGCAAAGCATTGTCTGCTCTGAGGTGCTCTGGGTTTCTCAAAATACAGTTTGCAGTTAAATAAAAGGCTAGAAAAATGATACAAAATGGGTGATGTGTGAGTTATAATCAAATTCATCTGCCACCCACTATTATGCCTCACTTCCAATGATTCATATCACCTTGTCATGAGCACACGGGCTAGTGTTTAACCACACTCACAAAATAAGACCTCTCGACTTATACCGGTATCGGCATTCCCAAACCATCTCCGGTGATAAACACTATATTTATATCATAATTTATTTACATATTGATATTCCATGACATTTGGCATGTTGGTGTATATGTGTATGTGTATATGTGTATTCTTACATGCATACAGATGCAGATATCTGATATCTGCAGATATCTACACCCACATGCATAAAATTTGAATTTGAATTAAAACCAGGACAAACCTCTGAGAAAAGGAGAAAATCTCATGGGGTGAGGTATATACTTGTTGGGGTGCTTTAAGGTAAAATGGTTGGGAACCTCTGAGCTAGAGCAAGTGATATTCTGTGTAGCAGTGAAACTGAGTTCTCTTAAGTGGTGGAGCTCTATGCAATAATTCAGGGATGCGCTGGAGTGGCAGAACTAATCTTTTAGCATCAAAACTTGACTTCACTGATGTGTATCTGCCTGAAAGTAAAGAAATCATCCTCAAAGAGTAGAAGCTGTTACTGCAGCAAATGGGGACAAACTACCTATTAATACTCTTAATCTCAGAAGAAATTGTGGGTGAGAAGGTGTCTATCTACAAGGACACATGGTGAATGATGTTAATACTGTTACTGCCAAAAATACAAACAAACTGAAAGACACCGAAAACTGTGTTGATGCAACATAATTTGGACAATCCACTGCATTTGTCATTATATAACGAGTGTTGTGAATATTACACTATTTTGTCATATCCTCTAAGAGGCAGGATGTTTCTGGTTTGTTAATAAGGCTCTTTCTCTGCAGGCTGGTGTAGCCGCAGGCTAGGTAACAGCCTTTATTTCTCAACATTTCTCATTCGTTATTATACTGAAGGCACGACTGATCTCACTCAGCATGGCTCTGTTAAATATAGCGGTGGCATTGATTAAAAAACAATGACCCTCCAACCAAGACGAAAGGAGTCTGTAAGAGAGGAGCAGTGCTGAGGAATATCTGTCTGTCTGACAAACAAGCTCACATTCTCTCTTAAAAATTAAGGTGCTACATATGTTGTAAAAGAAGAACCTTAAAAAAACTTTTACAGTTTTAAAAAAGTCAATGTGAAAGTGCATTTTGCCATTTTGTAGCTACAAGATTTTTGCATGATAGTGACAATATACAGTAACTAATCTATAAGTAAGACATTCCTTTAAATCTCCTGAGCAAAAGTAGTATCAGTGGGTTATCCTGACAAAATAACCTTTACAGATCAGTAGGTCTATACTGAGATACAATAGCCCATTACATCTAAATCTAGAAATAAAGGAGGCTGGATTGTCCTTCCTGCTGTCATATAACACAGTCGGTGAATTCCTTTCTGCATAATGCATGCTTTGAAGCCTTCTTCCTAGCTTCCACTTTCAGTTTTGCATGGGTAAAGAGGTTAGACAGGCAGACGAATAGAGAAGCAGACAGGCGGCAGGTCTAAATTGTTTGAAGTTCCTTAATGAGCCTTCCCCCTTCACAGCATGGATCAGAGATGGAAGACAAGTCAAATGCTTTTATGTACCTTCTCTTTGTACCAGCTGAGAGCTGGAAGCTTCCAGTCTCCACCTAATAACACACATACATTATATATATATATATATATATATATATATATATATATATATATATATATATATATATATATATATACACACATCACACAGGTTTCTGTTATGTGCCCACTGCCCATTAAGTACCATAGGCTAGTAGGCATGTCAGGAGAAGGTGTAGTGTGAGATACAAACATACCTGTTTTGAAATTAGTAGGTGATCAGGCTGTTAACAGGCAATTAAGTAATGTACCACTAATGGGTGATGAAGTAATGGACCAATGTGTAAAAGTACTATAAGAGAAAAGGCCTCCTGGGTTCATCACACCTTGACATCACTCCTCAGCTTCAGAATTAGCACTTTATATCGAAAGGCTCTTAGTTTAATTTTAATAAAATAGTAAACATGCACATAGACCCACTGTGCTTACACACAGAGGAATTTAACCAATCCACACAGTACAACACATACATACACACTAGTGATTTCACACACTGGGGGGCAGTGGGCACACATGCCCAGAGCACTGGGCAGCCCTATCCATGGCACCCGGGGAGTTAAGTGCCTTTAGTCATTTCCTGCCATTTCAGGGAATCAAACCGGCAACCATCCAGTCACACGCATGCTTCCCTGCTTCCCACAACAGGCCAACAGGTTGATGTAGGTTGTAAGTGTTAGAAATATAAAGTTCATATACAGAAACTGTGCTGCACAAACAAACAGGCAGCACTTGATATTGGTAGGACCTAATAAAATGTAGGTTTAGGTTTGAGGCAGGCTACTAGTTTCAATGTCACATATTTTAAACCTTTTTATTTTAACATACAATAAATACAATCTGATTAATTTGATACTATCTGATTAAAACATTTAAAAACTTGAAATGAAAGATTCTAATATTTTAATATTCTGGATTTCTGATGGCCACGGTCTATAATCCACAATAATCAATTGAAATATCTTATTTTACATTAAAATAATATAGAATATAACAGTTTACCTTTTTGAACATAATTATGAACCTGAATGATTTTTTTAAATGCACAATTCTCTGTTGTTTTACAATTTTTATGCCTATATCTGTGCTATCTGGTGTTGACCAGAGGAGGATGGGTTCCTCTCTTGAGCCTTGGAGTTTTTCCTTGCCACTGTTGCCTGCTGGCTTGCTCAACTGAGGCTTGGACCCAGATTTCTGTAAATCTGCTTTGTGACAACTCCTTTGTTGTATAAAGGGCTATATAAATAAACTTCGATTGATTGACTAGTATATATGTGTGTGAAGAGATTAGATTTACATGTAAAGCGTGAATTAGATTTTTACATACCATGAATGATAACAGAACTCTTTACATACAGTGCTCCCTTCAGCAGTTTGTTCATGTGTATTCATGCAGAAGTTATTAGAGGCCTTTCAGCCTTGCATGCTTTTTTACTGAGGCACAATACAGGCCAGTAATCTAGAACAGAGATCCTTTAAACACACCAGTAACAAAAATAGTCTGTTTAATTCAAAGGGACATAGAGTTATGGTAATTTTTACCATAGCTGTTCCTTATTCTACAGTAGAGTGCAGATTTAATCATCATTAATTTGAGGTGAACCATAAATTCTGAAAATGTTGGTATATAACTTTACACTATAGGGGTAAATATATTGGGACACCTGCTCATTCACTGATTCTAAAAAGGAGTTTAAAAAGAGAGTTTATTATGTCTTTGTTTGAGTAACTGTTTCTACTGTTCATGACATACTTTCAACTACATTCTGAAGCACTGGTATGAGGATTTGATTGCATTTAGCACCAAGAGCAAAGAGTGCTGGGGATGTCAGAATTGGTCAGAATTTTCAACACCCCACCTCATCACCAATTCCTCAACTCATCCCAAAAGTACTGGATGGAGCACCATCTTTCCAGAGAACACAGTTCCAGTGTTCACCAGCTCAATGCTGCAGGGCTTTATACCCTGCCTAGTACAACCTATATGTCTAGTACAACTGTGCTCAAAAGTTAACATACCCCAGCAGAATTTTTGCTTTCTTGGCCTTTTTTTTAAGAGAATATGACTGATAACACATTTTTCCCCCACTCATGTTTAGTGGTTGGGTGAAGCCATTTATTGTCAAATGACTGTTTTCTCTTCTTAAATCATAATGACAACCAAAAAGATCCAAATGGCCCTGATCAAAAATTCAAACACCCTGGTGATTTTGGCCTGATAACATGCACAGAAGTTGACACAAATTGGTTTGAATGGGTACTAAAGGTAACATCCTCACCTGTGAACTGTTTGCTTGTAATCAGTGTGTGTGTGTGTGTGTGTGTGTGTGTGTGTGTGTGTGTGTGTGTGTGTGTGTGTGTGTGTGTGTGTGTGCATAAAAGCTGAGTGAGTTTCTGGGTTCCAAACAGACTCTTGCATCTTTCATCCAGCCACAGACGTTTCTGGATAGTGAGTCATGGGGGAAGCAAAAGAATTGTCAATGGATCTACAGAAAAAGGTAGTGTAAACACTGAACTGTATAAAACAGGAAAGTGATACAAAAAGATATCCAAGGAAATGATAATGCCAGTCCACAGTTTTCAAACTGTGATTAACAAATGGAAAAACCAAACCACAGTCAGGTAGACTAACAAAAATTTCAGCCATAACTACCAGGAAAATTGTTCGGGATGCAAAGAAAAACCCACAAATAACATCAGCTGAAATACAGAACTCTCTGAACTAGCAGTGTGGCTGTTTCAAGTGCACAATAAGAAGGCACTTGAAGAAAATGGGCTGCATAGTCGAGTCACCAAAAGAAAGCCATTACTGCGCAAATGCCACAAATGATCTCACCTACAATACACTAAACAGCAAGAGACAAGCCTCAAAACTTCCGGAACAAGGTAATTTGGAGTGATGAGACCAAAATTAAACTTTTTGGCCACAACCATAAATATTACCTTTGGAGAGGTATCAACAAGGCCTATGATGAAACGAACACCATTCCTACTGTAAAGCACAGAGGTGGATTGCTGACATTTTGGGAATGTGTGAGCTACAAAGGCACAGGAAACTTGGTCAAAGTTGAAGGAAAGATGAAAGCAGCATGTTATCAGCATATACTGGAGGCAAATTTGCACTCATCATCCCGGAAGTTGCGCATGGGACGTACTTGGATGTTTCAACATGACAACGATCCAAAAAACAAGGCCAAGTCGATTTGTCATTGGCTACAGCAGAACAAAGTGGAGTGGCCATCTCAATCTCCTGACCTCAATATCATTGAGCCACTCTGGGGAGAGCTCAAGCATGCAGTTCATGCAAGACAGCCCAGGAATTTACAGGAACTGGAGGCTTTTTGCCAAGAAGAATGGGCAGCTTTACCATCTGAGAAAATAAAGAGGCTCACAAAAGACTTCAAGCTGTCATTGATGCTAGAGGGGGCAATACACAGTGAAGTAAACTTTTGATCAGGGTCATTTGGATATTATTGTTTTCATTATGATTTAAAAAGAGAAAACACAGTCGTTTGACAATAAATGGCTTCACTCAACCACTAACCGTGAGTGTTATCATTCGTATTCTCAGAAAAAAGGTCAAGAAAGCAAAAATTCTGCCAGGTCTGTATGTAAACTTTTGAGCACAACTGTATGGTGTCAATAGGTTAATGTTCATTAATCTGTTCAAGAGAGTACGAATTTATTGGTAGTGCTTCTCTATAGGGGCTGGACAAGCTGTATTTGAAATTGCACATATAGTGTGGATATATAGTGTATAATCAGTGTTAAACAAAAAGAAATTATATTCTAAAATATAAGGAATTAATTGTGTGTCAAGTGACCATATGTTACAAATGCATTATGTTGTCACACAATGGGTCAAATGAGTATAAAAAAATATTTTTTTTTCCTTCCCCTTGCCTTTGTGGAGATAACAGGTTCTGGTGTAACAGATATTCCCAGTTCTCAGTGATATTAAAAGGATTAAACTGAATAACACGGGGTATTCCTTTAAATACTACATAATGCAACATAAAACGTTTCACATTTAATGCCTTCCATGCACATTTAATGCATTCTCTGCTTACACACAGTATATGCAATAATGTTACATATTCATTAGGTGTCAGGAATAGTGAATTCTTAAGACGTGGGAGGCAGCTTGGACTCATTAGATTGGGCTATCCCTCCTTTGTGTGTCTGTGAGTGAGAAAGAGAGAATGAGAATGTGAGCATCTCCAGAGGAGAGCTCCCTTGATATGCTCACCCATGGCTGTCTCTCATGTGCCCTTAAGAGAGAAAAAGATCAAGACAAAGTGAGAAAAGAAGGAATAATAAGAATGTAATCCAGCAAATGAATTAGATTTCAGAAGTATTAGATTTAAAGAGAGTAGAAGTTCCCATTCTCCACATTTAAGTCAGCCAATACTCCACAGCCCACCCCCACAATACACCCACCCACCCCTGCCACTGCTTGAATAATTGATAAGTAACACATTTTACCTCCCAGCAAGGTCTGTGGGAGATGGAGAACAGAGGATGCCCCTATCAAAACCAATTACAAATGAAAGCAGAACAACAGAACATGCTCTGTTTAGATGAGTGTGTACAGGGCTCATACACGCTCTGTGATATACACAATTCACTTGATCTGAATGTGTGCAAGATATCTGCTTTTTAACAAAGCACATTAAAACTTCCTTATATGGACAGTAAATGTTTATTTCTTTATAAGCCTAGTGAACAAGCCAAAGGGATGACAGTGGCAAGGAAAAACTCCCTCAGAGCTGGAGGAACAAACCTTGGGAGGAACCAGGCTCACAAGGGGGAGGACCCATCCTCGTCTGGTCAAACTACTTAAACACAGTTAGGGGACACGGACCCCAACACATCTGTTCTGATACTCGGGTTTACTGAAGTAATGTCAGTTTGCTGGTGGACATAATAGTAACGGTACATTTATGATGCAGTGCTGTTTAAGTGCAGCAAACATTGAATAAAAAAATCTATTTGATAGGATTTAGATATTGTATAAAAAGTAGTATTGTGACAAAATAATAAAATATTGTAATAAATAATGTGTACAATGAAAAAGTCCTTAAATATTGTGATAGTGTTTGTACTATATTGCCCAGCCTTATCCTTTCAAATGTCTTTTTCTTCTGACAGTTTATTCCAGTGCTGGTTGTCTCTGTACCACACTTTTTCCAGAGACATCCCATTATTCTCAACAGTCTCTCATTTCCCTTCTTTTTAAAAATAATAAAAGAGCTCTGCTGGTTTGTTAACATTCATCTCCTGCAGCTCTTTGTTCTAGGAATATATTTTCCTTTAGCTGTCAGTAGCTTGATGCCTTTCTGCTCACTCTGTTAGCTTGTTTCCTTCTCTGTCACCAAACAGCTGTATGTGAACTGTAATGCTGCCTCACTTCTCTTACACAACAGTACACTATGTGATACTGCCAATCTCTGGGCAGAGTTAAACTGTGAACCGTTTATTGGTGAGACATTCTGCTTCTAATGGAAACCTCCTTTCGAATAACTTGATTTTAGTTGTTGTACAGTACAATTAAAACCATATATTTAGACCAAGATTGGCTATGAGCTAAGATCAGTTCTGAGCAATTTAAAAAGTTAACAAAGTTTGTTATATTATTTAGAATTTAACAGAGACCTAGAATGTTAAACTGTGTTAGTTAGTTTGGTAAATAGAAGTGACAAACTAAACACCCAACACTGTTGTTCCTCTGTCAAAAGAAAGTCCAGCAGAAACAAAACAAAATGGTCCAATTCAAAAACCATTACATAAACCCCACCCAGTAGAGAAAGTTCTGGTTAAAGCTGGTAAAACAGATGCAATGGTGACTTTAGGAGAATACAATGTTGTTAATACTGGCGCACATCACCTCCACACACTGCTTGCTATGCGAATACAGAATTATTGGTTGCTATGGGAACAAAACCTCAAGACTGTTGCTTTTCCTGTGCTGGGGTCTGAAGATGGGAAGATCAAATATAGTACATAAATTGGATGAGCAAACAGGTAGCCTCACAAGGCTAAGAGCTTCGTCTAACTTCTAATATCTCTGAGAGAGAGAGAGAGAGAGAGAGAGAGAGAGAGAGACTGCTTGTTTTCTTTTAAGGTAAAATAATAGGGTGGGAATTAGTCTTGTTAAATGAAATTTACCTCAACCAAAATCACATATTTACTATATATGCATCAATAATGCGTTTATGCATACACCAAAACCTGAAATTAAGTCTTCGGTCTTGTCTCATATGTCCCATGTTTCCCAAGTCTGATCAACCATCCAGTCTTGTGTCAAGTCTCCTGTCACATCTTTGGTTTCACCCCAGTTCCTGTCAAGTCTTAAGTCTTGTATTCATGTCTAGATGTGTCTGTCTTGTTCTTGTTTGTCTTGTTTGCTCCCATGTTTGTCTCTTCTTGTCTTTGTTCTTTTTTGTTGTTTTCCCACGTGCTTTCTAGCACATGTTTGTTTTGGTCTTGTCTCTGTCCTAGCTCCGGCCTGCTGTCTCTTTCATAACCTTGCCCATTTGTAAATCAACCCCGGGTTTGTCTAGTCTTGTCCATGCATATATGGTCCTTTGTTTCAATCTTTGTTTGTTGGTTTTTGTGTTTGTTTCATGTCTGAATGCCACGACTATTGTTTGTTTTCATGTCTTTTGGTATGCCTTTGTAAATAAAGTATCCTGTGAGTTACACAGTATATCACTGTAGAAAACTTATTACTGGTAATTTGGTTAAAATTACATGAGATTTAAACATCAGTAAAAATCTGTGTTGTGCTCTTTTGATCTTTCTGTCTCTCTTTCTGTCTCATCTGTGCATGGCAGGTGCTGGTACCAATTGGTTTGGAGCAAGGCAGGACAGAGGAGGCTTTGCAGTCCTCCCCCTCTGAGTGTGCATTATGAGTCTTGGTGGATAAAGGATGCCTTGTGAAATGTGCTCCTTTAGTCTCTGTATCAGAAAAACACAGCGTACTTCTTCTGTGGGCACACAATGGGTCCTTTAAGCTCTGCGCACTGGAGGCCAGTCAGAATGGACAGTGAGTACAAATTTGGCTGGAGCGTGTAATGCCTTAAGGCACTCTCTCTGTCCTACTGGAGTAGGAAGCAGGGCCAGGAGGGTGCTCGGCCTTAGATTAATCCCACTCAGCTGGACAGGCCAGGTTTACTAACCAACCCTTCTCTCCCACCTTGTTTATATAAGACATGGGGGATTTTCTAAGCCACTGATGTAACTGATAAAACCACACATCTGGAGTTAAGAACTCTAGCATAACAGGATATTTGCTCTGTTTAAATGGGCTGGTGATGTTAAGAGCTGGGTTAGACATGAGACCGTGTTAAACCATTAAAATTAAATGTACTTTCAGCTTGATTGAGGAATGCAGGTCTCCTGGTGCTACATTTTTACAGATATATGACTTGCAATCTAAGACACCAGACTTTTGAGTTCATTATTAAGGAAGAAGTGTCCTTTCTGTTTATCCCCTCTGGCCAAATCTTCCACATTTCTACAGATATCTCCTTACTCTAAATGTACTCAGCTAAGACATATTCACTGACCTAAGTCTGCAATATTAGCCTTGGACTGGAGCTATAATGCTATATTCTGTGACTTTAGGAGCCAGTGGAACACTATATAATGCTGAAAAAAATATTTGAATAGTAGTGATAATGGAACCCTCTTAATAAAGAGCTTCTATATAGAGAACCACATACAAAAGGTTTTCCACCAAACCAAAGAACCCCATATCCAGGTAAAGAACCATTTAGGCACTTGAGGGTATTGGGAGCTCTTCTTAGTTTGCTGCTTCTTGTTTTTTCTGTACGTCTCCTGCCAGCATTGTCTAGTGCAGACAATGAAGGTGTTTAACATTGTTTAAATAATGAGAGATAATTAATTGCATTATCTTTTAATTATCATACTATGACAGCCCTATACTTACTAAGAGTGAAATTTAGTCTTTAATTAAGGCTGTGCTTAAGAACTTTAGAACTGAAAATCTACCTATGCATGGTCATAAAAGCACTTATGACCCCCAGTCCTAAGACCTAAAGTGACCTAAAGTGAAGCTGGGAATAAGTGGGAATGAGTCAGCATGACAAAGCCCATTTACCCACACACATATTCCCCCTGCACTCACGTCTTCTCTCAGTGACATGCAGCAGGCCTGGTGTGTGTCCCAGGATAACTCCCTCTTCCTCACCCGTGGGATGATGAGAAGACTCTTTGGACAGTTCTCCTGAGCTGGAGGGCTTCAGCAGTTTCTGGATATCTTTGTTGGGATCTATAAAAAATTTAAAACAAAAACATGAGAGACTGGTTTCAAGAGCATTATAAAGTGTGCAGCAAATAGGATTGTTTTCTTCTTCATAATTGAGGTCGAAAAGGGTAAACTGTCATGTTATATTCATTACATTTAATGTGACATTTTCAATATACTTTCTATTCTAATAATTTCTGATTTTCCATGATATACTGTGTGTGTGTGTGTGTGTGTGTGTGTGTGTGTGTGTGTGTGTGTGTGTGTGTGTGTGTGTCCCTCAATTCAGTCTCTTGTCATTTAAAGACTACTGCAACTCCATTCAAGCTGGCCTTCCTGAGTGTATCATCAGGCCCTTCCAACTGAGCCAGAATCCTACAGCACAGCTCATCTTCAATATTCATAAGTTCAGCCATGTTACTCCTATATTTTTGCAATATTGTGGTAAATGGTTTGCAACTTTGTTTCAATATATGGCGGCAATAACAAAATGAATGATCGCTTACATACAGTCGGCCAAAAAAAGAATATAGTGAGCCACTGATTGTGCAAGTTCTGCTACTTATAAAGATGAGAGAGGTCTGTAATTTTCATCATAGGTACATGTCAACTATGAGAGACAAAATGAGAAAAGGAATCCAGGAAATCACATTGAAGGTTTTTTAAAGAATTTATTTGTAAATGAGGGTGGAAAATAAGCATTTGGTCAATAAGTTCAACTCAATACTTTGTACCAAAACTTTTGTTGGCAATGAAAGAGGTCAAACATTTCCTGCAAGTCTTCACCAGGTTTGCACACACTGTAGCTGGCCCCGTTCATTCTTTCCTCAACACGGATCAGTCGTCCTGTCCCTTTTGCTGAAAAACAGCCGCAAAGCATCATGTTTCCACCCGCATGCTGCACAGTGTGTATGGTGTTCTTGGGATGCAACTCAGCATTCTTCTTCCTCCAAACACAAGGAGTTGAGTTTTTACCAAAAAGTTCTATTTTTGTTTCATCTGACCACATGATATTCTCCCAATCCTCTTCTGGATCATCTCTATGCTCTCTGGCAAACTTCAGACGGAGATGATCAATGCTCTTGTATGTCTTACATTTCCTTACAATTGCTCCCACAGTTGATTTACCCACACCAACCTGCTTGCCTATTGTAGATTCACTCTTCCCAGCCTGATGCAAGTCAACAATTTTCTCCCTGTTGTTCTTCAACAGCTCTTTGGCCATGGCTGAATTTGGAGTCTGACTGTTTGAGGCTGTAGACAGGGGTCTTTATACCGATAATGAGGTCAAACAGGTGCCATTAATACAAGTAATGAGTGGAGGACAGAAGACCTTCTTAAAGAAGACCTTACAGGTCTGCAAGAGACAGAAATCTCGCTTGTTTGTGTGTGACAAAATACTTATTTTCCACCATAATTTACAAATACATTCTTTAAAAAATCCTTCAATGTGATTTCCTGTTTTTTGTTTCTCATTTTGTCTCTCATAGCTAGCTAAGTAGTAGAACTTGCACAATCAGTGGTTGACTAAACAAATATTTACCCCACTGTATACTGATCAGCAATATAATTAAAACCACCTTCCTAATATTGTTTAGGTTAATTTGTGTCAACAAAACAGCTCTGACCTGTTGCGGCATAGAACAAAAATATTTGTTTTGTCCTACAGTAGTTCTTCTGTTGGACCAGACTAGATCAGTTGTTCTCAGCCACTTGCATCTCACTTATCACACCTGTTTATATCTAGAAAGCATAATGGCTCACAAGAAAACAAAACATTTTTTGTGCAAATGCCTGAGACTGTGTTGTCTCAAATGCCTGAGACTGTCTTGTCTCAAACTGATACTCTTTCATTTGCCTTGTGACATTTCTGTGATATTATTTGTGCATTTCTATTAATGTTTATAGGTTGAATTAATCTTTCAGTGTTCACTTACACTAAATCTTTTTTTTTTATTTATTTATTTATTTTTATTTAAAGTGCTGATACCAGCCCAGTACAGGCTCCTCCTGAGGATAGGCTGGGAGACCAGTAGAGACTGCATCATGGCCCACTGGTGGTCCCCGACCCATTCAGAACCCAGTGAATGAGTGAATTGGTATATTGGTAAGACCAGTTCTTACGTACTGGTAAGACCAGTACAAGAGTGTCTTGTTATCAGATTCTTACACTGGGCTTCCAACACATCAATTTTAAGAACTGATTGATCACTTGCAGCCAATATACAGAGCCTTGCGAAAGTATTCACCCCTTAGCTACCTCACAACCTGGAATTCAAATGTATTATTTGAGGATTGCATCACTTGCATCATCATTGCATCACTTTGATTTTTATTATTAAGCAAACAACAAATAGGACACACAGAAAACAGAATAACAGAAAACTACAGTGTGCATAACTATTCACCCCCCTAAAGTCAGCACTTTGTAGAGCAGAAAATAGTGTGTTAGAGATAGAAACAGAATGTTTATTAATAATCCTTGATTAATCACAATTCCTGATAATCATGATCCCCTGCTTCTCTAACATCTGACAAACTGGACAACAAAACAGGACATCAAACCGAGGTGAAGGGTACCTGTTCACACAACTTGCCCTCAAAAGTGAATTGAGAAGTGATAGGTCAATCTCAAGTTATGGCACAAATCAAAAACACAAGAAGTAGGAAATACACTACGTGGGGAAAAAGTATTGGGACACCGGCTCATGCATTGTCTCTTCTGTAATCAAGGGTATTAAAAAAGAGTTTATTCTGCTTTTGTTGAAGCAACTGTCTCTACTATCCAATGATGGCTTTTTATTAGATGTTGGAGCAATTCTTTGAGGATTTAATTGCATTCAGAAAGAGCATTAGTGAGGTTAGGATGTTGAATGATCACCACCCCACCTCATCCTTTATCTCCACAACTTATATCAAACAAAAATATTAGACGAGCACCATCAGAGTACACAGTTCCATTGCTCCACACCTCAATGTTCACTAGATCAGTGGTGTATGCATTTGTACATCTATGTCACCAATGTGTGCAATGTAAAATAACATTTCATTCATTAGAAGGTGTGTTCACAAACATTTCTACATATTTTATACATACTGAGGACTGAAAGAGTGACTGGAGAGAATATGGGTGATTAATAGCAGTGTAGCACTGAGGATAGTGAACTCAATGCTGGAAGAGAGCTGCCTCAAAATTCCAGGAATTACAACACCATCATCAATTCTGGGAATAGCAAACATCAACACACTGCACTCTAAGGAAGGTACCATCCCCTATGTATATTATGAATCTCACATACTACATTTTAAATATTTTAAGACAATCTTACAGAAAAAGTTTCCATTGTTGGCTTAGAAATATCTTTCTAGGAAATAAACGTCTATATCAGGGGCCACTAATAGGTAAATCATGGAATGGGTCTGGACCAAGACACTATCCAATTCAATTCTTTATCCAATAAAGAACCTTTATTTAGTGTTATTTAAAAATGATCCATTACATATTGTTGAAATATTACAATTGTAACTGTACATGTAATGTAATTTGACATTAGAACTACTCGGATAGAACTACTAGCCCACTTTAATATACAGGATATGACACTAAATCATAGTGCAAATTTATGTGCAAAGTTATGATATTCTACACCTTGGCTTGAGGATATCTTTCCTAACTGAACCTTACTGAATTTTAATTAAATACCCCTGCTCTTCACTTTATACTATGAAAGGTTCTTCAGACTTTAACATCTTATTTACTTAAGTGTTCCTTAACGAATTATCCATTAAAAAGGTCTACTATGGCATTGCGCTGAAGAATTCCTTTTGGCATCTTAAGTTGAAATATGATCCATTTGGAAAAATAAACTAATCCAATCTAAACTAAAAGCAAGTAAAATAAACACTTATATTTACGACTTTTGGCTCATGCTTGTATCCAGAGATTACACTTGAACCACATTACAGATGTAGAGGAATGTAGTATTCAGTGTCTTTCTCAATTGTTTAGCATGGTGTACTCTGCTCAGGCAGTGATTAGTACCCCAGTCTGCCTTAGCTAGCCACCTAAGTAACAGCATTCTTATTAGTTTAGATTTCCAGAGGGTTTAACTAGTACTTAGGTAGCTAGACTATGCATGACACCAGATAGGATTGGTTGTTCTTTTGTCATACAACTCATATGTCTCTCGCTCTCTCATCCTAAATATCAAGGAGTATCAGTGTATGTAGTGCCACAACAAAGCCCTCATGCAGAGAGGAAAGCCACAATGCCAAAGGGTCGAGGAGAAAGTCACCACAGGTTAAACGCAATGGATTATAATTTCCAATCAGATATGAGACCTCTTTCAGCCTATTGATCTGTTGCATGCTTTAATCAAAACAGATAGAAAGAGCAGAGCCTCAGTTAGCCTTCATTAAATGGCAGCTCAGCATGCTTCACTACTACACCGATTGTTTTGAAGAGTACTGGAGCAATGATTGATTTATTATTTATATATATATATATATATATATATAGCATGAATTAATTTGAGAGTGTTAATCTTTTCCTAATTTTTACATTTCAGTTTCTTTCTTTCAAGTACAATGTTTTAACTCTTAGAACCCAGGCAGTTACATTACTTGAGCTGTACTCCAGCTCAAAAAACTGCAAAAATTAATTTTCAACAGAATTAAATCCCAGCTTAAATGTCCAGTGCTCTGTCCATGTGCAAATGCTCGACCTGCATGCAGACTGATCAACAAGAGTGAGTGGGGCTAATGACATCACTGATCCATTTATTAGTTTATAGATAAACTCAGAATGGAGGGACAATTTGCTATCTAATCATTACAAATAACCCATCAAAATGATTGCATTTTCAGGTTAAAACACCCTGGATGATCAATTTCCAACATAATTTCTGAGATGTAACGTTTTTGTATTATAATAAAAGAGAAAAAACACAAAACACTGTAAGCACAAGCAAAAGATTGTCAAATTCATACACATATCTAAATTCTGTTCATCATCTACATCTCAGATGAAGACAACTTTGAGTAGCCTAGGACAATTTGAATTATCCTGATTATTCTGATTTTGAGGCTCTTTGAATAACCACAGCATATGAGAGGTGGTTGTAGGGCCCCATTAACATAATGCTTGGCTGTCAGAGTGCCTGAAATTGAGACCAAAAGTAATCTGGCTTTGTACAAAATTGGATTTGGTTGTCTTCATCAAGACAAAACAGGACTACCCACTACCCACTGCCATTCTGAGTGACTATGACAGTCTGGCATGACAAAAATGTAGATTTTGGACCATTGCTGTGGAGTGATTGCATTTGGCAGTATGAGCAACAAACTAGTTTACCACCTCACCTCATCACTAACTCCCCAACTCATGCCAGACAAAAGTATTGAATGGAGAGTGATCATTCCAGAGAACACACTGCTCCACAGCTCAAATATGGGGGACTTTATACCCCTTGCCCTTCCCCTTTACTGGCAATCTATTGGCAATACTTCTCCACAGAGACTAGACAATCTAAGTGTGTGCATTTGCACATCTGTGTCAGCAGTGGGTTTAACTTAAAGCACCTCAATGCCTTTATTACAAGGGTTGTCCAAGAACATTTGGACATATAGTGTAGCTACTGCATAAATGTTTTTTTCTTAATTGAAGTTTGTTTGCATACTGTCTATTTAAAACTCTAGGTTTCTATTATACTGATATATTAATGTATCAGTTTCTATATTTACTTCATTGGATTTCATTTAAGCCTAATTTTAACACCTGCACCAAATTCTTTGTACACTGAGTACATGGTGATTTAATATTCAGAAATATTAAGAATGTTCACATGTTCACACCATAAAAATGGAAGCCTCAAACTGTCAATGAAAAATTGTATGACAACAAAGATGTGTGCATTATTTTCTTTGTCAAAAATTGAGAGGATGTGTATGAATGCAGACTTAACGCAGGACATCACTGTGCAACAAACATCCCCATTGCAGCAACAAAAAAGCTGTCAGAGTGACAGATTCCAAACTAAACATCAACCCCCATAACACAGATCTGGCAGATATTGCAAGTCATGAATGAGAAGAATGAGAAGTCCTTACCTGGGCTACCTGCCCCTTCCTGTGCCTCCATCCAGTAAGCCAAGAGTGTGGAGCTGCTGGTTACAGCAGCAACATGGGTGTGGAGCACTTGAAATACACACAGAGGATAACAAACAAAGAGAAAACGGCTGTGAGCTCAACTCCCACCAAAGCATCAGCTGGGAACACACTCCTCTCTCCACCTCCTATGCCTGCTGATCCTCCTATCCACCACACTCCCAGCCATTCAGCGAGCAGAGCCTGTACACTGCCAGAGAGAGCGAGAGAGAGAGAGAGAGAGAGAGAGAGAGAGAGAGCCTGTACACTGCCAGAGAGAGAGAGAGAGAGAGAGAGAGAGAGAGAGAGAGAGAGACAGAGAGAGACTCTGCAAATCACTGAGCCACATTGCCCTGTAAGCAGGGCATTGTGAATGATGTTGGCCAACACAGAATACAATTAGATCAAGCGAAAAAGAAACACACACACACACACACACACACACACACACACACACACAAAGTCCATGCAGGATACACTGGCCGATTGCCCAGACTGATGAGGGGAGGGAAAGCAGGAGCTGGATCGTGCACTGTATTGTACACTATACAGTGCATCCAAAAGTAACTTTTGGACATTTTGTTATTGTTACAGACTTATTTCACTTAACGTGATTCAACCCCCCCCCAACATTCTACACACAATACCCCACAATGACAGAGTGGGGGAAAAAATAAAATACAAAAAAATAACATGTAAGTATTCACAGCCTTTGCTCAATACTTTTTTGAAGCACCTCTGACAGCAATTACAGCCTCAAGTCTTTTTGAGTTTGAAGCTACTAGTTTGTCACCTATCTATCTATCTATCTATCTATCTATCTATCTATCTATCTATCTATCTATCTATCTATGGCTTAGGGTCATTGTCTGGTTGGAGGATAAATCCCAGTGTGAGGTCCAGAGCGCTCTACAGTAGGTTACCATTAACAATGTCTCTGTACATCGCTGCAGTCATCTTTCCCACAAACCTGACTAGTCTCCCAGTTCCTGCTGCACAAAAACATCCCCATCATTTTTGTTTCTCATGGTCTGACAGTAATTTATGTGCCTTTTGGCAAACTCCAGACAGGCTTTCATGTGCCTTTTACTGAGGAGTGTCTTCCATCCTTATTGTCTTCTATAAGGTTCTTCTCTCTCCAGAGAGCAAAGTTGGAGCTCTGTCACAGGGCCAATGGGGTTCTTGGTCAATTCCTGACCAAGGCTCTTCTACCATGATCACTCAGTTTGGCCAGCTTCCTGGTGGTTCCAAACATCTTCCATTTACAGATGATGGAGGCCACTGTGCTCATTGGGACCTTCAGTGTTCCCTTGCCCAGATCTGTGTCTCAATACAATCCTGTCTCAGAGATCTACAGACAATTCTTTAGACTTCATGGCTTGGATTGTACTGTGTCATGCACTACTATGGGACCATATACAAACAGGTTTGTTCCTAGATCATGTTCAATCAACTGAATTAACATTAAGTGTCCAATTAAGCTGTAGAAACATCAACCACACTAGACTGTTGGAATGTATCTCAAGAAGTACAAACACGTTTAGCTACCGGGGCCTGAAGGCCGCCCAGCTCTGAAGTGAACAAGTACTGAACATCAGTAATACAGAAAGAAGGACAGGAGACTGTCTGAAAGCCCAAAGCATTGTGAAGATTCCAAAACACGGGCTTTACTGGCCCCTAGTGGACAGCGTTGGTACGAGAGCTGTGCTTCCTATCGCGAGATTTGAGCTCGTTGCCATGACGCCGCAGTGTTTTTACTGTCCACCAGAACAGTGGAGCAGTAAAGCAGTAGAACTCAAGTGTTTTTACATACACACAGAAAGTCTGTTTTTGCTCGGACGATTATATCCAGTTAGACAGACAAAGCATGGTGAGTGTGATTCAGCGGCTGCTTATTTGTTATGGTATCCCTGTTTTTCTGCTCAGTTCGCTCTCAGCTCCGTTGACCTGTTTTATCAGCAAAGTGGGAATCAGCCGTGCAGGTCAGGCAGGTGTCACACTGTGTAAATGTAACCGTCTATGTGCAAATGTTCGTCTTTCAGCCTCCAAAAAAGAAAGGAGCGAAATCTGCAAAGGGCAAGAGCCCTACAGTGGTGGATGGCCTCTCCACCGAGGAGATGTCCAAGGAACAGGTACGTTTCTTAGACAAAGAGCTGAAGTTAGGAGGTCCTGGGTGCAGTCCTGGGTGTCCAGTGAGTAGTAGACAAATGTTAAACCACTGATAAATAAGAGCGACAGTGCCCAGGATTCAGAAGCCTGGAAATGGAATTTGAAAGTGTACTTAATGTTGCAGACCTTTAATGAAAGTGTAAAGTGTATCCCCTAATGTATGAAGACAGAACTGGAAACTGGATTCAAACTCTAGATTTGAGGACATCTGCCTCAGTGGCTGCATAGGTTTATAGTCTGTTGCACAAACAATCAAGGGACAGCAATCCTACATGCAGATTGCATTTCATGTCCCCCGCTGTGGTACATTTGGCTGTTCCTCTAATGGAGAGGTCTTACATATCACTCATGTTACTCACTCAGGTAGGAGAATCACTCCTATTGGTGTAATGTGGTACACTTGTCTGGCAAGGGAATCAAACCAAACCTTACAAAAAGGTTGGTGTGTGGATGGATTGGGAACCAGCCTTATGACCGGAGGTTTGCTGGTTTCATTCCCTGAAGTGGCAGGACATGACTGAAGTACCAGAGATAGGGCTGCCCAACACTCCAGGTGCCCCCTGCTGTATGAATTCACTAGTGTGTATGTGTGTGTTTCACTGCGTGGATGTGTAAAATGGGTGCAAATGCAGTGGATCTAATATGCAAATTTACATTTTACACTAGTCTGCCACAGTAAAGGTGGCACTGTTTCACAGTAAACAAACTGGCTGTTTGTAGTATAGTTAGGGACAGTTAAAAAAAAAAAATTCAAACCAGTGAAAAATTTATTGACAATGAAATAAAACGGCTTCATGATAAAGGACCAGGAGCCTCGTGCAATAATTGAAATTAATGTGTGATATTACAAAATTCAGTACTTATGGTACTGTAAATTTGTTCTCTGTAACTGCTTCATTATCTTGATTCTTCGTTAGCTGGAGGACCACATTATCCGCTTGCGTGAAGAGCTGGACAGGGAGAGGGAAGAGCGCAATTACTTCCAGCTGGAACGAGATAAGATCCACACCTTTTGGGAGATCACCAAAAGACAAATGGAGGAAAAGAAAGCTGATCTCAGGAACAGAGATAGAGAAATGGAAGAGGCTGAGGAACGCCATCAAGTTGAGATTAAGGTATCAATAATGATAATGATCATCTCTGGTGCATGAAGAATGGATGAAAGTGAGATCTAACAGGAAGGTCTAACTCTATATTGTTTTCAGGTTTACAAACAGAAGGTGAAACACTTGCTATATGAACAGCAGAACAGCATTGCGGAGCTTAAGACAGAAGAAGTGGTTGCCACCAAACTAATGCAAAAGGAACATGCAGACATGGAGAGTGATCTGAGGAAGGGCATTCGGAAACTGAAAGTGGATCTTAAAGAACAGGAGCTTTCCAATGAGAATCAAATCAAGAGCCTTAAACTGGTGTGTGGAACTGGAGCTTACATTCTCAGAATTTAACCTGATGATTTTTTTTGTTCAGTTTCTGGAGTAGATGTTAAGCTGTTAATGAGCTTGTTTTCCTATTACAGAAAAATGATGAGGAAATTACCAAAATGAGGAATGATTTTGAGAGACAAGTACGAGGTAATGTATGTTTTACATAAATACTATT
Source organism: Acestrorhynchus altus (assembly GCA_034509495.1). Classification (NCBI taxonomy): domain Eukaryota; kingdom Metazoa; phylum Chordata; class Actinopteri; order Characiformes; family Acestrorhynchidae; genus Acestrorhynchus; species Acestrorhynchus altus. The sequence goes on from CM067508.1 coordinate 19,863,308, forward strand.
ATGAACAGGCTCCTTGTTCATATGTTCCTTTAACATACACCACCAGTCAAAAGATCAAGAACATTCCCAGTTGAATTGACATATAAGCAGTCCAGTGAATAGCTTGTAGTTGTTGCCCATTATGTGCTAATTAATTTGTTTCTTCTAAAATCAAGGGTATTAACAAAACATTGCTGTGAGGATTTGATTGCATTCAGCAACAAGAGTAAAGAGTTTTTGAGGTCAGGATGTTGGATGATCACCTTATCCCCAACTCCCCAACTCATTCCAGAAGTATTGGATGGAGCACCATCATTGCAGAGAACACAGGTCCACTGCTCCACAGCTCAATTCTGGAGGATTTATACTCCTCTAGCCCATGCCTGGCATTAGGCTTGGTGCCAGTGGGTTCATGATTATCTGCTGTAGAGGGTCCTATTCTTTTGCCAGTATTTCTGTACAGGGACTAGGCAAGCTGTGTGTGTGTGCATTTGCACATCTGTCTCAGCAGTCATTGCAATGGATAAAGTAGCTGAATGCATTCATTAGAAAGGGTGTCCACAAACATTTGGACATGTACTGATTGGAGGCTCACATGAAAACAACTTGTAGCTCATCTTAACCTTGCACCAGTCAGCTGTGAAGATAAGACTTGATATGACAGGTGGAGTGGCAGAAGTCATTGCTAACACAGTAAAATAAGAAAAACAGAATATCTGGACCTAGCAGCACTGCCACTTGACAATTACTGTAAATTATGCTGTTTTTCTTTATAGAAATAGAGGCTAAATATGATAAGAAGATGTTGGCACTTCGTCAGGAGCAAGATCTCAGACGCAAGACTGAAATCCATGAAATAGAAGAAAGGAAGAACAGCCAGATAAACACACTGATAAAAAACCATGAGAAAGCCTTCAGTGACATTAAGAACTATTACCATGATATCACACTGAAGAACCTTGCCCTCATCAATACACAAAAGGTATGGTAGTAAGTGTTTTAACTGCACCTGTTTATTAATGAATCAACTATTAGAATATGGAGTATAACATATTTCACTCATGATTTCTATAAATAAAAGTCATTATCAATTCCAGAGTTTTACTGAACTGTGAAAATAGTCTTTTAGCTGCAGTGCACCAGTGAGTTGGAATTTATTCCGGCAGTCTCTAAAACTACTTGAAACAGCCCATTACTGGCAGCTGGCTAGCTATCTTTATAGTTCTTGTAATTGACTGTTTTACATTTTATCTTACCCATTTTATTGTAAAATTGTATTAATTGGTTTTATTTTTTTCCCCTTCTAAATTAAATCTTCATGCTTATTTTAATTATAATATTATTATATATAATTAAAAATAATGAATTATATTAATATATTTAATTAAAATAATTATATATTATTTAATTTTATGGCTAATTTGCTTACTTTGCTAAGTTTTCATTCTAGTGTAAGCTGATTAAAGTTAATTTTACAATGTCTTGTAAATGTTTGACTGCAGTTAAAATGAGGGTCGTCCTAAATGTATTTCCAAGTGAACACAAATGTTAATTGATAATTAAAAGTATTGTATTTTTATGATTGAATAGTAAGACCCAGTTGTGAGTGGTTGACATGGTTCTGTGAGAATTGGCATTTTCTCCTTTTCTTAGATAACTTGTCACTTATTCACTCATTGTCATATTTGTTCTTCCCTTGCTCTCCCTCTGTGTGCAGGAACAAGTGGATGAAATGAAGATCAAAGAGGAGAGATTAGAAAAAGAAATAGCAGAGGTGCTACAGCAAAACAAGGATCTGACTGGGCCTCTGCAGAAGGCCAATCAGGAAGTCACAGAGCTCCGGAAACAGCTTGCCAACTACAATAAAGACAAGAGCTCACTGGCGGTACGCACAAGACATATTTAGGCTCTTCCAACAGCACACATGCAGAAGCCATCGCCATTCACTATATTCAATCCTTATAATTCTCTCGGTCTGTTATTGGCAGGTACTGAGATACTATCATGTCGCCATCATTTTCAATAAGTAGTACATTGAGAGTGACTCTCATTTTCAATATATACTAGCATGCATGTACAGATATAATGAAAGTAACAGGGATTGAAAAGTAAAGTCTGTTAGGATCAATAAAGCAATCAAAAAAGATATAACAATAAATAAATTGATAACATAATTATAGATAAAAAGCCCTTAAATATAAAATAACAGAAAAATAAATTAAAAGTAACTCAATTTAAAGCAAAGATCAACTATAATAATATGCAAAGTACTGGAGCTGGTATTAGTGGCAATTCCTGACAGTAACTTCTAAATGGGCCCATTTCCTTCCTCTTTAAGGGAGCCAAAGCACGACTCAAGGTGGTGGACAAAGAACTAAAGGATCTGAAATGGGAGCATGAAGTACTGGAACAAAGATTTATTAAGGTGAGATGTTCTGTATATAAACTTAGACTATTGGATATTTTCAGTATTTCTTATGGAAGGTGGTGGTAGTGGAAATAGTTAAGGGGAACTCAAGAAACTTGGGCTAGAATTTTGGGCTGCTTCAGCTGATGATGCTTGAAGCTGGTCCCCACACCCCACCCTCTTGCCAAGGACAGAGCATAGACTTTTAAATAGAAGATTGAGCTGAGCTGGTGTTGGCGTGAGAAGCTGAGAAAGAGGAGTGCTTTTATAAGGTGTGCAATTCAGGAGAAGAGGGGTTTGGGTGAGGTTCTTCTTACAAACTTTAGGTATTTCATAATTCCATGTACAGGTACCATTGTGGTGTTTGTGTTAATTAATAACACTTTGTCCAGTGTTTTCTCATTTTTCTGGATACTTACATGTAATATTTTAAGCTTTTGCATTTAAAATATGATCCATTTTGTTAAAAGACCTATTTTACATGTTTGTCAGATTGCTTTCTGATTTTCTGTTTCTCAGGTACAGCTGGAGCGTGATGAACTTTACCAGAAGTTCACTAAGGCCATCCTGGAGGTGCAACAAAAGAGCGGCTTTAAGAACCTGCTCTTGGAAAGGAAACTAGATACACTTTCAGACACACTAGAGAAGAAAGAGGCCCAGCTCAATGAGGTTCTTGCTGCCTCAAATTTAGATCACACAGCTCTCAACGTGGTCACTCAGAAGATTGAGGTATAGCTCTTTAACTAAACTTGTGCCTTGTTCTTGAAATGAAATCATTTGAAAATTAAATTATTTAATAAAACAATGAAATTTGTTTTATCATGGTTGTGCATAGCAAAGTAAACTATATGGTCAGCCAATTTTAATTTGTATTATTCTTCTGTTTTATTTTGATATGTTTTATTTTTATGCTGCTTCTTTCTTATTCTTTGCCATCTCTAGATTGTTTGGTTTTTATTAATGGAAGTTAGGCTTGTCTATGGGATTTTTCCCCATAGGAATGAATAGGGTGCAAAACCTTTAACACTCATTCAAATTCCACAACGCAAAAAATACACAAGAAGCACCCAACCAGCCACACAGGGTACCACACTGATCATGTGACAGTCACCTGAGACACCCTAGGAAGCATCCAAGCAAGATACCAAACACCTAACACCATAGTAACTGTAAAATACCATTGCAGTCACCTTGCATCACTGTACCACCCACCTAGTAAGCACTTTAAACAACACCATATTAAGCACCTGGGGTACCATAACCAAATAGCAACACCCTAGAAACCAGCTGAAATCGCATAGCAACCATATATCAACAGAAGCAGTAAGTGGTAACTATTTAAGCTGTGCAACCTTTGAGCGCTTCCGTCAGGAAATGCACTTTTCTTTATCATTCAGTTATTCATTTATTCATTTTGAGTGTGGATAGACAACATGGTCTTGTTGTCTATCAACACACAGAAAGGCACTCTTGATTGATGTTATTCTCTTGCTTATAGGATGTTCTGGACTCTAAGAATGTTGCTATCAAGGATCTACAGTATGAGCTAGCTCGAGTGTGTAAGGTAGGTCCCTCAGCAATGTGGTTTAGAAATTGCATGAAGACTGCATAATCATATTTATTTCAACATTGGACAAGAGTAAATGTTGGCAATGCATCACCCTAATGCATAGTGTTTAACCGGTTTCTTGAGAATCCCCAACCAGTCCACATATTTGTTCTATTTCAGCTTTCAGCCTATTGACAATGGCCATAAAATTTTAATATTCAGATAACTTTACAGTGTGATTATCAGGTGTATAGTTGATTTTCAAAATCACATTTATTATTATTGTTGTTGTTGTTGTTATCAGATTCAATTGAAAGAAGTTTGAAATCATTGCCCTAACTAGCTGGTTTCTTCCCTAGGCTCATAATGACTTATTGAAGACATTTGAGGCAAAGCTGAAAGCATTTGGCATCCCTGTGGAGGAGCTGGGATTCAAGCCCCTAGAAAGCAACATTGTGAAGCAAAGTCTGGGCCAAGGTCCAGCAGGCCTGGTGTCTGCACCTCTCTGACAAAATTCCTTACAGTCATGTAACTATTGTCACATCATGCTTTCACCTCTATCACATATAGTGCTCTTAGACCTGTTGTTATTTATTTGAATAAAATATCTTGTATCTTGTAATGGAACAATATTTTTACTGACCAGATACAAATTACATTTTAATCCAGTTTCAATTTTCTGTGTGGCAAATGTAGTAAAAGAGTACTTTGGATACTTTTGGGATTCTAAGATCAAATTAACTGCAGAAGTAGATATTATTTTATTGTGTATAATAATACAGGTGTATATAATGCACCTGTTGTACTGGTGTAGATTGTACATTGTGTTATCTATACCTGCAATATATTATATACATAATAATGTAGATTGTATTGTACTAAAGGTAAACAGCACTGCATATAATATACTGCAAGCATAGATAATATTGTAGATAATAGTGCTTTAACACACCCCCTGCAACTCTGAAAGTGCACCCAGAAAGTATTCACAGCACTTCACTTTAAAATTCAATTCTCCCCTCACCTAGCCTACAGTGAATGGTGGCAGCATCATGCATAGACAGCATCATAAGTTTATCTATAGCAGGAACTGGGAGACAAGTCAGGGTCAAGGAAAAGATGACTGCAGCAATGTACAGAGACATACTTGATGATAACCTTCTCCAGAGTGCTCTGGACCTCAGACTGGTTTATCTTCCAACAGGACATTGACCCCAAGCACACAGCCAAGATAACAAAGGAGTGGCTTCACAACAACTCTGTGAATGTCCTTGAGTGGTCCAGCCAGAGCCCACATTTGAACCCAATTGAACATCTCTGAAGATATCTAAAAATGGCTGTGCACTGATGCTCCCCATCCTGGTAATATGTGGCATGAGTCATGGTATTGACTGTTTCAAGCTGATGATAGGGTGGCGCAGGTTCCATGAAGTCATTAACCCCTGTCATGTACTGCTTGCAGCACCTAAAAGGCACAAGAACAGTAACACACACACAGACACAAAATATTAGCCTGTACCACACACAGTGTTGTGTGATCATTTAGAATATTAAAAATTATTTTGCTTTCAAAGTCAACAACTGATCTTAATAATTATTCAACCTATATTTTATTCATAAGTGAAGGTGATTATATACAACAAAATTATATATATACAAAAATTATAATCAACTGTACCAATACAAACCACACAGTCAATATAAACATAAACTGCATTATGGATATTACAACACCTGGTTTTTCTCATTACAAATGTATTGAAAGAGTTTCTCCTGCTTTTGTTGGAGTAACTGTCTCTCCTGTCCACGGAGGTCGTTGTACTAGATTTTGGAGCATTGTTGTGAGGATCTGATTGCATTCAGTGACAAGAATTATTGAGGTTGGGATGTTGGATGATCACCAACCTCACCTTTTCTCTGAACTCATCCCAAAACTATTGAAAGGAGCACCATCACTCCAAAGATGTTCCACTGTTCCCCAAACTTTATTCCAGTCTTGCCCATGCCTGGTTCATGTTTTTCTGCTCCAGGGAGCCCTATTTTATTAGCATGGCTTCTCAACAGCGACTAGACAAGCTCTATGTGTGTTTGCATATCTATGACAGCGATGGGTACAACTTAAAGTAGGAGGGGTGTTCACAAGCTTTGGAACATATAGTGTACCTTAGTAACCCTAGGCCCAACCATCCCAGGAAACAAAGTTTTCAAAGCTGCATCAACTTAAACTACACATAATGTGGGTTCTGTTCCAGGAATGGATCATGTAACGATGTATTGGCCCTCATTGGGCTAATATATGCCTTGGCCTGAAAATCACAGTTTGGCTTATTGCACCATTTCCGGTTATTTGTAATTTTAATATTTTCAGAAGGTCTCTAAGGGCTAATAATGACAACGTTAAACATACATGATATGGACAAAAATGTTAGGACACCTTTTCATTGATTGTTTCTTCTGAAATCAATTTAAAATGTTTTGCTTGGAGTCTCTACTCTGCAGAGAAGGCTTTCTACTAGATTTTGGATCAGTGCTGTGGAGATTTGATTCCATTTAGCAATGAGGGCATCGCAGAAGTACTGGATGGACCACCATCATTTCACAGCTCTGGGAACTGAGGGCCAGAGTCCAGCATACCAAGTGCTTGTGGTAATGAACAAGTGAGATGAATCAGAAAAAGCACAATACTGTGCAAGAATCCAGCCTCCCAGGATTGAGGGTTCTTTACCTCTGGTGTAAGACAAAGGTCAAGATAATGTAACAAATAGAAAAACTTTGTATTTGGTGCCACCTACAGGAAAACATGATGATATGCACAATGAAAAGGTTCACCACCAGACAGGAGCCAGCTCCAAGTGGGAGATAAAACACCAAAACAAGATTTTTTTTGCACATTTCTTTAGGAGGAGAATGCTTGTTAGATGGCATTTACATTTCCTGGTGTTCTGGTGATGATCCTGGCAGCTGTCTTCTGGACTAGTTGGATTTTATGGAGTGATTTAGTGGTGGTTCTAACTTGTGTGACACCCTGGGCAAAACCACCCTTCATCATCTTTTTCAAGCTCAGAAAGAAGTTGCGAAGACACTTGTTTGGATAAAGCCTAAAGCCTCTCATCCTGGTCACTACCGAGGGTGTGTATTTTAGTGCCCCTAAATTTGCAATGGAATACAGTATATAAGACTTACAGGGCCAGATGCATCTCAACTACACTTATTGCTGCACAATATCCATTTATTAAAATAAATGATAATGGAATGTTTTCATTAAATAACATCATAGCCGCCAAAACAACTACATGAAACCCTTATGATGTCACCTCAGGTTACAGGCTAATCCTGGTAGAGGGGACACATACCATTTAAGAAAAATGTATACTTATGTCATTAAATACAGTACAGTAAATAGTATTTATATTAAATACAGTAAATACAATATTGTCAGTCTATTAATAGCATAGCAAGGAATACAGAAATACTAGATTTGAAAGGAGCCCATTTAGTAGTTATTAATAAGTATATTATTAAAAGATGAATACAACAGCTACAAACTGTTATCTCTTCTACTTCTTTCCTCGTGTTCATTAACTGGGCACCCGATGGCTTAGACCTTTACTTGTTCATTTTTGGCTCAACTCAAGCATTTTTACTCATAATTCAACACCATGAACCAAGAATCAAGACTTAACCAATTCACATTTTAAAAACTATGTCACACACTAACTAGGAATAAAAACAATAATATTTGGTGGCATGTCATAGAGTATGAGCAATTTACACAGGTTGATCTGATTCATTCACCTGGTCCCTTCTGCCTCCAAATCTGCCCCTGGAGGGATTTTGGAATCTGCCTGGAGAGAGTTACAGCAATCCAAGAGAGATGTAACAAGGCTATGAACAAGAATAGCAGCAGTATGGGGTATAAGGAAGGGGCGGTGGTGATTAATGTTATAAAGGAAATCAGGTCTGCTTGCCAAAGACTCTTGAGAGTGCCCTGGAAACTCTGGGGAGGATGGACATCATTGTGGAAGAGACGTCAACAGGAGAAAACGATTTCTTCAGAAAATGACTGTGAAGTGAAGTCACTGACAGATCAAGTTCTCAAAGACAGCTTAGATACTTACCAGCTGGAATGGGTGATTCCTGGGTACAGGTCTCAGGCAGATTGCCACTAGTTTGTCAGTAGTCTTGTGGAAGTAGAATGTGAGACGCACAGAATAAATGTATATGAACCACAACACAATATATATTTTACAAGATGAGAAAAATCATTGTCAGTGAAAACAATGTAAATAAGAAAAAGCTGAATCAATAACAGTAGAACCCTAAAACTGCTCTTGACTTTCATTACAGATTTAAATAATAAAATACCTTGAGATACTGCAAATGAAGTCATCTCATTTTCATCAGCCCTCAGTCCAGGAATGTTTTGAAGAGCTACTGGGTGTTTTTTTTCCTGGCTCATGCTGAGAAGAAGCCACTCCAAGCAAGAAAAGCTCTGTAGTGATGAGGGCACAAAACATTTTGTTGTCCAGTCCATGAATTACATGAGGTCCAGCTACTATTTCAGAGATAATAGCCCAGGTTGGACTGAACCACAGTGTCATCTGTGTTATAGGATATTGAAGGACTCCTTTGCATCCCAGTCATTGTCTAGTTTTGCCAACCGTATTACAATGTGTTTTACCTAGCCTTATGAACTTTGATTCGCTGTGTATGATCTGTTTTGTTTATCGGTCTGTCAAAGCTCTCATCACAAATGGTGGCTAATTTGGAAGTCAGCTGTTCCAATAATCCTGCAGATGCAGAGAATGCACAGCACTGCAGACACTGCAGGAAGGCCACACACACATGGTTGCAGGATGCAGCACTCTTTGAAGTCTCATTAAAGATTATTTTGTGGATTGATTGATGTTCAGGCCTCAAATTGTAAATCCTCCCTAGAGAACCTGACCAATTGACTGACCTAGACATGTCCAAGGAACAATTGTCTTTATCAAAGCCACAAAAGAGGACTGTCTCCATGATCCTCTCACTGTGCTGTTTTCCACCACATTATAACCATTATATGAGGTTGGTTATAATGTGGTGGTTGATTGTAAACCAGTTAAACAAATCAATTTCGGACAGTCATCATGCTGTGATGTGAGCTCTTGATTAACAACATGCCACTGCATAGTATAAGTATACTAGCAGTCAAAAGTTTCAGAACCCAAATATTTGAGTAGTGTACATAAAACTAAATTTGGAAATATAAAACTGAAAATTGGCATGTGCATATGTATTTTCCCACCTTTCCCACCTATATATATATATATATACCTTTTCTACTTTTCTAAATATTGTGAGGTAATAGAAATGCTCAGGCAGGTGAGCATGTATTGTTCCTAATAAAAAGATGATGTGAAAATGTGAGAGACCTAATCAGTGAAACATGAGTGAAACATAAAAACATAATGAATCTAGTCTGCAATTCACCTCTCATTCAAATTTAAGAAATAAATTGATAATTGCAAACAGCTTGAAACAGGGACATACTTTTTGTAACTTAAATATTAGTAGATAAAATAACTTATGCAAAGTAGAAATACAAGCACATTAAATCGAGAGATCAAAGCACAGATTAACTGTCTGAAATCACTCCATCATGCGTGTTTTCTCACTTGGTCTAAAGTGTAGAATGTAGGGGTGCCGAGCCCTGACTGGGACAGACATACAATTCAGAGCCACTATTGTAAAGGCCTTGGTGATTATAAACATCTGAGTAAAACAGTTTTACAGTAACAGTCCCTCAGCTGCAGGAATAAACAATGAATAAAGGGTATCATTAAAAATAGCCGCTCGACTGCAGGAATAACATCTGAGTAAAATATAACGTTATGATCAGGCATAAGAGGAAGACGGCTTTAAGAACATTTCTACAAAAATACATTGAAACAAGCAAACAAACAAACAAACAAACAAAAACGCTTCATTATGACTGGATGGTGAAATACTCCCTCTAACCGTTCGGACCTGGGATTGTATGTTTGAAACACGCCCACTCACTCCATTCTGAAATGTGATTGGATGGTTGAAACACGCCTACTCGCTCTGGTCTGCAGCGCTTGAAGAAGTTTGGCCTGTGAAGCGACCCGTAGAATGAGCTGAGTTAGAGTTTGACAGGCGAGCAGCTGTTTGTGGAATTCAGGGTAAAGAAGACTGTCAGTCCATTCTACTTTAATTCTGCTTTACCAAATATAATCATCTGCCAATAAACACCCTGAAATATGGAGCGCGCTGTAATTATTCATGAAGGTAAGAGGAGACAGTCTCTCTCTCTCTCTCTCTCTCTCTCTCTCTCTCTCTCTCTCTCTCTCTCTCTCTCAGCATTTGTTTTTACTTATCGGGTTACAGCGTGTACACACACACACACACAAAGTTCAGTCACTTTATATTTCTGATTTTTTTTTAATTTCTTGTTTTGATTTTATGATTATTATGATATTAATTAATAAAAATAATTTCAATATTATTTATTTATTACTCTCATGTATTTTCAACTTACAGTGAATAATCAGATATGAGATCTGACTTCTACACAGTCACAGTCTCACATTTTACTACATGTTTTATTTATTCTGGTTAAAGGAGCTACAAAATGGGACATTCGCCAGAAGGTGTGGGATTACATTGAGTTGAAGGATTTGGCCAATTTCCCGAGACCTGTGCACCACAGGATTCCCAATTTCAAGGTAATAACACAACACAATACCCCACGATGACAAAGTGAGAAAGGTTTGTTTGAAGAAATCTTTAAAAAACGAATTATATTTGTATATGTTTGTATTATATATATATATATATATATATATATATATATATATATATATATATATATATATACATAAGTATTCCCAGCCTTTGCCATGACATTCAAAATTAGGCTCAGGTGCATCTTGTTTCCACTGATCATTTTTCAGATGATTCTACAGCTTGATTGGACACCTGTGATAAATTCAGTTAATTGGACATGATTTGGAAAGACACACACCTGTTTATACAGTGCATCTGGAAAGTACTGGCAGTGCTACACTTTTTCCACATTTTATGTACCAGCTTTATTCCAAAATGGATTCAATTCATTTTTAACCCTCAAAATTCTACACACAGAATCCCACGATCAATCAGAATTTGTTTGTATATTGATTTGTACAGCTGATGTTGCCACAGAGCAGTTCTACAGAAATAAAAAATAAGGTGAACAACAGCACATGAAATAAAGGATAAAGGCATAAACCCCCCTGTGAGCAAGGCATAGGGCGATGAAAAAAAGTGAGAAAAGTTTGTTTGAAATCTTTGCAAGTTTATTAAAAAATAAAACACAAAAATATAACATGTACATAAGTATTCAAAGCCTTTGCTCAATACTTTGTTTGAGCTCCTTTGGCAGCAAGTACAGCCTGAAGTCTTGAGTATAATGCTTGGCACCTGTTTTTGGGAAGTTTGTCCCATTCTTCTTTGCAGAACCTCTCAAGCTCCAAAATTGAATGGGGAGCATCGGTGCACAGTCATTTTCAGATATCTCCATTGATGTTCAATCAGGTTCAAGTCTGGGCTCTGGCTGCGACACTGAGTTGTCCCACTCCTTTGTTATCTAGGCTTTTGTTCCAGTCCAGAGCACTTGGTAGCAGGTTATCATCAAGGATCTCTCTGTACATCACTGCAGTCTTCTTTCCCTCAACTAAACTAGTCTCCCAATTTTTTCCTAGAAAAAAAACCTCAGTTACTTTAATCCATTTGGGATTAATGCTATAACAAAACTAAATGTTGAAAAAGTGAAGTGCTGTTAAAACTTTCTGGATGCACTGTAGATTTTGAGGCACCCTGTAGCGTAATAAAATGCAACAGAAAAATACAAAAAATAATAATGTAATACAATATAATACAAATGTAGAAATTACATAGGGAAGACCTATAGCTATACTATTATACTAAACTATACAAAAAATGCAAAAATTCAAAAGTATATAGAGATAAATTGATCAGTGACATGATGTGCAAAGTTGCTGAAACGTAACATGAATAAGTAACTTTATAACCAGAGCTATAAAACCAGTAAATCTATAACCAGTAACTGTATGAAAAAAAAATTTAAAAAGTAAGCAGATAAATGTAAAGATTGAGACCAGTATACATACATACATACATACATACATACATACATATGTACATACATACGTAATAATGAATTGTTTGTTTGATTGATTGATTGCATGATTGACTGATGGATTGATGGATGGACATGCTATCAGGATGACTTCCTTCAACCATGTGGTGTTGATGTGTGTTTTGAGTTGACAGGCAGCTACCCAGGCCTGTATTAGGCTCCCTGCCTTGCAGGAATTCAAGTCCAGCAGGGTGGTCAAAGTGAACCCAGACAAACCACAACAGCAGGCCCGCTTTCAGACTCTCTGCGTAAGTGACCAGCCTCTCATTTTACTTTCTTCTGTCTGTTCAGGGGGCTCATGGAGCCTGCAGTAAGATTGTAAGTTTAGAGGCCTTCAACAGAACCAGTGAAGTCAAAGTGGATCCAGATAAACCTCTGGAGGGGGCTCGATTAGCTGCCTTGCAGGTACCCTAGATGCTTTTTTTCTAACTGGAATGTTTTTATTAGACTGTGTTTTGATTACTTTATTTTTATTACTTATTCACTTGGGATATGTAGTTTCAGAAACATGTAGCCAGTATTTTTAATTAATTTATTTACTTGCTTATTTATTAATTGTAAATATTCTGTTTTGCCATTGAAATCTATTATATCCACTCTCACCCATCTACTTTCCCCATCTAATTACAACCCTACTCACCCATTCACCGCCCAACTCACTCACCAGACCACCCACTCCCCCCAACCACCTAGGCACCCATTCCACCCTCTAATGACTCTTTGTATATATGATTTCAGGCCAGAAAGACTTTGCTGGTCCCAACTCCTCGGCTAGTGACTGGATTGTTTAATAAAATTGTACCACCACGAAATTCAACCACTGGGGACCTTCGGGTGTGCTCATCATCTCAGGTTGTACACACACATACCTTGTACTTGTATTTGATGTATTAGTACATCTGAAGCAATTAAAGTTCATTTGTTGTCACAATTAAATTCTCAGTGTAACACGTCACTTATCTTTTCCCAATAAAATACATTTAAATCTACTGCGTAAATATGTTAAATGACTGTGCCACTCATACTGTGTGTTTGGTCCAGGGGGTTAAGGAGTTCAGTGTCCCAATTGGGTTAGAAGCGAAAGTTCAAGTGGATCTAGTAGTGGTTGGCTCTGTGGCTGTATCAGAGAAAGGTAAGCTTGTTTTTTGTGATAAAGTATTATTGATCATATTTCTTTTTCCTTTCAGTGCTGAGATTTTCTTTCCTCTCAGGTTACAGGATTGGGAAAGGTGAAGGATTTGCAGATATGGAATATGCCATGATGGCCACAATGGGAGCTGTGAATGAGTCCTCAGTCGTTGTTACTGTCGTTCATGACTGCCAGGTCAGAACCTCTACATTAATTACAGGAGCTTTCAACATGGAAGACACAATCCAGCACCATCTGTCAGTTCATAAGTGAATAAGATTTAACCTGTTACCAATTACATTCAATCAGCATTGTATGCATTTATCATGCAATAGGTTGCAAAATAGTAGTGTTAGCGATTGAACCCTGAAATTGCTATTTACTTTATTATGTAAGGGCTTTATTAACACTGTCACAGAATATAGGGTTCTATGGCTCTTAGCCAGGCTCATGTTTGGTGTGCTCTTGCCTTGTGTCTGATTTTATTGTTTATTACTATTCTTCTTCTTCTACCTCTCCTCATTTATTATCATATTGTTGTTGTTGTTGTTGTTGTTAGTATAGTGATATTATTATTATTATTATTATTATTATTATTATTATTATTATTATTATTATTATTATTATTATTATTATTATTATTATTATTATTATCATTTACTGCTGAAATAGTTTAGTTAAAAATAAACAGAGAATTAAATCAATTTTAAACTAAAATCTGTTGTCAAAAAGGTTGTGGACATTCCAGAAGGACTGAATGAAAGTCATGACCTCACAGTGGACTATATTCTCACTCCAACCAGGACCATCAAGACTGAGTGTCAGCATCCCAAACCTGAGGGTATAATTTGGTCTAAGGTAACTAATTTGATCTAAAATCACTTTCGAAGCTTCCTACAGTATCAGGAAAGGTGAATGTGAAACCCGTACCTATTATAGTTCTTGGATAAAAGTAAAAAAAAAAAAAATAATAATTAAGTATATAAAAAGAAGAATGACATAACAGATGTTATGTAAATGTTAATAATATGTAAATACACTAACATCAGTTATGCATCTGATGTACTATGGGTGCACTATGAATGCATTATCATAACCAGTGTCTTGCATAGTGCTGCACATCTGCTCCCCATCCTGTGCTGGCCACCAGCTGATCACACCAACCCTACTTGACTCGTTAATTTGATAAGCAGTGGATGATTTTACATCAATATTATGGAATTATGGGCATTATGGAACCTTGAGTGCCCATGACCCTGCCACCAGTTAACTGAATGTCCTTCCTTGGAAGATTTTTAGTAGGCTTCTGGACAATGCACTCACAAGATCCTCAGTAACTTCATAGCTTTCAGTGTAACTGCAGCAACCACATATAACCAGATTTTATTCTTTGTCATGATTTTACTTTATTTAACTAAAACATATTTTTGTATTTTGTATTTTGTATTGCAGCAGTCTGGTGGCTGTTGAATTAGTGCCTTAAAGACCATGTATGTTTTCAATGATTGCCTTGAGCCATCTTATTCAGCCAAAGTCTGTAGCCCTGTGAATGTAGAAAAGGGCAGATGTGATCTTCAAATGGTTTGTGGTCCAGCACTCCTGGCACTGGTGCTGCTTCTCTCTTTACTGTGTGGAACAGCAGCGGTCTAGAGGTCACTGTGAAAACAATAGGACGTGTATATCCTGTACAAAACTGGCCATACCACTTTTCCGCTGGAGATCAGAAAAGATGTCTTAATATAGCTGATGGGGGGAGGTTTCTCTTGATAAAGATGAGTCACTGGTTTGCTTAACAAGTTCAGAACAAACAAATCTGTATCATTTCCTGAAATTTGCTCTTGCTACTGTCTATTGCTTTTTACAATGCCAATATGTACTTCTTATCTGCTCTATTTTGATAAAGGTTTCTAAAATGCACTGTCCACATGTTTGTGGACACCCCTTATAATGAATGCATTCAGTCCACATCCACCCATTGCTGACACAATTTTTGCAAATGCACACACAGTCTAGTCAATGTGGAAATACAGCCCAACAGAATAGGACACTCTGAAGCAGATAAACATGAATTTGTTGGCACCATGCCTAATGCCAGCGTTGAGATGTGGACCAGCAGAACTGTGTGCACAGGAATGAGTACAGTACTTTTGTCTGGGATGAGGTGGGGTAGTGATCCTTCAGTGCTGTGTCTTATCACTGAATGCAATCAGATCCTCACAACAATGCTCCAAAATCTATTATAAAGTCTTCCTGGGACAGTTGAGACAGTTACTCCAACAAAAGCAGGATAAACTATTTTTAATACCCTTAATTTCAAAAGAATGATGAATTTCAGATGAATGAGCAGATATCCAACTATTCTGGCCCATATGGTGTATACTCGTGCATCTATATCAGAAAAGTAAACTTATTTTTATATTCATTACATGACAAAATGACATTTCAAGCATTTTTTTGTTTTCCTGTTGATCAGGATGGCTTTTAGCTCATGGAAATCTAGAATCTCAAAATGTTATAAAATGTTTATTCAAATTTGAATAGATTATTAGTATATAACTATAAAAAAGCTTTAAAAATATCACTTTAAATGTAAAATGTTTAATTTTTTATTAAATTAAATTATCAAAAACCTTTTTCACAGTATTCTAATTTTTTAAGATGCACTAGTATATTGATGAACCTGGAAAGAAATTTTAACATGTCACAGAACATCCAATGACTACTGAGTACTATAGGTGAAATGAAGGTCTTTTTATCCTTTATTCATCTGTGTCTGGGGCCAGCATGTCCTGCATGTCCTGCACTAAATCCAACATCAAATCTCACATCTCATTCTCTCAAACTACAAACTTTATAACTTTATAACTGTTATGTCTACAGTTAGATGTGGAGATGCTGGAGAAAATTCCTATCCTAAAGAAACTGCGAGCCTTGGAGCAAAAGGCTGGCAAAGATGTCAAACTGAGAATGTCCTCCGCTGAATGTGAGAAGTCTACGGAGAAGGCAAAAGCAGCGGCTAAGCCCTATCATAAGCATAGGCCGGAACGTGAACCTAAGCAGGAGCACAAATGTAAGCATGTTGGGTCAGTGAGGGATATAACTGACAGACCTGAAGGAGGTGCTGTGGAGCGCAAGCATCCTCCTGGTCCTGCCAGCACGCTTTACCTTGGAGGCATCCCTGCTGGATTGCGGGTGAGCGAACTGAAAAGCATCCTGAGGGAGCACAATGCCTTACCCCTGAGGCTCACCTGGCAGGGGACACAGCACAGGGCCTTCCTTGAGTACATTGATGGGTCTGCAGCTGACCTAGCCCTAAATGCCCTGCGGGAACTCTCTATCAACGGCCACACCCTGCAGGCTGAGCGAGCTAGGAGCCAGAGGGGTGGCCACAGGCCTAACCAAACACAGCAGAGGCCTGGGAGCATGGAATCCAAAGGAACAGCTCACACCCCAAGGCCCACAGCCACCACCGTCAGCACTACTGTGCCAGCCAAACAGGAGATTTAGATATAAGGTCAAGAAATGGTCATCTTAGGTGATGAAAGTATAACATTTCTTCTGGAAAAGTTATCAAATCACTAATCTAATGATTCTGTGAATGTCTTTATTATGTTGTGTTTTTTTTTTTTTTTACTGTGGAGAGAAAATAAACATCTTAAACTAAGTTCAGCTGTTTCACTTGATTTTTGCAGGATATAAATAAGCTTTCAGAGCTGATGATATGGCAGTGAAATGTGCATTATTCATTGCTAAGGATTTGTTATTTCTATAGATCATGTATTTGTTTAGCTTAGTTTTCAGTTTATTATTGATTGTAAATGTGGTATGCATGCTCAGTAGGACTGTCCATTGTTGAGTCTTTTGTAGTAACCTATTGTCATACAAACAAATATGTCTGTCATGTCATCACCAGAAAGGTCCCATATCTTGCAATTCCAGTGCAAAACTTGTGAGGGAAATTCAATACTGTTACTAGCATGAACTAACATGAAAAACTAACATTTTAAAAGGATGCCAGGATTTGGAATTCCAAGTAAATGAACCTAGTAGTAGCAGATAATTTGAAGGTGAAATTAGAAGTCTATATTGCTGCATCTGGGCCAGAATGGCTTCTCTTTGTTGACTGAACAATTAATTCTGAATTAGACTAGCAAATTGTAAAGGATATAAATGTCAGGATATATGTTTAACTAGGTTTTGGATTTTCTTATCTACTCATCTACTAGTTTTAGGTCACATTTATGTAGAAATATTGAAAACTTAAACTTTAGAAGCATTCCTGTATGTAAGCAATGGTTGAACCTCTTGCTTTCTGTATTTTGCCTTGGGTAAGTTCATTATTAATATATGTTAAAATAACTTTGGGTAACCCCTTATATTTTCTATTTTCAATTCATCATTCTCTTGACTAATTACATTTTAAATTAATTCACTACAGGTCTCATGAGTTGTTGAAGTAAATGAAGTAGAGCAGTGAGAACATTCAAGTGATATTAATCTAGTGATGGCAGCACAATCGCTAGATTTAGACCATCAAGAACTTGTTGCCTGAGGCATGAAATCCACAAGACATCTGAAGGTGACGAAAACTAACATTAGGAACAGCCTCAATGAGCCTTGGGCACTCATATCCCTGGTTGTCCTTTCTTGGACTACTTTTGATAGGTACTGACCACTGCATATGGAGCACCTGACAAGACCTGCCTGATGTTTTGGAGATGTTCTGTCCCAGATGTCTAGCTGTCACAGTTTAGTTACTGCCAAAGTGTTTCATATTCTTTTGGCTTCTGACACATCAACTTCCAAGACTTGTCATTTCAGTGCTCAATGGTTTTAATGGTATGGCTGGTTCAAGTAAATTCAAAGCCTTGCTTTACTTTGGAGCCTAATGGAAGATCCACCCAGGCCAAGAAATATCTCCAACTGTCAGTTTGGTGTGCGTCACTTGCGCCTGTGATGCATCTAAAAATGCCTAGTCACATGTTGGGAAATCTTCCAGCTGTGAGGATTATTCATTTGTATCTGTGGTTTTACGCAAGCCTACTGTTTGAGATGTTTTCAGGCCTATGTGGATCCTCCATCCTGGATCTGGCCTTTGTGTACTACATAGCTTGACTGTAACTGAAAGCTTAGAGCATGTTTTAAGCTGCAGTACAAGCTTTTTATGGTGCTGTCTCAAAGCCCCCAGACTAACAGCTGTGAATCACGGAAGAATTTTATTCGCTTATTCGGCCAAGATGAGATGCTCTGTTTAATGTCCTCAGGATGGGATGAATGTGTGGTCCACCGGCAGCAGGGCAGCTTGGACTTGCTGCATTTGTGCTCTCAGCTAATGCTGATGCTATGTCTTCCAGTGAGAATGGTTGTTGTATTACATTGCCTGTTTTTCAGCTTTTATATTTCAGAGATAAAGTGACCATACCCATAATCATACATGAGTTATATTCACACACAATCAGTCAAATGAATAGGTCATATTCTTGAAGTTGTCTGACACACTTTTCCAGAGGGACTTTTATATATATACATAAGTAATTTTATACAGGTAGGAAATTGCAGTGTTTGCCTAGCCAGGAGGAAATCTCTGAGCGAACAGCAGTATTGGTGTCCACTCTTATACTATTAAAGTATTGAGAGGATTCTATGCTTTTTTACACTGCCCAGTTTTGATACTTTCAGCACCCCCCTCCCCTACTGAAAAAACTTTTTTCAAATCATGCATGTTACCTTTGACTGGTAGTGTACATAAACTGTGAAAAATATTTCCCACACATAGTCATTAGGTGGCGCTCAGTACTCTGATCTGCAGCTAAAGCTACCCTGGCTTATGTTACTAATACTGGTGCTGACGGCTGTAAAGCCCCACCTGAAGAACAAGAGAACTGTTCAAATGCAGTGTGAACTCAGCTAAAGATGCTGGCAGTTTAATTTGTTTCTTTACTTGAACAAATTAATACACATCCTATCTTCTGCAACTGAAACAGTCTGAGAAGCTAGGGCACTGGCTGGAATAGGTGAACTATAATAGCCTGTAATAAGAGTGCAAGCTGTGGTCAGTTTAGTGCATCCAGAGCAAGAGCAAAGCTACATCTTTGCCAGATAAGAAAACAACCCTCAGGAGGCCAAAAAACCTTTACTCTTTATACTCATTATACTAACTTTACTACTCGTTATACTCACTGTGCAGTTATTATTATTATTATTATTATTATTATTATTATTATTATTATTATTGTTGTTGTTGTTGTTGTTGTTGTTGTTGTTGTTGTTGTTGTTGTTGTTGTTGTTGTGACCTTAACATAATTATGCACTAAAATATACAATTAAAATAATATTCATGTGCTCCTGGTATACATGTGTTACAATGTGCATATAGCTTTGTACAAAACTGCTCGTTTCACCTGTTATAACGTGTGTGGCATATACTTTTTTCTGTTTATCGAAATAATCTTGTGTTACAGTTTGAACGAAAATCCTGGTTATTGCACTATTGCCGTTTTAATCTAGAGCAATGCTCTATTAATGAGTTAAACATTTAATATCGTATCATAATTATTACTGTGCTTTACTAGAGCATCTCAAAAAGGATACAGTGAAAAGGTTATATTCCATAATTTAATTCTAAAATGTTAACTCAGTAATTTTATATTCATTGCATTTAAAGTGATATATCCCAAGCTTGTCAAGATGATGTTTTATTTTTTACACTGATTTGTAATTTAGTCAAACCTGAATTTAAAAATTGTATTAATGTGAGATCTAATAGTGATTTCTATAAACCCTCCAGGGCTGCGTTTCCGACTAAGACTAACATTGAACTAATAATACCATGCATCGTTAAACTAACATCCGAAGTGCGTCAATTTCCCAAAACTACCTTTGTTGAACTGAACCACCGTCGTCCGAACTACAGTGGTTGTGGATGTTTGGTCTGATTTTCACAGCGGGAAGCTTGCATCTGACAGATCACCTGTAGGTCTGAACATGACTGTAGAGGACTACAGGGATGTGGGTTCAAAACCCTAGTGCTGCTTTTTCACAATGGCAGTGAAATCACTGTGATTAAAAAACAAAAACATTTATTAATTAATTGTTCATAAGTTGTCGTTTTTTGGTGTATGTTTGTAATAAAGACTAATTTGATAACCTTTGTTTTCATAGGCCTACACACCCATAGGCACCAGTACTTTTATACATTTGAACTATGTTTCAAATACTTTGCATTTCGTTACAAAATGCATTTTACACACTAAGTTCACCTATGTACCAGATATATTTAAAAAATGTATCAGGGGGTTGTGTAGGTATAGACACACAGTAAATATACAGTTGGATTTATATATGTTTTTAACCAAGAACTATTTTCATTAATGTTTGATAAAAAAAATATGTTTGAGTAATTACAAATATTTTATATATATTTATAGATAGCATAGAATTTTTATTTTCATACATTGCAAAAATATATTTGATTTTATAATTTTTTTTAACATTTTCAGCCGTCAGACTGCCGTCTTCCGTCGTGGATTACGTGAACATCAGGAACTAAGCTTCTAACTTAACCACAGTAGCTGCGAATGTGCTTAAGGATGGTTCGGACTGTTAGTTACCTCCATAGTTCCAACCACGGTTTTGGGAAGCACCTGCATTGCAACTGCGTTGTTCCAACGTTGTAAGTTGCTAATGTAGTTAATGTAATGAATCCAAAATCTGACACTACATTTCTCTATGAAATTATAAACACAAGTTAACTTTTCCCTCAACATTGTAATTGTCTGAGATGCATTAGTGCTTGTTGAGAAGGTCTCTACAGTTCAGCAATCTAGAAATGTGCCATATTCTTAGTTCAGTCTCATTTTGTTTTACCAGCTACCAGATTTCATATTTCATCTTATTGCATTTCCGCACTCCAACTGAGCTCTTTTTCTGCTTTAATGTTGGATGTACTCTAATAATAAATATATCCATAGTAATAAATTGAACATTAAATATGCAAATGTATGCCATGTTTGAATGTGTTACATTTTAGAAAATAAATAAAAGGCTCTAGGAATTACATTTAATTGTGTGTCATGGTGCACAAACCTTTGCACAATACTTGATACATATAAAAATATCTACGTTTTATTTGTGTGAAAATTATTCGATTTCGAACTCGCCAGTGTAAACTTTGAGTATACTGTGAGTAGAATTAAAACAACAACAAAAATACATTTATACAATTTTTAAAAAACGTATTTTTCCCATTCAGCACTGTAATTTTTAATCCACTTTGTGTATATGCGTATGTATGCCTGTGTGCATATGCTCGAATTAAAACTGCATGCCAGTATAGCTTTTTTACACTTTTATAGTTTACAAATGGTGCGTACATTACCTAATATCTACAGACATTTAAACAGAAAAATAAGCCTAAAACATACCCCCCTCCTTCAAACCCCCACCCTTCCTACACCATATACAATATCTTACAGTGCTGGAAAAGGGACTCGTGTTGATACGGATATACAAACACCACAGTGCTTACATTTAACCTTCAATTTACACCGAGAGAGAAAGACAGCGTAGGGGCAAATATTGCCAATAAAGAGATCAATACTGGGGCTATAATTGTACAATCAAACATAGAAACAGAATAAATAAGTTGCGCTCGTTTAAAAGTGCCTTCATTCATATTTATGATAGTCTAATGCATTTACTTACACTAATTAAACAAACATTAAATCAATAATAACAATATTAATATTCATAATATTAATAATAATAATGGCCTATGATCATATATAACAGCTCGTCCTGAATTTCACTGCAAATGTGGGTTATTTGCAGCCAGTCACACACACACGCACACACACACAAACACACACACACACACACACACACACACACACACACACACACACACACACACACACACACACACATACTGTAATGTGTTAGTGATCCGCCAGCAGAGCGAGTACCGAGCGGCGCGAGAGTTCTGTCCGGAAGCCTAAAGCGTGGCCCGTGCGCTTCTGGGCGCTTTATGCACAGCGCCTTGCGCACGGCGGTGCAAGACCAGGGCACAGTGCGCGCGCCGTTTCTCCATCCCTACTCGCGTTCTTCTTGTACCGAGTGTCTCATGGTCATTGTTGTGTCCTCAGCTTCTCCGCGCTCCAACAGGGCCCGAGCGAGCGAGTCTCCCCCCCTCCCACAGCCGTTCTTCTTCAGCAGTGCCCCGGCTGACGCTGCCCTGACCGCTGCCGCTGCTACTGCGGGTGCTCCTGTCACATCACACAGGGTTTGATGTCCTGGTAAGCGACCTGTTGGTGGTGGTAGTAGGAGCCGCTGCCGGGTGAGTGCATGCTTGATGAAGTCATGGCGTTGAAAGAGAAGACGAACTCCTTCCTGTCACACATGCTGGGAGACTGTGAGTGGTACCTTGGGATACCTGCAACGACACACACACACACACACACACACACACACACACACACACACACACACACACACACACGATTAAATGATATGCGCAAGGACATATGACACCTCAGATCACACACATTTATTATTGTTGTTGTTGTTGTTATTGCAATTTTTCTTGTTGTTCGTAATGATTTAATGCTTTACACGGGAATTAATGCTCATAAGCACCAGAGCTCACTCAGCTGACAGCTAAGGATAACAGTGAAAATCATACAACTAAACATTTGAACATTAAAATTTAAGTTACTTAGTTGTTTGTTTAATTTTGCTTGAGAATAAATAGGCCGTATATGTTTTGGATGTTTTAGCATATAATAAAGGTTATTATAAATATTGATTTTAGATATTTATTCATACAAATAATGAAATATTTTATTATATTTCATTGTGAGGACACCACGACGTAAGGTGAGTGGAAATCTAGGTGCATAGTCCCCCACAGTAAACACACACTCTATGTACATATTAACATATTTTATGCACACTATCTCGCGGCGCGTTACTTGTACACGTGCTTTTAATCTATATTAGTTTATTAGTAGTCTTGGCATGTAGGCTTTGTAACTGGAACTAGACTTGGGCGTTAACTTAGTCTCGATGGCCTTTCAGACTTGACTGCAGCTCAGATCCAGTGATGCATTTCTGCTACACAATAATTAAGAGTTTAATATTGATCACGTGCAGATTTTAATTCAGTGACGAGCATGGCAAATGAGCGCTGTGGGTTTGGATGGAATTTAATGAGAACGCTATCTTTTTATTCATGCCCCAGGGTGGTGGTGGGAGGAGGTCTCTTAATGGGCACTGTCCGGCTTGCACGCGATTCCCGCAGGAAGCAGTGCGCGCGCTTTCTCTTTTGGCCCCGCTTGCTTTACCAGGTATTCTCTGATTTGTAAACGCTTTAAACAAGGCTCTCCAATCTGTGTAGATGTATAGACCGAGAATACTCTGATAAATGTGTTACAAATGGATTAATAAAACAACGTTTGGTCTTCGAAAAAAAACAAAACAAAACAAAAAACACACACACACACAAAACCCCACAAAAAACAATTTAAAGATCTCTACATTCACTCGTTTACAAACAAGGTTCCTCTTGGAGCCAAGTGTGGTTCCACTAAGACACTGTTTAATCAAATGCTTGATATGCTTGATGTATATACAAGCAGTTTTAAAGTTATTGTTGAGAGCATTGTCTAGTTTATGGGCACTTTTTTTACAATAAAAAGTTTTATACAATAACAATAACTTTGTACAATATTCACTTTTATTGGAAAAATTGTGGCTTTGTAATTTACTAAAATGTATTTAATACCATGAAAGTATGACCTGGCTCAGGAATACTTAAGATTTTAATGGAATATTCGTCTCACTGATTCTAGTGCAATTTAAATAATTGCATCGCAATGCGCCTTCATTCATTAAGTTCAAATCTCTCCTCAAAGATTTCTAAATTGTCAAATGACCAGTCCACATAACTCACTCCCTGTCCCCTACCAGCTTTGAAGATACAAGCATAAAGCTGCTTCTGGGAAAGTGGGCCCAGATTTCACTTAAGGTTTGTAACACCCCAATCTTAAAAATGTAGGTTCTACAAAGGGTTCTTTGGGCGGTGCCATAGAAATAAATTTTTTGGATCCATAAAGGACCATGCTCAAGGATCTGAGTGTGAATCATCTTTAAATCGATCTGCAGGGCTCCACGTATTACAGTACAATAAAGCCACTGAAGAACATTCCTGAAGCAATAGTGTAAAACTTTGATCAATGACATTCTTAAATGGTCTTAAAGGTTCCTCGCACATGTATCCCTTTAACAAACGTGGTTCTTCGTGGAACCGAAATCAGTGTATGTTCTAAATTGAGAACAGACGGTTACCTTGAAGATCGCTGGTGCTGTGTCCGTTCTGGTGCAGGTAGGACTGGTCCAGGGAGTGCGTGGGTAAGCTCGGCTGCAGTGGGTTCGCCCCGGGGTTGCAGGGCGAGAGCGGCTGCTGCTTGATGTAAGACGATCCGTTGTTGAGCGAGGCGGAAGGTGTGGGCGCCCACGCCGACGTGGGGCTCGAGTAAACGGGATGGGGCTCCATGACCCCTGGTCCGCTGGGCAGCAGCGGGGACGCGGCGTTGTCGTGGTGGGGGTAATCACCGGCTGAAGCCCCCGTGCAGCTACCCATGTACGAGTGTCCTCCGTTGGCCGACAAATGGGACATGGAGTGTCCAGCCAGACCCATGCCGTCCATGTTGCCGGCCAAGTGTCCGTTCATCATCCCGATCCCACTCTCCAACGACAAGCTGTTGGGTGGGCACGACAGTCCCCCTCCGCCACCTTGGAAGTTGTAGGAGTCAGGGAGGTGGTTGAAGCCCAGGCCGTTCATCATGCTGTACATGGAGGGCTTGAGCGCCTGGCACTTGCGCCTGAATCCGCGCGGCCTGCGCCGGAACGAGCCCTCCTCGAACATGAACTCGCTGGCCGGGTCGATGGTCCAGTAGTGGCCCTTGCCTGGGCGGCCCAAACCCTTGGGCAGCTTGATGAAGCATTCGTTAAGGGACAGGTTGTGGCGCACCGAATTCTTCCAACCTTGGTAGGAGCCACGAAAAAAGGGGAAGCGACTCTGGAGGAATTGGTAGATTTCGCTGAGTGTGAGGCGCTTGGTGGGAGAACTTTGGATGGCCATGACAATCAGAGCAATGTAGGAGTACGGCGGCTTCTCGGGGCGCCTGATGCCGGCGTTGGTCTTCTTGGTCTTGGTCGCGGAGGAGGCCGCGTCCATCGCCGCCGGCTTCTCGGGCGCAGACATTGGGCTGCTCTGGGCAGGGGTCTGCACGGAGGGCTGCTGGACTTCGGCCGTCATTTAGGGGGCTGGCCAGGAACGGAACTCCCCCGCGGTTGATCTGCTTCTTGGGTAGCGTACAAAAATCAGCACACAGAGTTAACTCCCTCACAACCACATCTAAATCATGACCTTTGCTTTGGATACGCAACCGAAAAAGGAAAGTGGAAAGATCTTCTCCTTTCTGCTTTAGGTGGCTCCTCAGACAGCACAGTCCACAATGAAATAAAGCTTTGGTAGTGGTGGAGGTGGAGGGATCGGAAGAAAAAAAAACGTTGGGGGAGGCTGCCAAAAGCTCCTCTTCTCCTTTCCCCTATCTTCTCTTCTCTTCTGTCTTCTCTTCTCAGCTCGTCCTCAGGAGATCGCCCTTTACTTATGTGAAGCCATGAGCGCCTTGCACGCTCTTGAGCAGAAGGAGGGCAGGAGCGCTCGAGATTCTCCGCCCCCTATAGTGGAGCACAGAGCCCTCCCACTTCAGTCCTGATGTTGGGCAGTCACCAACATCTGGCTGCCTGCTTCTCTCTGCGTTTGTAAGCTGGAACTGCCTTAAATGCGTATAAGCTTCACGTAGAAGAACATAGTCCACCAGTAGGAACGTTCTTTTGAATAATAATGGATCAAAGAGTCCTCCTTTTAGACGTTTGCGTGTTTTTAATGGAATTAAACGCCTTCTAAACTCGTGTTTACCAAATTCTACAACAGTTTGACTAGTCTGTATCCCATATATTCATTATATTGAACGTGTTTTATCATTCAGCACCAATATACATATATATCTTAGTGTAATGTACATGGGTAGAATTATGTGTTCTGATTTTAAATTCTTTTATTTGTCTTTAGCTTCGTACCTATTCTATTTGCAGTGGTGATACAGAGCACTCGATTTCCTAAAATGTGCATTCTACACCAAATCAAATCTCAAATTTTCTTTTATAAACATAAAAAGATTTCTGAACGCAGTGGAGATCATGATCCCGTTTTCTTTTTAAGACAGACAGGAACATGGGCAGGATGTTTATACTGCAAAATGTAAACATTTTCCCTGGCCTTCCTTAAATAAAAAAATCAAGCAAAAGCCCCACAAGAGCTGCTAATACCCGTCCTGATACAATGGGTCCGTTTGGATGCAGAGCTCCTCTGGTTCCTGAGCTACTTTTCAGCGAGGATTCGGCTTTAAGAAGCTGAGCGCGCGCGCGAAAGAAAGAAAGAGAGCGGAGCTCTGGGTCTGGAGCTCACAGCTCAGATGAAGCTCGGATGAAGACCTCTCCATTGAGCGTTGCACTGCTCGACTGCGCGCTCGTCCATCACTCAGCGGTGAGTCCAAAGACGCGCGAGCTCCACATGTAACCTGGATTCAGACATATGTTCATATTTTAGAAGGTCAAGTTTGAAGGGTGAGCCCTGTGGGAAGTGAAGTTTTGCTGTCTGTTGGTTCAACACTTGTGGGGCGTGAAGGCCATTCATTTAAAATGTTACTGAGAATAAAATGCGTAATAATAATAATAATAATAATAATAATAATAATAATAATAATAATAATAATAATAATAATAATAATAACAGCAGAAACAACGATACATTATTGACTACAGAGGAAATCAGGCGTATTTAGGAGTACTTTATACTTCGGAGAGTGAGAATGTTAGTAATTTACAGTAGGTAAGAGTAGCCTACATATCTTTTCAGACACAGTGCTTGTCCTGGTCCAGTGTTCCCGATAGACACCACGTATCCCGGGATAAGCAGCCAGTGCCCCAGGCTAGGTGTTTGATTTACCCCTGTACTTTAGTTTTATTATTATTATTATTATTATTATTATTATTATTATTATTATTATTATTATTATTATTATTATAAATTATGCATAATGCTGTTAGTTTTATCCTTGACCTCCCATTTTATAATTTCTACATAATGCTGTTTCCACCTGCAACTCAATCACAGTCATTACAGTGAAATGTGTAGAGATTGTATATTTGATTTGGTCTGTATGTGCTGTAAACTGGCCTGAAATTCTCAAATCTGTCAAACCACGTGGCTAAAAGTGAACTTATCACTTTTTAAATGTATGAATATGTATTTCTAACAAAAAAATGGACAACACTATTTTGACCCCAAATAAATAAACAAACAAATAAATAAATAAATAAATAAATAAATAAATAAATAAATAAATAAATAAATAAATAAATAAATAAATATTGGGTATATATTGCCAGAACTATGACATTGACATTTCCCACACATATCTCAGCTCAAGACCAATCTCCAAAGGATCAAACATGCACTGCACTGAACCCTCTCTCTCCTCTAGTTTTGAAGATCCCAACACAATGGTGTTTTGGGAAAATGGACGGTATTTAACTGAAGACTAAATTTTGTCCAGGCAGTGACGTCATCAAAACATTAAACTTGAGACGATATATTATTATCTTAATTTGGTTTCCTAAAAGCATCTCAGCACTACCAACATTCCCTTAAAGGTCTGGAAGCCTGTACACTGAACCTTCTCCACCAGTTCAGCAGATCCCAGCACTAAGCTGCTTTTGGGAATCTGGACCATATTAAACGACGTACAACACAAATACAACATTTTCAGCAAGATAGTCCAAGTTCTGAGCCATTATTCCATATCAAACTACATAGTTATTACACCAAAATGAGCAGAGTGGCTACTCTATGCTTACACCCACATACTGCTTTATCCCCCAGTTTGGCAGAAACCTTATGTGACGTAGTGCCACCGGAGACCTAAACGAAAATACACAGCCGTCCGTGGTTGAGGAGATAGTCTGAAGGTTTGTCTGATGGCTTAGGTCAGACTAGAACGCGGTGTTGATGCAGGGACTGAGTCTGAAAGTAAGAGAGTGTGTGATAAAACAATGCTTCAGAACTATGCATTCAGGTTCTGAGCGCAGTGGACCACCCAGGCCTCCCGTCCCCTGCGTTTAATTAAGACAGCCTTCTGCTCACTTCAGCTCACTCCCCTCAGTTCAGCGGCCCTCTTTCACACTCCTTTAACCTAGCTGGCCTTGTCTGACATGCCCATTACAAGCTAATGTCCATGGACAGAAAATCAACAGATTTTCTGGTGTTATTTTCATGACCCTGGATGTCCAGTAGGTTGCATATGAATGTAAGATTTTTACTATTTACACATTTAAGCGATTTATTCTATGTAGAATAAACATTTTGCACTTGCTAGGGAGATAATTGTACTCCTGGATCTAAAAAATCCAGATTACTACAGCGTCTTACAGTCAAATGTAGAAGCTCAGCTTATATATATGAAGCTAAAAACAGTGCTTAATTTTTCATTTTAATTTTAATTTTTAAGTCTAAAAGTGTACTGTAGTTCATACTGTAAAAGTAATTGATTAGCTTAATTAATGTTTTAATTGTTAATTATAATAATTTCTGTTTCACTCACTTGACTATGTTATTAATAGAAGACTGAAACCATAAACAAATGAAAACTGTTCTACTAAATGTAAATAACTGATTTATTTAATGAATCACAAATTGTTAATGAATCCCACCTCAGGTAAAATTAAATTATTGAATTAAAAGATCTGAAGGAATTTGGGAAATTCTCGAGCCTAAAAATAATTATAAATATTTGAACAATAGAACAAAGCAATCTTGAAGAATCTTTTCAGTTTTGAAGAACTTTCACTTTTTATTTTTAGGTTTTAGTAGCTATTTCTATCTTATATAATTATACTTATTGTCTGTATAATTTGATAGAATTCATGACTTAAAGATTAAGAGATGTAAATGAAATTGAAATAAGAACCCGAAACGTTATAAATTGTATATAACTAAGTAAACAGCGTTACATGTCTGTTATGGCAGAAGTGCTTCTCTGTATTATTAGAAGCAATAAAGAGTTTAAAAACAGTATACAATGCTTTATCTCTAGTTCCATTAAATTGAAAACATTTAAGTTAAAATATAGTTTAAGTTTAAGTAACCTACTAAAAACTTAACAGAGCTGCCAATAAATGTCTGGACAAAAATATATATAATTAAATCTCAGACTAAAATAAAAGGTGGTGGAAGTAAACTGTACTCTTAAAAATAATGGCACTACAAACATTTATTTGTGTGGATGCAGAAAGAATCATGTTTGTAAAACAGCTGCTTGACTGTGAAGATTTCTTAATAACAGTTTAAAAATTTCTTCTTCTTCTTCTTTTGCCAACATGGTTCAATTTTGAAAACAAACATGGTTATTGGAGTAGCTTAAAGAATCATTTGCAGCACCTTTATTTTGAAGAATATGGACCAAACAACTGAACAAATTGGAATTTGCTCTTATTCTTACAATAATGCATTTACAAAAGACACTGATCTGAGAGCAGTGCTATATGGATTCTATATGGATTCACTCTCATGTGCTGATGTACAATTTGGTTTTTTTTTTGTACTATTTTATTAATGTACTATTTTACATCCATTGTTTCTTTGGGAACTTATAGCATTTTATTTCCTAATTTAATTCTCTTCTCTTCTGACAGTGAAGCTCATGGGTTGCTCTGTTACTTTGGAATTTGACCTTGCTGGAGATAAGTTAAAGACCTTGAATTGTCCCGTATTGTGTGCACTGAAGATGTTCTTTATGCAGATGAAGAGTGAGTCAAGCATTTTACAACATAAACACACTGACTGAAACCTGGCATATAGTCAAAAGCAAGAGGATGAACATATTTGCACTCTAGCAAAGAATGAATGCCTCAGTGTTAATGTGTAGATTCAGATACTGAGATGCTGTTGCTGTAGCCCACTTGTCTCATTGGAAGGCGTAGCTGTTATGAAATTAGCCATTTGAATTGTTTCTAAAAAATTAAATGGACTCAGAGAAGAGAGATCATTCTTGTGCACTCAGAGGCCGAGAGGTTCCCCAAAAGCGTGCATTGGAGTTGTTTGAAAGGTCCTCTGACAGACTGATCAATCAACTGGATGTCTGCTACATGCAGGTCCTCTAGTTCAGTGTTTGTTCGACATGGTGGTCAAACTTACATGTTACTGAGTTTAGAAATAAAGGATGCTTATAGTTATTCACATGTTTAGTGGCAATAGGTAAAACACACAGCATAGACCTGAATACATATAGTCCTGGATGAATGTGCAATGGTCAATGTAAAATAATGTAGTAAAAATGTAAAATTCCAAGTCATTTTGGAACATTTCTATTGGGATATTCATCTTGAAGTTCATCTTGAAAACAATATAAATAACGTTCACATGATGTCAAATGGAGACACACATTTTGTTTACATGGATTAGACAATTGCAGCCACAAAGATTTGTGCATACATTTGCAATACACGTTGCACCACAACTTTACTACAAAAACGAGATTAGAAATTAAATGTAGAGTACAAATGTTTTAGTAAAAATGATAAAAATCGCAAAACAATAGAAAAAGCTTTAATACTTAAAAAAGCAATTGTGATATTCATATCTTTAAAGAGTTATTTATAGTTATCATCCAACACTTTGTTTGGTAAATCAGTGCTATATCATGTGAGCTGGTGATTTATCCAGGTACTGGCTTGGGGAAGATCTACAACCAGACCTTGTTCTTCGAAGTAGCTCACAAGATCACAAATACTTTCTTCAAAATGAGACATTAATCTATGGTCTATTTTTTGATTCTCAGAGCAGATGCTGCGATTGATCCAATAGCCAGTAACAAGCAGGAATGCTGAAGAATTAAAATGACATGTCTCAAAGTGCATGCCTACCCATGTGGTGACAAATAGCCCAAATCTCCCGTAACCCTTCATAATGGGTGCAGGTCGTTTTGGCCAATGTCGTGTCCCCACTGTGCTGCCATTGAACAGCCATCGCGCTCAGTCAGTAAGAGCAGCAGTGGGAGCCCACCTCCTCATCACTTTCGCTCTCTCTGTAGGTGGCCGTGTATATTTTCCTTGCAGTGGTGTTTATGTGAATGCAGAGGGGACGGGATTAGAGGCAGGAGGCTGATTGCGCGCGCTGGCTGAACTGAGCTCAGATGGGGCTCCCACCCACCCGCGCAATCACCCCAGATCACTTTTTAATTCACTTGGCGAGAACTTGCCATTGGACTTTCAAAGCACTTTTTGGGTGCAATGCATCCCATTTACCAAGCTTCATTAGTGCTTTTCAGCCTCTTGCTGTTCGAGGTAATTCATATTCGTTTAATTGCTACGAATAATATGAGTACTGTAGTTGCCACGGGCTTTATCTTTTCATTTTTAACATTCCATAATGGATGGACTAATAAAAATGCTCCAAAATGGCTTGGATTCTTTTAAACTGACCATTGCAAATTAAGAAGGTTATTAACTTCTGCTGTTTTGGAGAAACGAGGTTTATCAGCATGATAGGGACCGCATATTGAGTCTACGGATAACATAACATAACATAACATAACATAACATAACATAACATAACATAACATAACACAATATAATATAATATAATATAATATAATATAATATAATATAATATAATATAATATAATATAATATGATATAATATAATATAATATCTACATTTCTTCGTTTATTAAGAGTGCACGCACTCATATTGCCCTTGTGCATCTCTTGGTTTCTGACATAAAATAGAAGCTGAACTGAAGAGATCTTCGGGGTGGTCTTAAGTGGGTGACATGGTCATGGATCATTGGACTGTTAGCTAAACCATACAGGCAGAGTGAAGAGCACAGATGACCCCGTGTCCCTTCGTCCCAGCAGCATTCCCCAACAATCCTACATCAGTGCCAGTCCTGAACTGCACTGAACTACACAGTCCCCCCGCTTCTTCTTCACATTCAATGGAACTAATTCTTCAAAGTTCAAGTTTAGTTGTAGTTTTTTTTATTGGTATTCATACTTTAATGCACCTTTTATAGTACATAGTATAAAAAATCCAATTAAAGATATTCGCCGTCTCTGTTGGTGTTCCTGAACTTAAGGCGGGATGATCCCGGTCAGGACTTTACTGTTGCGCTCACATTCAAGCCTCTCATCTCCAAGACAGCAACTTTACAGAAGAATAAAAAAAACTTAGATGTTCAGTGGACAGCACAGTAAAAAGGTTTTATATTTTAGCATTTATATTGCTCCATTTCCTACGAAATTCTGATGCAATTGAAGGAACAATTGAAAAAGTGAAAAATATGGTTCTTAAACATATTAATTACCACATACATATTATAATGTGAAACTCTTGAGTCTAGCATGTTCTTGAATTGTGTCAAAATGTCCTGAATGACTTCCATTGAAACACAATTGTACTTTAATTCTTTCACTAAACTAAGTGGTTGATAATCTGGGATAGAACTGTGTTTCTTTTTAAATACAATGCAGTAAACAATGTAGTGTGCAAATGATTTCTCCTCGCGCGGAGCATCTAAAATGACAGTCAAAGCAGATTCTAACTTGTTCTTTAATCCTTTCATTCTGAAACAAATGGAAGGTGATCGGCCCATCAGCATCCTCTCTTCATAGGATTAGGATCAGTTCATTAGACTTTATTAATGATTGCATTTACAGTCGGAATGTTTTTAATCCCCGAATATATGTTTTCTACGGAATGTGTAGAAAAAAAATATAAATGCATGTAGGGTATCAGGTACTAAGTAATTTTGTAAATTCTAATGCATTGTAAACAAGAAAATATGGAAATGAATGTAATGCACATTTATATCAATATATATATTTAGTTTGAATTGTTTAATACAAAAACTGGGACGCACTAACGCTATCAGACCTGCAATCGCTATCAAACCTGCTTCGTCAGACTATCTTAAAACAGCATTAGAGGCGGTTTAATTCGGGTGATGAGTTGCTGTAGTCGTCAGTTGTGATGCTTCACTCTTGACAGCAGAACTGAATGACAGGCTGTGGTGAGAACGAGGCTCATTGACTGTCAGTCAGAGGAAACAACCATAATGTTTGGACTGCTTTTGCGTTTCTCTCATCCAGCTCTGCCCTTATTAATGTATGGATGATCAAAAGATACAGCCAAAAGATTTTGGATAGGATCCTATACAAAGAAACAACAGTACTCCTTCTACTAAACTCTAAAGTATGGGGCCCTTACTTCAATCTTGGCCTGGCACACACAAAATATAAGACCACATGATAACATACTGAGAGGTGACTGAGACATTATATATACTATATATAATATACAAAGACCACAAAATAGTACACCTAAATCTCTAGTTGCCATAAAAGAATATTTTCAATGTTATCAATATATTATTTTGTGGAAAATTAATTGGTGGTGTGATTTTTAAATTTTGTGTTCATGCTGTTTTGAAAACAACCCTTTTGTTCCCATAGCAGATGTGTACAAAACCTAATTCCACAGTGGTGCACATTTACAATATTTGTAATGTATTGTTTTTAAGTGTTATTTTTTTTTTTAAATGCCCTGTTATTGTTTTGTATACAAAGTTTTCTGTAAATCACATAAATGTTCAAAATCACAGTTGAAAGGGGAAAAAATGAGAAACATACATTTGTTTACATGTTTTCATTGAACAGGTTGTAGACAACACCAGTTACCTTTACATCATTCAAAGTAGTATCCAGATAGGTTGATGGCCACTGTTGTAAACTCACACCTGTTGTCTCATTTAGGCATTTAAACCATTTTCTTATGTATTTATTACTTTTAGTACTTGTAGTATTTGCAAATGTGATTGGTTGATCTTTAAGTACAGGGGGTAAAAAGGAGGGAAAGGAGTGAACAATGATTTTCCATACCACATTTCCATCAGCATTCCCACTGCTGGCTCTTGTCAAGCTTGTACACTAATGATAATTGAAACGTATGAGAAGAAAAGAGCATCGCTGCAATCTATACCTCGGTGAGAATACCAGAAAAACCACAGCATAATTGACATTTCTCTCTCTCTCACGCACGACAGAAGACCACTGTGAGTGTGTAAATGTGTGTGTGTGTGTGTGTGTGTGTGTATGGGGGGGGGGGGGTATGTTGAGTTAGACAATTAGGCTGTGAGCTTAGCTCCCCTTTGCTCTACATGGCGATGAGGAGAATAACTGAAAGAGCCCCAGTGTTACAGTGATGTTTTTGACTCTTAGAATGAGAAGACTTAGAATGGGACTTTTAATAATATCTATCTATCTATCTATCTATCTATCTATCTATCTATCTATCTATCTATCTATCTATCTATCTATCTATCTATCTATCTATCTATCTATCTATCTATCTATCTATCTATCTATCTATCTATCTATCTATCTATCATTATTATTATTATTATTATTATTATTATTATTATTATTATTATTATTATTATTATTATTATTATTATTTGGTCTTACCACTGACTATGTCTGAAAATGCCTCACACTACTATTGTGTAGGTTACACTAATTTAGGGCAGTCTGATTTGATGACTATATATTTGATGTATCTATATAACCCAGTGCCTCATCCTCTCTCCCTCTCTCTGAAGGAGGACTTTCCTGTGGGGAGGCGGTTTGGAAAAAGCAACTAAGAATTCCCAAACAGTTAACAACAATAGAAGATGCCATTGTGCAATGCCTCTTCTCAGTCCTCAAATGTCTTCCTTTCCAACACTCAGGTCTATTTTTAAACAGTGCAGAGGAGGCATATATCGAGCAGTTTAAGCTTGAACATGAGGAAGGTGCAGCATCTACAGTACAGATTTGAAGGAGTGTAATTTCTTTCATGGTATCCCATATTTTAAAAATAAGCCTTGACAACCCACACAATGATCTCTGTACAGTACCAGCTCTATAGCATTGCAACCAAAAGTATATTGTCCTATTGTCTGTGGGAACCCTATAGCCATATGGTGGTTGGAGATCAGGAATTGAGGAATGCCTAGGAATGGTAATGTAACTCTGTCCTCTCCGCAGCACAAGGCCAGAGTGGGAAAAGGGGCTGGGAGCATTTGTTGCTTAGAGGGGGTCCCAGTGATGCATCAGACCAAACTGGCATCATGTGAGGCAAAGTACACCAGGACATAGTGCTCTATGCCCACAGAGAGAGAGAGAGAAAAAGAGAGAGAGAGAGAGAGAGAGAGACACACACACACACACACACACACACACACACACACACACACACACACACACACACACACACACACACACACACCATGCAAATTTCATATTCAATTGGTAATTAAAAGAGAAATGCCAGGACTGCTAAGAGTTTTTCTGGAGATATCATGGCTGGATGTGGTAAATACTACATGTAAAAAAATCTTTTGGACCTGTTAAGCCTAACTTTTAAAGACTTAAATAATACAGACAGCGTTTTAATACACACATAATACTTAAAAAATATTTTGTTATTATGAATAAACATGATACATCATCAAAATCGATTAAAATTCATAGACCAATGGTCTGCACTGAAATAATATATCTGCATTGTAAGTAGTAAGTAAGTGAATTTTAGAGCATGTTTACCTTTGAGCTTCAGCTGAGACTGTAGAACAGCCAAGAATGACTGATCTAAAGACTTCAGAGATGGAAGAGAAATTAGGTTTTAGTAATACTAAGATACCAAAAAATGAATATTGTGAAAATGTTCATTTGTGTTCATTTTTTTCCTGATGGCCACAAATGGTCTGATTTGAGTCTAATGGAGTGACACCTTTCTATATTAGTGCATCTCATAAAATTAGAATATCATGATTTTTTTGTTAATGATATTCTATGTTCATTAAATGAAAATTACATTCCAAGCCTTTTTTGTTTTATTTTCTATCAGTATGACATATAGTTCATGGGAATATATAATTCTGAAGTAATTGTAGTAATTTATAGTAGTTTTTAATTAATTTGTATGTATTCTTTAAAATGTAGTATCATAAACAAAAATGCTTGAAATATGTCAGCGTAAATGTAATGGGTGTAACATGCATAGCAGTTCACTTTTATTATTATTAATTATCAATTAAATCATGATCATATTCAATTCACATATTCACATTATGAATATTTTTTAGATGCACCAGTATAGAAGGTTGCAGCTCCACAGGACTCAAATCAGACAGAGAAGTGTTTTTGCTGGGCAATACATTTGAGTTTAATTAGATATGTATCTTGTTGAATGTTCTTCACTTAGGGGTTGAGACCAAGGATCTTGCAACAAAAACAGCAGCCTTGTAGTAGAGAAAATTTTCTTTTAAAACAATAGTATTGGACAGATAAAGCATATTAAAATATTGTAGTTGTCATAAGGTTCAAAATGACAACTCAAAACCATGTGTAATAGCAGAGAACACCTCATAAATATCTTTAAAATTATTTTATTTCTAAACTTCATTTAATGACTTCTACTAGAGTGATCTTAACATTACATATAAGTAAGATATTGCCTTTGTTTATGTTTCCATAAAGCCATATTCCATTATACAGCACCTGGGTAGATGTTTTAAGGTAAATTTTGAAAGTATACAAAATGTTAAAACTACATGATGGTTAAGTATGCTTTCTTTCTTTTCTTATGAACAACATTTGCATAGACATTTCATTTGCTTCAGTATGAGGCATTATGTTAATTTACCAAACGTTCTTAAGAAGAACCAGATGTAGGTCTTCTATGACAGGCCTTTCCCTTTTTTGAAGAGAATTTTAACAATACACTTCTTCTTAAAACATAATTATGCAGTTCTCATAAAGATTTTCACATTAACTAATGTGTTCTTACTTGGGATTTGTTCGTTTTACGAGGACAATGGGATCAATCATTATAATTGCAGAGTTTTTAACATATCTACACTTGATAAACACCATGAATCTGATGCAGATAGTTTTATAAAACCTATTTTATAAAGTTCTTAGGAAGATATTGGTGAATGAGGCCCAGTGTCTGCACATTGTCCAGTTGTCTGCTTTATAGAGCAACCAGAATAGATATTATATGTGAAAGACCTGGAGATGAGGAGCATTTTGTATTTAGGTTCAGAGACCATCCTGAGACAGTTTGCAAGTGTTTGTCTCTCTCTATGTCTGCTGCGTGCAGAACACACACACACACACACACACACACACACACACACACACACACACACACACACACACACACACACACACACACACACACACACACAGACACATGTGTCTCCAGACATGTCGACAGCCTGGACCTGCTCCCTGGGGTTTGTGTAAATGTCACAAGGAGCACACAGGGAATCTTAGCCTGAACCCGTCAAAGGGCTTTTTATTTCCACCTGCTCCAGGCCTCTTTCCGTTGGCCTGCTCTATAACAATGGTGCTGGAAAAGCCAGGAGAGTGCTGTGTGACAGGGCCAGGATTGATGCTGGATTATGTTTGGCCCCTCTTCAGATCTGCTCCACTCGGGAAGCACTTCCCCTCCCCTTTTCCACCACCACTACATCCACCACCACCACCACCACCTCCACGTCCACCACCTCTTCGAGCACATGGCTTAGTCCCTGGGTAAATGTGCCGATGACTGCTTTCTGTACAATTCTTCTATCCTGTGAAAAAAATGCCAATAGCCAGAAATGGCAACTTGGCACATTCTTGTAAACATGCTTTTCATTAATTGTAAATCAACTTGGTTCTCTATAGAACAGGATTAATTTAACTTAAGCTTTGCTGTTGAGCCTGAGCCCCACTTGGAGGTCTGAGAGGGACACTGCGAGGGTCCTAAGAATTTCCTTAAATTTGTTCTTGAGAAAACTCCTAATAAAAAGTCTATGACAAATTTGTGATGTGACCTTAACCTGGAATTCATATGTGAGACTAAAACACTATTTCAGGAGTCAGACGCAACCCAGACAAACCAAACAATTTCAAGAGAGAACGTTGCAAAGCAACAAGTGTATATCCATTACTTGAACCCTCACCTTAAATTTAACCTAATCCTTAACCTAAACCTAAAGTTATCCATGAAATAAAACTGACCTAAAGTTAACCTAGACCATACCCTAACTTTAACAATCAGCTAAATTGAACCTAACTTTACTCATAAGCTATACTCCATTTTCATAACAATAACCATAATACAATGTGAAATTCTTACTGTTTCATTATTTTCTGTCCTTTCATTTCTTTTGTAGAAGCTCTATAGCAGAGAAAAGCAGCATGCAGTTCAAGGTCAGTATTGCCAATTCTTCTCTGAGTACATGATTAGCTGGCTTGTGTGTATTTGGCAAAACAGCACCACCAGTAGAAATGAGCTCCTTTTGAATCTCTCTCTCTCTCTCTCTCTCTCTCTCTCTCTCTCTCTCTCTCTCGCTCTCTCTCTCTCTCTCCACACACACATGCACATGCACACAGACACCAAAAGAGTCTATGCTATAGCAAGAATCATTTGAACCAATATTAGATTAAATTATTATTTATTTATTATTTGCATAGAAATGTGCATTTTAATACTTTTTATTTTTTACATTTTTTAATGTGCTGTTTCCATAGGTTGGATGATGAGAACTGGACCACTGTTCTCCACTGTACAGCTGATATTAGCTGTCAAATTGAAGAAAGTACAGGTATGTGAGTAGCTGCACTAAGTAACAGCATCAGGTCATGCTTTGGAGTACTGACCCTTGCCCCTACATGTGTTTATATCTTGTGATTGATTCAACAAATAGTGATGAGTCATACCCCCAAGTGTGTTTATATTTCAGAGTCACGCAAGGAAGGAAAAGAGCTATGACCTGCTAAAAGTGAGCTGAGAGAGCCAGAGCATGAGAGAGAGAGAGAGAGAGAGAGAGAGAGAGAGAGTCATTATTGCTTGTGCATAATTTACATGACAGTGAATGTGCTCAAAATAAAAGTATAAATTGTTGTTCTACCAAATTTGCTCTATTTATAATGTTTTGTAATCCTGTATTTTTCCATGGAAATGTAATCTGTTTGGATTTTGTCATTCATCAAATAAAAGATCCAGACATTCCCTTGACTGACTGGAATTACAACTGTTGTCATTCATTTTTGCCATACCAATCACAAAAGAAGCTTCAGCCAATGTCTACTCTTCCATTGCCTTTTTACACCCACAGTAGTCCAGCGACCCATGTTCTCAAGCCCTTCAAACCAATCTCTTGAGTAATACACAGAACTTTAGCGACTAAAACAAGTAAGCCACAGTGGCCTACTGCACGTCTGTGATTAAAATGCAATGTCCTGCCTGCCTTAGGAAGCTGTTATTGCATAAGTGTTGAATGAAAGCCTTAGTTAGCTTTACTAAATAAATATGTGTAGACCTTCAGCAATCCATCCTCTGTTTGTTCCTTTCCCTCGTTTGAAGAGTAAGTAGAGCGGCTCATCAGCAACCCGCGAATGCTGCCTAACACCCTGCTTTATAACTAACGTACTGACACAATGAAAGAGCCAGCAGCTCTCATTTTGAGCCAATTCTCCTGAATTGTAAGGTTTGTCATGGGGCTTGATGGATGGCTGTGTTTATCACCATATTATTAAGTAATCAGAGCACACCGCAGTAGCTTCTCAAACTCCTTAATTCAGGCAAAAGGTCTGAGATTAAACTCAAATTAAAGGCCCCTGAGCACTGTTTACTTTCTGGGAGTCATTCTTTTTTTCATATGTGGTGAAAAGTTTATATTTGTGCTCTGGGTCTTGTTGGGTAAAATGACCCATAGATAGAAAAATAGAAGAAAAAAGAAAAAAAACTGTGAAGATGTTTATGCGCATATTGTTATGGAGGATTATGGTTAGTGACCAGAATCCTCAGACTAGAAGAAAAAGCTATTCAACTTTACTCCAAACATCTTCAAAGCCAGTTTAAGAGGAATTTATCAGACAACATGAAGGCATAGATTATAACAAAGAGGGAGAGAGAGAGAGACACACACACACACACACACACACACACACACACACACACACACACACACACACACACACATACATGCAAATTTCATATTCAATTGGTGATTAGAAGAGAAATGAGAGAAAGAGAGAGAGATTATATATTATACTACACTATACTATACTACACTATACTATACTACACTATACTATACTATACTATACTATACTATATATTATACATATCATTAGACATATATGACATGACTGCTCAGAGATTTTTAGGGGAGACCATGGCTTGATATGGTAAATATCATTCCAAGCCAAAAAAATAATAACTTTTGATTTTATACCTGTTAACCATGACTGCTAAGAATGTGTACAAATAGAATGGATACTAATTAATGATGTATAAATGAAATTGCAATGATTTTTCTAATCACTAAAAAAAACTAGTGACGGTCACTGTTGCACTGGTATGATGATTATATTAATTGCATTGGAATTAAAAATGGCAATTAGTAAAGTGTTTATTTTGGTTATATAACACACAAGCTACATCTAGAGAGGCTAAATTAAATATTTGAATTTAACTAGACCTTAATCTGATTGTCCTTCACTCAAGTGTCAAAACACTGAACAATTTTTGATCCCACAGTAAAAAACAGCTAATTAATAGAGTGACCTTTTCTGTTTAGTTTAAACAATATACTGGACATGAGAACTCTATTGAGACTCTATTGCTTTCTGACTTTTCTCATGTAGAAAATCTGCACATTGCAAAAAATGGCAATTGTTGTAGAAATGTTATGAGATTATTATAATTATTATTACTTATATTAAGTGATGTTATCTACTAAAATGGTTTTATTCCTTATGGTCAAATTTTGAGGCTAGAAAAATGAAATATTCTAATTTACACCAAACATCTTGGGGTTTAGAGAAATTTATCAGCCAGCATGAAAGTTTGAAATTTATTTTTAAAAGAGGTTTTTTGTGATTATTGTGACTGAACTGTGATTTTAAAATGTTTATTCTTAGTGATTTTTATAACAGGTTGCAAAGCCCATGCAATTAAAAGAAAAATGTTAAATACAATATTGAATTAAATTAGAAGTGCTACATTAACATGTCCCCCAGTAATTTCAATTTTAAGCATGCTTTCAGGCATTTCTCTGCATGGACTATAATAGTACTGCACATGTACACCTGGTTAGTCAGGCTTCCCTTTAAGCATGATTTCTGATTTTTTCTCATGTACAACATTTGCATAGACCATAGATTAAATAAGCTGTTTATATTCCTATTGTTGTAGAAGATTATTGTGGAATCTTCAGGCTAGAAGAACAAACTTACTACCAAACTTTTCAGGGACATCTTTAGAGAAATATTAATCCGCCAGGATGTAGGTGTGGATTATATTTTGATTCTTTGAATGACATCTATTGTCCATATTATAAAAGGAAAACTGTGGTCAGTACAATGTCAGAGAAAGAGTACAGTCTTGAAATCCCTCCGGTATGGTTTCTCCAATCTACTTCACAACATGATTTTCAATCATGATGATCCAAACAGAGAAAGAACAGACTTCCAATGAGATACAGCACAAATCTCTCCAGCTTGGATCAATTGTAGCCAAGCTGCTTTTGGTCTGAGGCTATTCCGCCATTGCATACAGCTGAGGTAAACACTGTACACTGGCATGGATGGCAGGCAGCCGTGAGGGAAGCCTGGTGGGGCTGAGAGAGTCATGCCACTGCTGACGGAGCCTTGCTGCATGCCTGCAAGTGATGGATGGTCATTTGGTAATGGGCCGTATTAGATTGAAATGGTAATTCAAAACCTGAAGTATGTTTCCTTGGAATGGTTGACTTGATATGGGAATTATTCAACTGCGTCTGTTATGTCTATTGATGAAAGAGGGGGTAGGAAAATCATAATCCATTAATTATTGCAAATTTATCTAAATGCAATTAAGTACAAATTTATCTAAATGCACACAGACAATATACACGTGTGTATGTGTATATATTTGTATTTGCATACATATCATATCTTACTGATCAGCCATAACATTATAAACAACTCCCAAAAATTGAGTAGGCATCAAGGCATGGACTCCACAACACCTCTGAATGTGCCCTGTGGTATCTGATTAACTAACATTAGCCACAGATTCTTTATGTTCTGTAAGTTGTGAGCCTTGGGCAGCCATGACCTTGTTGCCAGTTCATTGGTTGCTGATCCTTGGAGCACTTTTGGTAGGTACTGACCACTGCCTACCGGTAACACTCCACAAGACCTGCCTGATGTTTTGGAGACGTTCTATCCATCAGTGTCGAAGTGGTCTCAGATTCTTCTACTCAGCTTCCAGCACATCAACTTCAAGAACTGACTGTTGACTGGCTGACTAATATGTAGGCCCACCCCTTGACCATTGCCATTGGAACCACATCATCAATTTTATTCACCTCTCTGATTTTACTGTTATGGATGATCGGAGTTAGTATCAAAGTTAGTACATTTTAGTCTGTACTAAGCCCTTAGTTAAAACTATTCAGTTCCAAACTATCAATGTCAAATTAATTCATAAACGTAATTCTTGAAAAATATTTTGTAGTAGAAATCATAATTAAAGGAATGATAAAAAGTCAATTTCAGGCTAATATTACTTAATATTACATTGTCAGGCTATGGACTTCATATTGATGTTTTTCCTACAGTTGGAAGGCCTCAAAGAAGGGGTCAGAAATTTTTAGATTCTCTGTCACATAGTTATTGTGTCAATGTCTCTGTAGCAGAGACATTGTGGACAATTGGATGGTGAATGTTGTTTGAGATAAGTGAGCTTTCTATTATTCTATACAGAACAACTGTGAGTGGGGTCTGGGGTGGGCTTCTACCCTTTGATT
The DNA here is from genome assembly GCA_034509495.1 of Acestrorhynchus altus. NCBI lineage: Eukaryota > Metazoa > Chordata > Actinopteri > Characiformes > Acestrorhynchidae > Acestrorhynchus > Acestrorhynchus altus. The sequence goes on from CM067508.1 coordinate 19,906,589, forward strand.
TCATTAGTTGTTACACTGAATTTAAGTGAAGGCTGTGACTGTATGTGCTCGGAAACTTAACTGTTAACTCAGCCTTAATGGACACGACAAACATCTCAATAATACTTAATGCCAGGCATGGACTAACCCATTAGGTGTGAAACAGTAGAATTTGTTTTTTTTTGGAATGATGGTGCTTTATCCAATACTTTTGGGATGAGTTGGGTAATTAGGGATGGTCAAGGTGATCAAACATCCCGACCTAACTAACTTTTTGATCTTGCTGCTGAATTCAATCCAATCCTCTGACCAATGCTCCAAAAATCTAGTAGAAAGCTTTTTCTGGACAGTTGAGATAGATACCAAGTGAACAATGAAACAGTGAATAAGCTGGGGTCCAAATATATTCCTATCAGAATATTATCACTAGAAACCAAGACAGTTCTTTAAAAGTAATTTGTTAAATTCAGTTGCTGAACATCAGATACACATTATGCACAGTGCTTAACTAACACAGTTCTGAGGCAAACAGTCGATTTCTCCTCAAGGCTTACATGGCTTTTCTCTCATGAAAAATACAACTTTGTTAGAAAAAAGCATAAATAAATAAAAGTGGTTGTGGGCAGTGTGCTCTGTAATTCATCAAAGCAGGGCCTATGTTGTCCATTGACACAGCCTTTGATTTGAGGCAAATTTGGAAAAAGCCCCTTTCACTGGAAATGTAATTGGTCTTGATTCGTATTGTTCTGCCTCCCTCCTAGCCCACCTAGAACACATGGAGAGCAACAAGCCCCACCGCTGCAGGATTCAGCCTGTAAACACTGACTCATACAGACGCAGACACACAGGGGTAAGTCTGACAGAGCAGCTGGTCTCGCATAGGTCATTTCAATACACACACACACACACACACACACACACACACACACACACACACACACACACACACACACACACACACACACACACACAGAGCCTTTGTTTGAGTATGTGTGTTACAGCCATGTTCCTGAAGGTATGGGGAGTGGTTCTGTAGTGTATGCAACTGTAAATAGAAATCTGATATATGGCAACATATAGTTTGAATGTTATATAGAAAAACATATAGAGCTCCTTCAAATTCAACATATTGTTTTTATCACATATTGAAATATTTGAGACATATATTTACATATAATTCAAAGATGACATATTTTGGCATATATGAACATATACAATTATATTAATTATCTTGTCATTTTGGAGCATTTTGGAGGATTTCTATCTATTATGACATTTTTCACACAATATTAAAAACAGATATCAGGTGTCTATGGTTTCCAGTGTCAATCAGAGGAGCATGGGTTTCCCTTTTGAGCCTTGGTTCCTCTCAGGTTTTCTTCCTCCTACCCTAAGGGAGTTTTACCTTGCCACTGTCACCCACTGGTTTGCTCAAAAGATGCTTGGACACAGTTTTCTGTAAAACTGCTTTGTGACAACACATTAGTTGTAAGAAAAATGCTACATATATAAACCTTATTGTTTGAATGATATCAGATTCAAAAAATACAGAATTAGAGCATAAATACAATGTATGGACAAAAGTATTGGGACAACTGCTCATGCATTGCTTCTTCTGAAATCAGTGGTTTTAAAAATAGTTTATCTTGCACGTTGGAGTAAATGTCTCTCCTGTCCAGGGGACACTTTCTACTACTGCACTGCTGTGAGGATTTGATTGCATTCAGGGAACAGTTCAGTTCAGGATGTTGGATGATCACCATCTCGCCTCGTCCCCAACTTCCCCAAAAATACTGGATGGGACACCATCTTTCCAGAGAAGACAATTGGCAGAACTTCTCTACATGGACTAGACATGCTTTGTGTACACACCTGTGACACAAACAACAAACATTTGGACACATAATGAATGTACTATCAGAAATATATGACTATATGAATGAATATAAGATATGCTTATGCTTATATACAATACATGTAAATACTGTATATTTTGAAATCTATTCAAAAGCCTTCATGATATATGCACTTATGCAGTGCATCCGGAAAGTATTCACAGTGCTTAACTTTTAGCACATTTTGTTATGGTACAGCCTTATTACAAAATGGATTAAATTCATTTTTGTCCATCAAAATAAAATTCTACCCTCAAAACCCCATGATTTGAAAGGTTTGATTGAAAAAATTGATAATTTTTAAAAATAAAAAACATAAATAAAACATGTATTCACAGCCTTTGCAATGACACCCAAAATTGAACTCAGATGCATCTTATTTCTACTGATCATCCTTAAGATGCTGATTGGACATGATTTAGAAAGGCACACATCTGTTAATATAAGGTCTGGTAGTGGACAGTGCATGTTAAAGCACACAGATCTGGGGAATGGTACAGAAAAATTTCTGTTGCATTAAAGGTCCCAATGAGCACAGTGGCCTCCATCATCTGTAAGTAGAAGAAGTTTGGAACCATCAGGACTCTTCATAGAGCAAACTGAGTGATCATGGTAGGAGGATCTTAGTCAGTGAGGTGACCAAGAACCCAGTGGTCACTCTCACAGAGCTCCAGTGTTGCTTTGTAGAGAGGAGAACCTTTCTGAAGGACAACCATTTTTGCAACACTTAACGAATCAGGCATGTATGATAGAGTGATCACACGGAAGCCACTCCTCAGTAAAAGGCACATGACAGCCCATCTGGGCTTTGCCTAAAGGACTCTCAGACCATGAGAAGATTGAAGTTTATGGACAGAATGCCAAGCACTGTGTCTGGAGGAAACCAGGCACTGCTCATGACCAATACCATCCCTACAGTGAAGCATGGTGGTGAGACCATCATACTGTGGGGATGTTTTTCTGCAGCAGGAACTGGGGGAATAGGTAGGGTCAAGGGAAGTGATGCACAGATCCTTGATGATAAGCTGCTCAAAGTGCTTTTGAAAGGTTAAAGGTTTATCTTCCAACAGGACAACGACCCTAAGCACACAGCCAAGATAACAAAGGAGTGGCATCAGAACACCTCAGTGAATGTCCTTGATTGTCCCACCCAAAGACCAGACTTGAATCTGATTGAACATCTCTGGAGATATCTGAAAACAGCTGTGCACCTACAATCATCCAATTAAAGGAGCTTAAAAGGCTCTGCAAAGTAGAATGGCACAAACTTCACAAAAACAGGTGTGCCGAGTTTGTAGCATCATACTCAAAAAGACTTGAGGCTATAATAGAGGCTATTATATATATATATATATATATATATATATATATATATATATATATATATATATATACACATACATACACACTGTGTGTGTGTGTGCATGTGCGTGTGTGTGTGTGTGTGTGTGCGGTCCAACCTGGTGCAATCCTGAATGCAGTCTGCACTATTTCCATCTTTAAGGTAACAAGCTGCTCTGTTCGAGTACAAAATACACACATCCTCGGCACTGTCGATACCTGCCAGAAAACACAAACGGAAACCTGAATTCAATTTTCATGTGTTTAAGCATCACTGCTACATTTCATTTTCCTTACAGGAATGCTTATATGGCCATACATAAACACATATTATACAGACCTGTGTCTCATCATATGTAAGACATTGTACTGCTGAAACTATTCATTAAGTCAAGCAAGCTAAGCTGTATCAAATGTCTCTTTAGCATCTGAATACCTAGTCCTTTCCCATCTGTTTAAGGCCACAGTATCGTGTTGCACATAAGAATAGTAATTGTAAGTATATCCGTCTTGACTCATTCTGGTCTTATCTAAACACTCCAAAAACAATGTGTTCACAAACCTGCCTCATTTAATATGCTTCGGTTCACTCTGTTTTCAACGTGACTCGTTCCAAATTACAGCCTGCCTTCTGATGTGCCTCCCTCGATACAACATGGACGGTTTAGTGAAAAGGAAAGGTTAAATAGGAGGAAAACAGTGAATTATAGCCAGCCCCTCAGGCCTTGGTTTGGAGAGACAAATGGGGGCATGAGGGGACCTGGCAGAGAGGGAGAGGGCTGAGAAGGAAAGAGCTGGTCCTTGCAGGGATGTGTGGCTCTTGTGGGAACGTAGGTGCCACGGCCAGAGCCTAATTGCAAAACAGTCACGGTCCTGCTGAGGGCTCTGTTAATGGGGTGGGTAAACAGGCATGGTGCCGCCAACCTGTTTGAGTTGGCAACCCAGCAGAGGGCCTGCGTGTGGATGTGTGGGTTGGGAGCACTGAAGGGGTTTTGCCATTCCGGAGGTGATTCACACTCCCCTGGCGCTTGCACTGGCTAATTTTGGTGATTAGCCTCAAGGCCATCAGCGAGAACATTTATGGTTCATTGTGTCTGGAGAGTGCAGGTGTCCAAATGCAAGTTAACTTTCTTTCCTTTTTTTCCAGTCAATTAGTTAAAAATGACCAACGACAGCAATTCCTAATCCAGACCACCAGTGTGTAAATTATGTTTTATATGTTAGATTTATGACAGTATTTTCCACAATGAGAAAAATGTAGTAGAAAATATAAATGATAAACATCAACAGCCAAAATTATAATAAAAAACAGTAGCTATTCATTCCATATAGAAATCTGATATATGCAGGTTATATATATATATATATATATATATATATATATATATATATATTTGTTTTTAATTACAAATATTAAAATTTTTCATGTTCTGAAATATTTAAATACATTTCAGAAATATATCAGCATAGGCAAACATATATGTTTAACATATTTAAACAAACACTATTATCAATATATGATATAAAATCATTCAATGCAATATATATTTTATTATTCTTTTATTTTATTTTGGAGCATTTCTTTGGACCATGCATCATAAAAATGTAACACAATATAAAAAAAAGATTCATATTTATGAAAAACGTGAAAATAACACAAGAAACATATGAAACATATGAAAGTTATATTTGTTTCTTTAATGTTCTGCAACTGTTTGAAATACATGTTGAAATAAAAAATATATATTTTTAAAGAATATATATATATACATACATACATTATATGTACATACATTTTTATGCTATAAGTGCCTACACATATAAAGTGGAAATAATAATTTTGTTGTTGTTTATGGCAATTATCTGTCAGTATGGATATGTTTCTGATGTTCATTGCTCATTGCTATAAACCAACAATGAAAGTGAAACTACACATCAGTTGACCTTGTTAAATGTATCAACATGTCGAACTGAATGTGTAGTACTCTGCTCTGCAAAATAATGGTAAAAGGTCAATACTGCCTGAACAGAGTGAAGTGAAGAGAGAAAAAAAGTGGCCTTTGCGTGATCCATGTTTTGTTTTGGTGCTAGGTTTTAACCATGTAGCTCTCACAGCACAAACTGGTGTCAAACTGAATTAAGGGCAGAAATAAAAATAGGGTATTATTATTCTGTGTTCAATTATAACCAAGTTTCAACTGCTGTTCAGTCTCCTGTCCAATGTTGGCAACATCTGAAAGTGACGTGACTGCAGGGTCTTATAGCCCACAGTGTCCTCTGGGGTTCTGAAGTGTGATGTATGAATATGAGACCTTTTTTCATTGCTTTTTTCAGTCTCACTGGGCTGAGGAGTATTATTTCTGGCCCCTGGTATCTGAGGCACCTCCACACATTTTCAGCAGGTTCTTTCAGTGGTCTAGCCAACCACTATTTTCTTTAGGCTTGCTTTCATGTGTGCCCTAAGAGGGTTTTAATAACTGGACCACTGTCCTCTAGTGTTATTAAATATATCCCACTGTCATAAATGCACATATGTAGACACACATTGACTTTGTAAGACAAATTATGGTTAATTTAAATACCAACAAACACCACAAAAGGAAAAAAGAGGCTGTATATCTGTTTTCTGAGAGCAGTTCATTTTGAGATTGCAAGTGTAATAAATTCAGGTCCCTTACTGAAATATCAGCTGCTTCTGGGAGAAGCTATGGCACAATGGGAATTTTATGCTAAATGAATAGCCCTAAGGCTTTCTGAAACATTTACAAGCCTATACAGCCTCTTGGTTCAGCTGTTTTGTAGGTTGAAAGCTGCATCAGACAGCAGTAGTTCCTCTCTTTCAAATGAAAACTGTGCTCCCACATCTGCAATTGCTTCAGTGCCAAAACACTGACAAAACACACTGACATCAGACCTTTAGTCCTCCAGTGTTCTCTTAGCAAAAATCTTGTGTCTCAAAAACAGCAATTGCACAAAGCAGAAAAAAATGTGGTAATTTTCGAAGGAAGTCAGAGTCAATGGACAATTCTATCCAGATGCTACCAGTTATAGTGATTAAGCTCCAATGGGAGTCCGCTGGGCTGTCCACCATGGGTGGTAATACCTTCTATGGCATATTCCTTGTATACACAAGAAACTGTAAATCGAGAAATGTTAAATGTCTGCACAACTTCAGGAATTTGTGCCCACTATCTTGCCTTTTTTGAATTGATACCCCATGACTTTTGGCAGGTCAAAGTGTATCAGGTATGCTTTATAGTATTACGCTTTTGTGATGATTCATGATGATTCAGAATGATCATACAGACTGAATGTTAGACACATTGATGACAGTAGTAAAATAATTTAGGTATTTTTGTACTGGAAAAGAATATAATACTGATTAGATCATTAAATTCTAACAGTACGAAAAGTGTTTATATATATATATAATAAATATATATATATAAATATGTGTGTGTGTGTGTGTGTGTTTTGTGTTTGTTCAAGGCCTTAAGTGGTGTGGAGGGAGAAATCCTGATTAGTTTGCAATCTATGCTGTGTGTATCTGTACAAAATTGCATATGTGGTTATGTATTTATGTACTGGTGGTGCCTGGGTATGAGCTCTTGTGTGCACACTGCTGTCATTCAAAAAGCCTCTGGAGGTTAACCTTCCGCTTGCGGCCGCTTTCGCAGAGGAGCAGGCGATTGAGTCTGGAGTGAAATGGGAGGAGGTTGAGGAAACTGTTGGCAAGACCTGCAAAGTAAACCCTGGACAATATTCCTGCTTCATGCTTGAAAATCAATAAGCAGGCCAAGCACTGCACGCGAGACCCCACACGTTGCTTCCCCTCGCTCACCAGAGAATGCTCATAGTAGTGCTCTGAGCTGGGGAAAAAGTGTGACCGAAGGGAAAAGTGAAAACGATCCTTCTGCATTGGTGTGTGTGTGTGAGTGAGAGAAGAAATACGGGATTACATTTATATTTGAGCAGCTACATTTTGGTCTACGGTTGGGAACTAGCTGCTGTGCCCATGTGTTTTACAACAGCTGTGAATCAGAGTGTTGCCAATTACACACTAATAATATAGAACATACATTTAAGTACCAATTCCTGTTTGCTAATTTGTGCAAAAGGGACATAGGATTGTTTATTGTGTATGATTACAAGAAATAATGCAATTATTAATTAATTATTCATATTGCTAATTATTATTTATTATTAATTTTCACATGACAGGCCTCGGGATAATGCATTGATAAAGGTCATAATGGACAAAAACAAGACCTTAATACACACATAATCTGTGTTCCTTAAAAATTGTGTATTAAGAAATAAACAAACAAAAGTAATATAAAAAGCATATTAAGTAATTCTAAAGAACTAAAATATGATGTTTGACATCATGGAATTGACCTATACTGGGTGGAATTGACCTATACTGGTCAATTGGCCCACATACAGGCCACATACAGGTGTGTGTGTTTGTGTGTGTGTGTGTGTGTGTGTGTGTGTGTGTGTGTGTGTGTGTGATGTGCTGCTGTTAGGGAAATAGCTGTGTAATGACTCATCTTTGCTCTGGCCTTCCCTCTGAGCATTTGATGCAAGTTTACTGTGTTTATCCGTTCTCTGCTTGTTTCAGACTCATTATTCCCACTCTTGTCCTCTTGTCTCATTTTGCCCATAAACAGAGGTCAAAGGTCACATAATCACAACAAGGTCATATAAACACCTATTTCAGACTTCTCCAATAGAGCACAGAATTTATACTGTTAGTAGTATTGTGTACACCAGGCCTAAGTGCCCATGTATATAAATGCAAAGATTAATATGAGACTTCAATGAGATTTAACATGGCTTAAGTGTGCACTGTAAGACAGAGGATGAGGTTTGACTTCAGGCCAGAAACTAAAAACAAGAGATTGATTGATTGAGAATTAATGTCAGATTTATTAGTTGGCTAGTATCAGTACAAATATAAACCCTTGGTGCCCGGTTTTAAAATTAAGACATTATCAGTGGCTGGATTGGTGGGGCAATAAACCTGGAAAATCCAGGAACCTACACAAATCAGTGTTATCAATTATGCACTAAGAATGGTAATACTTTGGCTATAATTAATGCACAATATTTTGCATAACAGAATGGTAACTGTTTTTTGTACATTTTATAATGAATAAATGTTACCTCATAATGAATAAATCAATTTGATATGATAATTTGTGTTAATCAAAATATTACTGTTGCTTTTAATCCTCAAAATAAACACTTTTGATAATAAAAAGTCAGTTTATTGAGTATTAATCAGTCATTAATAATAAACCAATATTTATATTGTTTGGTGACTAAAGCACCAAAACATACAGGCACCAGTTACTTCTCCCTTAATTAGAGCAATGCACTGGACTGCTAAACCGTTAACTGGTAAACTGAAAATAATATCTGAAACTGATATTTGGCATTATTATTAGTATTTTGACATACAAAAACCCATTTTATCAGAAGGGAAATTATTTGAACAAGAAAATAGCAATGGAGAAATTATGTTCATGTTTGAAAAGCCTTGGTTCACACCTGAGACTTCCCAAATCAAATTTATCTGTGTAGTGCGTTTTATAACTGATGTCATAAAACCAGGATCCAGATATTTGTTTAGGAATCCAGAAATAAAACAAAAGAACCAATTGATATGCTCCTATATCAGCCCTTACAGCAGTGTTTAACTGGAACTTTTAGAGACTATTTTGTTTGGGACCCTGTCAAATGATATTGCATAGCTTATTGTATCAACAAGTATTCAGAATATACCTTAAAAGTCTATTTGGGCATCAATAATAGTCTCTATGTCAGTCAATCTCAGGTTATAACATCAAGTGTTCTATACTGATATTGTGGAATGTATGTCCTAGTCACATCAGTATTATAACTTACAATGAAAAGATAAGATAAGACAAATGATACATAGTATAGTGCACTACTTGGTGGCCCCATTTTCCTTTTTCTTGACTAAAATAAGCAAATAGAATGGATTTGAGCCTACCAGCAACAAACATGTTCCCGATAATGATATATACATCGCTTTTAGAATGATTATCATCTCAATTACATGTCATTTCAACAGCCACAAGTATGTGCAGTCATTTAAACCATACTGTTGTGTGGTTAAAATGCTTTAATCTTGTCACATAGTCAATAGCTTCATGCATTAAGTATCCTCTTAAGTTGGCACCAGTTCCTTTAGTACCTAGGCCCATGCTGGCAGATTGCGTTCAGGCAAGAAACGGGCACAGAGAGATCAGACCGCCTCTGCCTGCCACTTTTTGACACCTGTAATTTCACCCGCCCTACATTTCCACATGCTGGTATTTTCTTTCATTGTACACTGCAGAAGATGAATGAAGAGGACACTGATTTGAAGCTTGTAGAAATGCCCCAACACACCTCAGAGGGAACTGATAGCATGTACTGTATATTTTGTCTGCATTCTCGTAAGTTATTTAGCAGGATGGAGGCTTCAGGGCAAATGGACAAGTTTTTGAGATGTAATTATTTCCCCAGTCAGAACATAGTGACTGCTGAGGGCCTAAGTAGTAGTCACAGCTTTGGCAGTCAACCCAGAAGAGGAGATAAAACAAACTGATCTCAAACATTTCATTCACTACTGTAAATTCGGTTTACTAAATATCATGGAGGCTGTTGTACATTCTGCAGAGACATTTTGAGTATTATGATGGCTTGTGAAAGAACGCACAATCTAATGATAATTTATATTTTAGAAACATAATGGAAAAGAGTAGAGTGATGTAGAGATGACATCTATCAAAAAAGCATTCATCATGTTCAAATCTATGTGAAGCAATATGTTTCTCACAAAATACGCATATCTATTCTTAAAAATGACTAAACTCCTGGCTGAAGATTATGCTTTTGACATGCCAAGTCGTGTGAACACAGCATCTTGCTTACATATGTTTCTTCTCTACAGTCTCTGTCTGTAGCAGTATAGCTAGCTCTTAGACTACGGTCTTATTTGAGAGTCTTGTATGCACCCGATGCATCCTTTTCCCTCAGAGTTTCCTAACTCTGAGAACAATAGAGAACACCTAGGAAAAATAAAGACAAAGGTGGAGACATAGGAGGAGACAAAGACCAACACATACAAAGCAGTGTGCAAAAAGGTGGACCAAAACAAATGGTAAACCAGACCAAGTCAAGAACACAGGAAGCTAAGAATCTTACACAGGGGCAGGAGCTGACAACTGTATGGAGACTGTGAGTGGTTTGAACATGTAAATGCAGTCTGGCGCTCGTTTGTGAGGAGCTTCTGGTGAGTATTTACATATTTACATCATTTTTGTACACATTGCATTTGCGTGAAGAGGAATGCCAGAGGCATCCATTATGAGTACACATGCCAGTGTTTAATCTTTTGTATGAATAGATATGCATAGGTCATGAAATCAGGTTGGTTTAGGCATACCAGTGGATCCAACCTATTCCATAAGAATACACCCAGTATGGAACCACTACCATCCTGCACAGTGCCTTGTTGAGATCTGGGCTCCATGGCTTCATGCAACACACAAATTCTACCATCAGACCTAAGCAATTGCAACCATGACCTGATAGTATCAATGGTTTTGTTCCCTTTGGAAGTGTGATGACAGTGTTGCCTCACTGTGCAGTTCTTATTACATTTACATTTACATTTATGACATTTAGCAGATGCCCTTATCCAGAGTGACTTACAAAAGTGCTTTGCTGTTCACTTAGATATCCTTAGCTAGTAGACAAGGCTAGAATCCAGAGATTCCTCACGCTTAGATGCTGTTGATTATTACAGGCATGGTAAGACATGATATACAGGCACGATAAGACATGATGTATAATGACCTCTTTTTCCAGGGCACTCAAGGGAGATCCATAGAGCTATGCCTTCATTGAAATGCCCATGGCTGTACAATGACTTGAACAAACAGAGAAGGTCCTGTGCAATAGTGAGTATTTGACCTTTGTAGTTGTCTCTTAAGACTGGTGTTGGAAAAGCTATTCACTTATCTGAGAGGTTTTGACATGTTTGCTCTGGAGCTGATTTCCATCATGCTCAGAAGTGACTGCTGTAATTGGCCTGACCTCCACCACTAATAAAGTGCTGTGTTTTTGGGAAGCATATACTGCTGCGTGAGGAGATGATTGGCAGACCTACCACGACTTGAACTTGCTGGTTAGGCCTTAAAAGGAACAGAGGCACAGTGGAGACAAGGTCAGTGCTGCAAGCTCTGTGGAAAGGTGCAAAATGAATCTTGTGGGCTTGAAGTGTATTGTAGTAAGAAACAAAAAGCAATTAAAGTCAGAATTTAATAAGACTTTTTTTTTTTACTGTGGTTATTGTAATCTGTTATGTATTTAGATCATTAAACAAACACCAATCAGCAATTACAGGAAGAGAATTGTGCCTTTGTTATGTGCTCTCCGGTGTCGACCAGAGGAGGATGGGTTCCTCTCTTGAGCCTTGGTTCCTCTCAAGGTTTCTTCCTCCTAAACTGAGGGAGTTTTTCCTTGCCACTGTTTGCCTACTGGCTGCTCATTTGAGGCTTGGACCCGGATCCTTGTAAAGCTGCTTTGTGACAACGTTCTGTTGTAAAAAGCGCTATATAAATAAAATTTGATTGATTGATTGAATAACATTGATTGTCTGTTTGCAATGGCACCTGTCAAGGGGTGGATCTACATACTAGGACAAGCTGGTTTTGAGAGGAATTCATACATATGTAATTAAAACAGCAATTCAGGAATTGCACAATGTGTATTAAATATAGTTATTCTTTGCGCACATGCACTACTTAATAACACAACTCAGACACAGAAGTCAAAATGAACAGAGAATGTTATTAAGCAACTAGTGTAATTATATTACCTCAACCCACACCTCAGCCTAAATGTAACCCCTACTCTAACCCTGAATGTATCTATAAACTATAAGCTAAATCTAACCTGCAGCCCCAAGTTGCTCAGTGCTCTAATGCACTCAAACCATAGGTCATTCTGCTTGACATTGGTAAGCTGGCAGACGGGAGTCTGAGAGAGAAAAATTGCTCTGGACAATAGATGTCCGAATATTGTATGAAATAACTGTGCAACTTTTATACATTTCTTGTGGTACATTTTAGTCATATATACATGCATTTCATGAGATATTGTTGATTAGACTGCAAGAGAACAGTCAGTTCTTGAAGTTGAGGCACTGAAAACCGAGTATAAGTATCTAAGACATTCGGAAAAAAAACATACCAGCATGTTACAAATCATGAAGCACATCTTGGGGTGTGTTCCCAGTATGCAGTGGTCAGTTGCTACCAAAAGTGCTTCAAGGAAGCACAATGATGCTAAATGCACTACTGCTGGCATACGAAATAGAGTTTTTATGCTTTTATGAAATTGAACCAGACAATAAAATGTTTGAAAGTGTTTTGCACACATTTTTATGCATTCATTACAATTGTATGTCTTTTCTATTCCCCAGGTTTGTCTGATAGAATCGTCTGACACAATTCAGCTTAGCAGATGGCTTTAGGTTTTTTGGGTTAAAGAGGGAGAAAGTGAGAGAGTAAAACAGGAAAGTGGGAATGATGTGTGTGTGGTGTGGAGTGGTGTTTGCCTGTTGATTAGATATGACGATGTGAGTATGTTAAGGGCCTGTTTGATCAAAGGGGTGAATTTGAACACTGGGAGAGGGAGCGTGAGGAAACACATGACCAGGCTTGGCAGTCAAACTACGCGAGCAAGGAGTTTTTCTTTCTCTCTCTCTTTCTTTCTCCTACTCTCTCTCACCCTCTTCCAAGGTTAGATGTAATACATTTTGGATTGTGTGGTCAGAGTGTAAGCCCAGGCCGTCTTCTCTATTAATCAATGCCAAGACGTCTGATTTTTTGGCCTGCCGTTTAGCAGCCCAGGCCTTGATGGTCTCATTTTCCTGTGGGTCTCTTGTTACTCCTTGTGCTTGTAATTAACATGCTTTCCCACTCTGTGTAGACACATGGACACAGCTGATAGCATTTCTCTCCCCCCCCTATGATTTTCTCTTCCTTTTCCTCACCTTTGTGTGTGTGTGTGTGTGTGTGTGTGTCTTAGACAGCTCCAGACGGTCCAGAAAAGGAAGGTCACTCTGAAGAATGAGAGTCACCAACAGGGCTGTGTTCATGTAAAGGGTTGTTGGGTCCAAGGGGCAGCTAATTCACACAGGTGGAATGCTGCTATTGTCTGGAGGATGGTGTTTATGTTTTTAGGGGATCTGAGATGTTCTGCTGCAAGCTTGTGAAAATGTAGTTTTGGGTCTCATGATTATGAACTCGAAAATAGACAAAGAAATACAAACAACAATGCAACAACACTGAGAAAAGAACTAAATGGATGTGGTTCTGTCAAGTAATGCACTGAAGGCGCTGATCAGACACAAGCAGCACCATACACTCTTATGACCTATTTGTTTTATCAGTTGTTTTTTCAGGTGTAAGGAATTATAACAATATTCATGGGTAAATATTCCAAATGTGGAGTATTGTTCTCCATAAACATTGTCTTTAGTTCAATTCATATTGATTTAATTAAGTCTGGTGTTGATATTGAAGTAAATGGTTGAATTTTAATGAGTCATTAAAAATAGACTAATGCCTTATAGGAGATAGGCCAGTATGTGTCCATTTGTATGTATATGCCTACAGCAGTTTGGTGCTTTGTTCTAACCCAGCCTGGTCCCATATGGAATTTTTATTTATGTAACAAAAAGAGCATTTCATAATCTTGTAATGTGTACTAAATACAGTATATGTGAACCCTTGTGCATATGCACAAATGACTGAAACAACCCAGCTAAGCCAAAAATAAAAAGCAGCCATTGTGACCCTAACCCTGTCCAGAAATGTACCATGTCTTTATGAATTATCAACTGTTAATTCATTTCTTTGAAGCTATATAACAATGAAAAACAGTGTTCTATATGATCCAAACAGAAATGTTCCATTTTCATGTTCATTGCATAAATTAAGCCCAATAGAAAAGGTCTCATGCTCCTATGATTATTTAAATATTTCCTGCATTGCTGTCTTTTGAAATGGGCCAATTTAAATAGGAGGTTAAACATCTTAGGTACACATAAGCTGGTTCTGTAAGGTAAATTTAAGGTAAATATAATAATATTAATATTGTGTGTTTGGAAGGTTAGCAATATGTATGAGTAACTCCTCCATTTCCCTTTTGCATTGCATTGCATTGCATATATAATGATAATACCCAACTTCGACACTTTTACCTATAAACAGATCGGCTAACTGGCATGCAGTGCATGGGGGTTCTGGTCTCAAAGATCTTGGGTGCCTTCTAAAATTCATGGACTTTATGCATGCTACCATCAAGCCTAACACCCATGCTGCAGTGTCTATGGCAGTGCCATCTGCCCATGCTTTAATGTCTATGGCAGGGCCAGCTGCCTGTGCTTCTGTGTCTATGGCAGTGCCAGCTGCCTATGCTTCTATGTCTATGGCAGTGCCAGCTACCTGTGCCCTACCATCTATGGCAGTGCCAGCTACCTGTGCCCCAGTGTCTACGGCAATGTCAGCTGCCTGTACTTGAGTGTCTATGCCAGTGCCAGCTGTCTATGTCTATGGCAGTGTCAGCTTCCCATGCTCCAAAGTCTATGGTAGGGTTGTCTGTTGCATCTGTTCCCGTGTCATTGTTGGTGTCATCCACTGCTTCTCTTCCTGTGTCACTGGGGGTGTTGCCCATTACACCTGCTCCAGCATCTTTGCCACCAGACGCAGCACATGTGCTTCGTCTATGTACCCTGGAGTTATGTTAATAAATATTCTAACTTTATGAGTATGTCTTTGCTTCCGTGCCTGTTTTTCCGTGCATTCCTGACATTTGGGGATGAGGTGGAGAGGTGAGCATCCAACATTCTTAGCTCACAAATATTGTTGTCACCAAATGTGCTCCCTGAAAGCTTTTCTCTGGACATTAGAGACAGTTACTTGATCAAAAGCAGGATATACTTAATTTTGATACAATTGACTTCAGAAGAAACTTACTTTGTTTCATATGGCATATCTGGCTGACAAGCTTGTAAACTTTTCCTGTTGTGGACATCAATAACAATGGCAAAGATCAAGGCCATATATTTGCATGGTAAGAAGAAGGAGCAGCTGCATAATCTGAAGGTGAATTTTTTGGGGTTGCCTCCAAGCTCTCCAAGATCTGTGTAGAAAAAGCAGAGTTTGTCCATACTGAACAGAAGTCTAAACCAAGGGCATAGATTTAGCATGGACAGAGGTGACATGTCTCCACCAATATCCAGCAATTATTGAATTGTCCCCACCAATAATGTGATGCAGGAAATGACTTTTGCCAAGCTCTCCTGTGATCTGTGTAGAACAAGAATGAGTTGTCCATGATGAGGAAAGATTTTTAGCAATTGTTAGCTTTTTGACATGCAGTTAATTCTGTATTTTCAGTTCTGCCCAACAGCCTTTAGCAGATTCATATCTCAGTCCCCTGAAAAACATTGACACCAAGTTCCAGACAATCTCCAAGGCCTGAGCAGCTGTCATAACACAGCTAATGATTGGATTAAATATTAAAATATTAAGCAATAAATTATTACATTGTTTAAAAAGATATCAATGTATCATACAATCACTAATAAGTGTTTGGTGGGATTTGTCTCCAATCATCCCCTTCAATGCATTACTATTTCACAAAATTAGACACATGCATTGCTTTTCTCACTGTTGTTGTGTGTGTATGTACAATATGTACGTGTGTGTCCAGATGTCTTGTGCCACAGTTGGCAGACATTGCTTTGCTACATGTGCCAAGATTGGCTCTGGATTTCTCTTTTTTCTCTTACAGCTGTATTTCTGTTGAATTTGCTTACATTACATGGGTGTTAGAGATAGAAACTGAGCACATTAAAGCATTCCCCTGTTTAAGTCATTCTGCCAAATAGGATTTGTAAAGCAGCCCAGTCATAAAAGGACAAGTACAGCTCATCTTTGGGACTGGAATTGAACTGTGGAGTACAGAAACCAGGCCCATTTTTCCCATTTAAAACTTGATGGGATCCTCTCTATAGGACCCTCTGGGCTATAGTTGTGTATGTTGATGCTAGTGAAGTAACTGAAATACACTGAACAGTGAATTGTTGTTCACATGTGTAAACAGAGGCAGGAGAAAGAATAGCTTATTTCTGGAGTTATCTAATGTTATCCTACAGATTCAGGATCTCTGACCCTGTGCGAGTCACTAATCAAATTTGCACCACAGTTGAAAAACTAACATTCAGACATGAAACATATCCTGACAATCTGCAAGTCCTACCCTTCTGAAGCATGGTAGTAGTTGTATAATGGTGTATTAATGAGTAAAACAGCATGGAAAACAGCTAAAATTCACTCATTTCCAACTGAATAAAATCCAAAGGAGCCTTCCAGTGCATATTTACTCCTCTGTCCATGTATACATGCTCAACCTGTGTGCAGACTGATGATAATGATGATGATGATGATGATGATGATGATGATGATGATGATGATGATGATGTCAATGATCCAGACACTGGGTTATAGAGGAAAATGAGATCGAAGGGACTTTTTGCTCTCTTATTTGCTCTGACAGTTTCCTGAGAAGGAATAATACTGATATATACATAAATAACAAAAATAATTAAGGATATTCAGATTGTTTTACACTAAATTACAAAAATATTTAATAACTCTATATATTCCATATATTACACTATAAAAGCAGTGATTTCTGCATAAATATGACCTACAACTTCAGCAGACCTTTAGCAGAATCATGTCAATAATTTTGATGAATTATTTCAAATGATTAGATTGGCAAAGACATTTATAGTAATATGTTGTAATATACTTGTCAGTAGAACAAACAAAGGAAAAAAAATTGTTATTTATGTATGTATCAGTATTTTTCCTCTTTTCAGGACTTTAATTCTGAAATTCTGAAAACCCATTATCTGTGTCAGTGATCACCCCTCTCTCTGACCATCTGGAGTCTGCATGCAGGTCGAGCAAATACACATGGACAGAGCAGTAAAGTTGCATTGGAAGGCTCCTTCGGCATTTAAACTGGGGTTTAATTGTTAAAAAAGTTAATTTTAGCTGGTTTCCATGCTGGATTACGCACTGATATGTAGTTAATCACAAAATGCTTAGCTAGGGTAAGTTGTGCTTTTTGTTATGATACATGTAACATTTCTGTAGGTTAATCTCATCAGGACATATGAATCCTAGAAAATGTCATATAACTGCCCACAAAGTGCAGATCATAAACCAGACTCCATGTCTTCAATGATATCATGTTACATGAATTTTGACCAATATCCTGAGATTCAATGCCGACTTATTTTTTGCATAAAATCATACAAAATTAAAAAAACACACCACTACCATCTACATTTTACAGCTATATCAGTGATGTTGAACTTTAAAGTTTCCTGATAAAATGTGTGTTAATTTGTTGTGTGTAATATATATAATCTAGGATGATAATCTGATATATGTTGTTAGAGTGTAAAATAGCCACCATATTACACAGATGCTCAGCAGGTAGAGCAGTGGTAGCAGTGCTCTTATGAACTACTCACTGTCAGGTTGGTTTGAAGATCATTTTATTGGATTCCAGCTGATTCCATTTGACAGGTTTAGATTGAAGCTGTAAAATTTTATGTGCCACCATGTGGTCATACACTGTGGTTGATGCTCCAAACTGCAGGGTGTCCTACATTAAGTCACTGGCACAGCTACAGGAGTCCTGCAGTGTTCAAATGCTATGTTGAAAACCAGTGTTTGCGTGGCCTTTGAACTCTTACTTCCCTACGAAAGGCTTTTTCTTCAGTTCTATGGATAATACAGATGGACCCCTTAGTAACTGTAAAGCTTTAATTGTTAATGCTGTAACAAGCTAATGTTACATAGGGGGATGGTAACTGAGATCACTGTTGGATTCTCTTTGTGAGAGTGGATGTTAATGGCATTGTGAAAACTGATGTGGGCCTGGTTGTGTGGGCACTGTGAGCTGGGTTCTGTGCACCATGTGAGTTTAACTGTGGCTTGGCAGTGGCACTGTAGTGCAAACAAGCTGCGGCCTTGCAGAAATATATTTCCAATATTATACCATTAAGCCTGCGCTTGTCTCAGCCAGGGCATTTTAAAGCCCCAGAATTCTCAGAGGGATCCGGAGGCCTGATTCTGCGGAGGTTTGTTTTGGCCCTGTTCTTTCCCTTTCACTATGGACTGCAGATGTTCATGGTCTGTGTGTGTTTCCCAATTAAAGCATTAATCCAAATCAGTTAAAATGATGGCACACGAAGGAAGGACGCCCACGATGTGTGCTCTGTCTTTCTCTCTCCCTGTGTAATTGCTCACCCAGCATTCCTCATGTGAGCATCAAAGTGGGGGTCTGGTAAATGTGGAAAATTTGAATGTGAACGGCAAGAAAGTGGTGAAATTAGTTTGGGCTTTAGCTTACTCCTCCTCTGCACATTCCATCACAACTTACTGTCCTGTGAATGATGGTTGTGTTCTCTCATCAGTAACAGGCACATTTGGGAATGCTGATTCAATAAATGTTTGACAGTTGGAGGTGGCATGTTGGTATGGCTTGTACTCTGTATTGGGCTGATGTCAGAAGGAAGTAAAGAATAAATCCAGTCCAATCCCATATAATGCTTTGTTGTTCTTTGTGAGTTTACTCTAATAGGGTAGTATTAGTTATGATGCATATGTGCATCAGAAAACATTCCAACAGGAATTAATAGGGTACTAAATTACAAAAGAGCTAGTGACAGCTAACCAACCACCCTAGTCACTATATTTGACACTATAGCAACCACATGGGATACGACAATAATCACCTAACAACATCATAGCAACTATATGGGATTCCCAAAGCAACCACCAAGCAACACCATGGCACCCACTTATAATATATGTAATAATATATATATATATATATATATATATATACCTAGCAATGCCATAATAACCACTAGGGATAACACAGAAACCATCTAGCAACACAATAGCAACCATCTAGCAACACAAAAGCAACCACCTGGCAACACCACAGCAACCACCTGTGATACCATATCCCTTAGCAACCATCTGGGACACAAACAGCAATCTTGTAGCAACACCATAGCAAACACCTGAAATATCTGTAAGTCCACTTAACCTACATAACCTAATTTGTGCTGTCTTTAGAACATATAATTTTCTAATTTGAGTACTATAGCCAATCTTTAGATCTTCATCTTAAATAAAATTGTTTAATTAAAAGCCAATACATATTCAAGAATATAATACTGGTATAAGAAAAGAAAATTGGTATTGTGCCTAAATCAGAGATGATTACTGCAGCTCAACTGCTTTCTGTTTGGCTCTGGCTGTAGCACAAATGACTAAACAAATATTCAACTTTCAAATATTCAACACACACACACACACACACACACACACACACACACACACACACACACACACACACACACAGGAAGTATGTCTTCAAAATAGTATAATATATATTTATATAGTAATATATTAATAATATATTACTACAACTAAAGATAAGCACTATAGGAGAAGATGTGTCTGTTAGGTTCTGTTTCTTATTTTCAACATTAGTAGAAACATTTATAATACACTTTGTCATATAGCCTGCCAAGTAATCGGCTATATCTTCATCTGCTTCTGGACCCATGTACGGCAATGGGAATAAGTGCAGCTACAAAGGTGATAGGGTGCAGGAATACTGTCACTGAGTGGAGAGGGTGCATGACCTAAACGTTTTAGGAACCACTGACAGGCAACCAAATGAAGTTATTTCTGTTTACATGTTTTCCTCTTTCAGACTGCACACGTTGCTGAGTGCGAGGGCGAGAGAGGGTGAGGGAGAGAGGGAAAGAGGGAACGAGGTAGACAGAGGCCATCCTTTCTCACTCATTACTCTAGGTTAATATAAACACGTAGAGAGAAACGTAGGCTGTACCTCTGGCACGTCCATGCTAAACATCCTTTGGCTGCTGCCACTAACTCCTCATGTGTACTAACAGATGACTGCAGCTCAGCACGCCATGGAGAGCAGCCAGGAACACCTGCACTGTCCAGAGGTTTGGGTTTTCTGTGTGCACTTGAGCACCCTCTGGCCCACAGTCGCCTGAACCCCCACATTATGAAACTTCTCTATTAATAGAGCATAAAAAGCCCCTCTGCTATTCCCCCTACAGCCAAACAAGAAGGAGGATTAGGGAGAACAGCCATATGTGCTGTCTCAGACCGCAGATAGGGATGAAGACATCATCTCTGGGTGTTCTGCCTGTGTGTACTCCTCCCAGTCTGAACACATTCATCAGTAATCCTCTTTCATAACACACAATCATGTGGAATTCCATCGTTCATCTCAAGACCAGTTC
Organism: Acestrorhynchus altus; assembly: GCA_034509495.1. Lineage (NCBI taxonomy): Eukaryota > Metazoa > Chordata > Actinopteri > Characiformes > Acestrorhynchidae > Acestrorhynchus > Acestrorhynchus altus. Next base: position 19,927,271 of record CM067508.1, read on the forward strand.
ACAATCTGTTGCGTTTTGTGTGTGTGTGTGTGTGTGTGTGTGTGTGTGATGGATAAGTAGAGTAGCACAGAATATCTGTTTTTCTCAGCGTGTTAAAGTTCTGGGAGGTCAGACTTAGTTAGCTGCTGAGGCCTGTACTGGTGTAGGAGGAGGGCAGTAGACATAGCAGGGTGCAGTATTCTCCCCCCTCCTTCAACGATAAGAGTCGTTCAGAGGGAGGGAAAGCCAGTGGAGAGAGGATGAGGGGGTGCTTGCTCGTGCAATGTGAAGCAGTGATAAGGAGGAATTGGAAGGGCCTTGGACCATAGAAAAAGTCCTGTAATTCTATTGTGGAGGAAAGGCAAGTTCCTGAGCATGACTGGCAGGAAGGGCAGTGCAAGGTGAAGGCCAAAAAGAAACATCAATTACTCTGCGGAGGTCATAAAGCACCTGTCTGAGGTTGCCACAAGCTCATAGGACTCTTTGTTGTCATGGCTTTAATGGTTTACCTGAAAGTGGGCCTATTTTTAAGGCAGTGGTCTTCATTGTTGACTTAGTGCATTCAATATATATATATATATATATATATATATATATATATATATATATATATATATATATATATATATGTGTAAAAAAATAATTATATATATATATATATATATATATGTAAAAAAAAATTATATATATATATATATTTATTGCATGAATAGTATTTGATCACCACAACCTACAACGAATTCTGGCTCACAGACCAGAATTTCTTTAAGAAGTTTTCTTTAAGAAGGCCTCCTACAGGCCTCCTACACTTATTACCTACAATACTTGGTAGTGTATCATCTATATATATATATATATATATATATATATATATATATATATATATATATATATATATATATATATATATATATATATATATATATGAATGATACACTACCAATTATTGTAGGTAATAAGTGTAGGAGGCCTGTAGGAGGCCTTCTTAAAGAAAACTTCTTAAAGAAATTCTGGTCTGTGAGAGCCAGAATTCTTGTAGGTTGGTAGGTGATCAAATACTTATTCATGCAATAAAATGCAAATTAGTTCTTTAAAAAATCATACAGTGTGAAACTACAGACCTCTCCATTCTTTGTAGGTGGAAGAAACTGTCAGTGTATCAAATACTTATCTTCCCCACTGTATATTTAGTGTCATAGCTTCATGAATGAACCGGGAATAAAATAAACTTGTAAAGTTGCAATTGCTGAGATTACAGGATTTTTTGTGACAGTGACATGATATATTTTTGCTGCATTTATATGTTAACATAAAATAGTGTGTGGAGGTTTTGTTTAATTAAATTGATGTTTTGCCATTTACAGCAAGCAAAAACTCTGCAGCTTTTAATGAAATAATACACAAATACACATAAAACTAAAATTTTAGTTAGCTGACTGAAGAATAAAATCTTCAAAAAGTGTAGAAATTGTATGTACATCTTAGGTGAGCATTACTGTCAATATTTAATTTATGTCAATATTATGTATATGTAATTTAATGTCAATATTTACAAAGGTAGTAAAATAAATTTTGCAAAGTGTTTCAACATTATGTACTCCAGGAGGACCATGTCACAAAAAAGTTTTTGGTGTAAATATGTAATAATTTCTGTCAGTATATATTAAACCATATTTTTAAGCATGTATATCCATCATTATGATAATTAATGGTTACAGTAATTACTAATAATTACTTCATACTACTTGACATTTTTTGTTTAAAAAATATGAGAATTACTGGCTCACACACAACATTTCAAATACAACACTCTGCCAAGGATGCAGACTAATATTCAGACACATATTCACTGATACAGGAGATGTCTGTCAGAATCCCCATGCTCTTTAAAAGTAGAGTTCACGAAGGTGTTATCATGCATTTCTCTAAATGAAATGAGATATATTTACATTTTTACATTTATTTTGTTGCCGTTTCTTTTTAAATTTTGTTTATTTTTGCTTCATTTTTGTATCCAGTTTGTTTGTATTCTGTTAAAATCAGTGAAACATATTCCAAAATTTGTTCACATTTATGCTGTGCACATAAACAGACAGTAACATTTAAACACAAACAACACACAGTTGGAGCCTATTTATAGCAAAACAATATTGTAAATGTTATTACAGCATGTCAAACATGTATTTATAAAGGTATTATAGTATATTTTGCTTGAAACGTCAATGTGAATTCAGAACAAATCACAGTGATGTAAGTAGGAGGCAAAACAGTTCATGATGAAATCATAACTCAAAAAACCATTTAATGAGACATTTTCATGTAAAAACACCCTTTAACTTTCACCTCAGTTCTCACTGGTTTTAAATCAAATGAATAATCTACAGCTATAAAATTTACTATTGTTTTGAGTTAAAGAGATTTGGTGAAAGTGTATAATATATATGTGATGTTTTTATTTGTGTTGGACAAAAATGTTTTTTGGGGGGGTTTACTAACATATTTGTCACCATATTATAACTGTATTACTTTAATGATGACTTTTTTTTATGTATTTTTGGACTTCAACAAGTCTTCATAGAGCCTTTATACAACTTGATGTTAAGATTGTAAGAAGACGCTAGATATTATTTTCTGATAGGGGATAATTTATGGAGGTACTCAAAAAAGAGTCGGAGTGCTCTGTCCTTTTCCAGTCTCTCTCATTATGCAGACAGATTCAGTACGCAGAGCTCTCAAATGAAGTGCAGGGAGAAACCAAATATTTATGTAAGTGTTCAGGTTGAACTCTTTTTTTTCGTTCAGCTCATGCTCTGGAGTAGTGGGAATCTCAAAATCCATCCTGCTCTGGAATTTGTTTGGCCAACAAAATACCTGGACAGCAGAGCAAGAATTAAAGTTAAAAGTTCACCATTTAAAGTTTACAATGTCACAATTTTGATTTCAGTACCAAGGGTCAGAATAGCTGATACCAAGCAATACTGTACTAAACAATATATATATAAATTATTCATTGAATACAAAAAATTTTCAGTATTTTATGAAATCAAAAAAAGTTTAATGAAAAACTCTCAAAGTTTAAAAAGTATTTTAAGAAGAATACGGAACAGCCTGCCAATCACTCTGCCAAATTGCGAGATTAAGCATGTGAGTAATTTGGGGTACATTTAAAAAAATGAAGGTGCTCCAAAGGGTTCTAGGTCTTTCCTGAATAACAATTTTGCTACCATTTATTTACCATTTTGGTACCATTTGCACATTGGAAAGAACATTTAAAATTTCTAAAGAATGTTCATATAAAAGGTTTACCTACCTTCCAGTTGAAAGGTTTACTCACACCTGACTTGGTGGTAGATTTTCATCTTTGGCATCACTCAAGAACCATTTTAATCTGCTTTATTTTAAGAGCATAGTTTATAGCTCATGCCTTAAAAACATGCTCTTTTTTACTTTTTTATCTTAACACTAAAATGTCATCAAATCAAATCAAATCAAGTTTTTTATCACATCACATTACACAGGTGTAAGCGTGAGTGAAAAATGTAGGATGTTATACAGATGTATAAAAATATATACAGGAGAGGAAAACAAAAACATAAATATATTATATTTAGATAAATTTAGATATATAATATATAAGATAATAAAAAGATAAAGAATATAATGTATATATGTAAAACAAGTATTTACACATGAACTAACTATACATACAATATACATTCATTATTGCACTGAAACATATGTTATTATACTTCAATGTAAATTCAGAACAAATCACAGTAATGTAAGTAAGAGGCAAAACAGTTCATGATGAAATCAGGTAAACTGAGAGAAGAGAACTGAGCTATGGGTAAATGAGTTTTTTCATGTGAAAACACCCTTTAACTTTCACCTCAGTTCTCACTGGTTTTAAATCAAATGAATATTCGACAGCTATAAAAATTGCTATTGTTTTGAGTTAAAGAGCTTTGGTGCAAGTATATAATATATATGTGATGGTTTTATTTGTGTTGGACAAAAAATTTTTATTTAGGTTTTACCAGCATAATTGTCACCATATTATAACTGTATTACTTTAATTATGACTTTTGTATGTATTTTTGTATTTTTCAACAAGTCTTCATAGAGCCTTTATACAACTTGTTGTTAAGATTGTAAGAAGATGCTAGATATTATTTTCTGATAATATATCAGAAATTATTTTATAATATATCAGGGATTATTTATGGAGGTACTCAAAAAAGAGTCAGAGTGTTTTGTCCTTTTCCAGTCTCTCTCATTATGCAGACAGATTCAGTCCACAAATGAGATTTAAATAAAGGTTGTTAAAGTTTTGAGTTAAAGAGCTTGGGTGCAAGAGAATAGTATGTATGTGATTATTTGTGTTAAGTAAAATCTTATTTTAGGTTTTACCAAAATATTTGTTACCATATATTAACTGCATTACATTGACATTACTTATATCCTATTAATATTTTAGTACTACTGTACTGTGTATATAGAAACTATAAAAAGAATGTTTGCTTTATATTTACATGTGCACTGGGTACAGAATTAAAGTAGCTGTAGTGTGAGAATGTAAGTGAGAGAAAGTCTTTGGTAGGTGTATTGTCACTGAGCAGCTAGTTGCTGCTCTGGTAGTGAAGGTGCAGAAAGAGTTTGATAGTGTGACTGTGTGGTGTGATGGCATGATAAGGCAGGTGAGGTGAGTTGTGATTGTATGTGGACTGGAACATTACTGATTAGGAGGACTGGTGGACTGGGGGAAGAAGCTGTCTCTGAACCGTTTTGTTCTGGTTCTCATACTTCTGTAGCTCCTACTGCTGGGCAGCTTTAAGAACAAGCACTGGCTCGGCTGGGTGGAGTTCTGCTGAACCCTGGTGATGTGCTGGATGGTGTGTACAACCCTCTGCAGAGTTTTCATCTTGAGAGGGGTGCAATTCACTTACCACATGGTGATGAAGCCCATCAGGGTGCTCTCCACAGTGCATGTGTAGAACATCCTCAGGATGCAGGGATTCAGAGGTTGAAGAGGCTCTGTTGTGTCTTCGTCACCACCTGTGTGGTGTGTTCTGACCATGTAAGCTCCTCAGAGATGTAAACACCAAGGAACTTGTTGGTGCTGACATTCTCCAGAGTGGTCCTATTGATGGAGTGTACAGGGAGTACAGAAGTGGGCTGAGCACACAGCCCCACGTGGCTCTGAGGTTGAGGGTCAATAAGGAGGATGTGTTTCTGCCCATCCTCACCAACTGCTAATGGCCTATTAGGAAGTTTAGAATCTAGCTGCACAGAGAGCTGTTTAGACCCAGATTCTGGAGCTTCATGTCGAGTCTTAGGGGAAGGATGGTGTTGAATGCTGAACTATAGTCCACAAACAGCATTCTCATATATGTGTTCTTTTTGTCCAGGTGAGAGAGGGCAGTGTGCAGAGTGAGGGCAGTTGCATTGTCAGTGGATATGTTCTGCCTGTATGCAAACTGCAGTTGGTCCAGGTGGCAGGCAGTGGGGAAGTCTCTGACCAGCCTCTTAAAGCACTTGCTTATGACAGGGGTCAGAGCAACTGGGCGTCAGTCATTCCTGCAAGTGTTGCTGGCTGTTTTCTTAGCAGGGATGATGGTGGCCAGTTTGAAGCATGCTGGCATGACTGAGAGGGAAGGAGAGATTTTGAAGATATCTGCGAAGACTCCTGGTAACTGATCTGCACATGCTTTAAGCACACGCTCCGGAATGCCATCTGGGCCAGTGGCTTTGCTTTAAGGATCTGCACACATAAGCTACAGAGATGGAGGGTGGGTTGGACTCAGCAGTGGATGTGGCTTTCTCCATGGGCATGCTGTGATTTACTTCAAAATGACCGTAAAAGTAGTTTGGATCATCTGGAAGCATTGCACTGGTGCTGCTCAAGAAGTGAGAGTTCCCCTTAAAGTCCATGATTGTGTTCTTGTTTCTGACAGTAGTTATGTTAAACTGTGCTTCCACTATGTGTCTGTACTCATGTTTTGCTTTTTTGTCTTCTGATGTCTGTCTTTGTGGGCACAACATCCTCCTTGCACTTTCTGATAAATCCAGTGACAGAATAAGCATACTCATTAATGCTGTTAGATGAATCAAATAACATCTCCCAGTCCACATAATCAAAACAGTCTGATTGGTCCAATCATTCATGAACCTCCTTGATAGTGGGCAGCTCCCATTTCAGTTTTGAATCAATGCAATAAATGTGACATACATTAAAAAAAAAAAAAAAAAAATATTCCAAAAATTTAATGTGACACGGTTTTCAACAAACATGATGAAATTAAAACAATTTAAAACTAGAACTACCTCAAAAATAACAATAGAACACACAGATTCTCAATGTCCATAAATAAAGAATTATGACAAGGGACATGGTCACAAAGCCAAAGCCAAGCAATTGAAAAAGTTCTGTCTGTGGGCATCAGGGTGTTTCCACTTTCAGCCGACACCCTGTAGTTGTGCTCCTTGGTGGGTCATCTGCTCCGTGAGCATTCACAACCTCTGAGAATACCACTGTCTACTGGCCTGTCCCCTGTCATTACCCTCTCTATATGAGCTTTCAGTACCATTCTATCTCCACTCTGTTCTGCTCTACTGTATCATCCTAATTATAGCACTCAGAAGTGAAGTGACTGTAGGAGACACCTGCTTGGGGTTTGGAGAGCTTGTTATTGTCCTTCAGAGTCTCTTCTATACTTAGCCAGAGCGGGGAGTTAATCACACCTCAGCTAATGAGACTAGCTGAACTGTCCCAGCACGGCTGGAAAAAGAAAGCCAATGAATCGTACTGCAAGAGAGTGACTGAGTGAGATGTTTGAAACAACTCTTTGAAAGAGTGAACGAAGAGGGCAAAAAAAAAGAAAAAAGAAAGATCTGCTTGGGGAGAGAGACCGCAGTTTATGGATCCCAGCAGTTCACTTGGGCCCAGGTCAGGAGCAGAGCTTGGCAGCAGTGGCGGCAGACATTTTTCTCTGTCAGGCTCGCAGGAGTCGCTACAAAGAAGCCAGCTGTCGGGCCTCATGGAACCTGGCCTCTAATTAAAACAGTGGAAAATTAGATAACTCCACAAATTCATCACTGCCGCCCCTGGCCGTCAGGGCTCCGCTCTGGGGGCTGCCACCCACCTTTTGTTTACACCAGGGAGATTTGGCCCCTCTCTACTGTGTGTTTTTAGAGTTTTTTGGGGGCTGATTTTTCTAGTGGGCCGTAAGGGCTTCTCCAACATGCGCCCCTGCCCCCAATCCCCTCCATCCAAAAGAGTTCCTGATGGAGCTGATGGAGACGAGACCCCCGACCTACTTCACCCACGCCTACCTCGTTAGCCCCTCATTTATTAGACACTAATGGAGGTTGTGAGTGCTCTGATGTCATGTGCTGGCATACAAAGAGAACATATCCTCTCTCTCTCTCTCTTGCTCTCTCTCCTCCTTCTTCTCATGAGCGTCACTATTTTGAGTGCCTCTGTCTGGGCTCATCTGGTCCTCTCTGGTCTGGAGGCCTCAGGCTGCTGAAGGCCAAGTATGATGATGACTGCTGGAAAAAGCTGGGAGAGGAGCCATCACAGTGCAGTGTACTGTGCCTCCTAAATCTGTGTTTCTGAGATCTGAGCTGCGCATGCCATTCACTGCAGTTTAACAAGGTCAGGTGCAAAGAAGAAGGATATCTGAGTATACTGTGGTCCATACAGACCTAGACAGCTTTGTTTTGACAGCTGCCAATTACATAAAAGTAAAAGTGCAAGGACATGGCAGGTTTAATATTTGTAAAGTATTACATCAGAAAAAGAAACTACAAGTGAGCTTGAATTTTGTCTAGCTTGTCTTGATGAGAAGTGCTATACATAATCTGGTGATTTAGTCAAGAATATTTTCGGACCTGAAAAATCCTTATACTGTAAAAAGTAAAAGATCCATGTTCATTTTCAAATGTTTTTCTTTTTATTTTTTGCTTTGAAACTGTGGAAGAACCCCTTATTTCTTGAAGGTTCCCTGAAGCACCTTTAGTGGTTGCTTTCAAATTGAAGAACATCCAAAATTTCCTTAAGCATCTTATACTTTGTCAGGGTTGTGTGTTTTTTTCTGTTGCAAATTAACTTTTTACGGTGTTAGGCTGGAATGATGTTTTTAATTTGACAGCAAAGTTCATTCAGTCCTGTTCTCACACAATGCTATAAGTTAATCTTAATTTTTATGTTCATACATAAAAGTTTTTTTTGTGACCTAGATTTTGTTGTTGATGTTTTTTAGGTGGTTAGATGATTCTCAGGTTGGGGTGTTCTTATAGCATTTTACACAGACCGTCTTAGTCCTGTTTTAAACAACCTTGAGGTCTTTTTTTTTTAACTTGCTTAGTTAATTTACATGTAATAATTTATTCAATGTTTTATGACTTTAAATAATAACTCATAATATTTTGTCATGTCTGCAGCACTACTTCTAATTGCTAACTAACTTTTAATAAGTATGATAATAATGTGTTATGAAGTTAAGTATATGTTATACACGTTTTTTCCACTTTAGTCCATAAATCATCACTTCTGTTGATGCATTGGCCATGGGTTTAATGGCTGGAGCTCCTTTCCTCCTTGTGATTTATAATGCAAGCTTGTTTTCATGAGTGTTCACTTTTTTCATTACAGTGTCAATCAGATATCAAGCTTCCTATGGCATCACTTGAAGCATCCTTATTCTTAAGCATGTTGTACCACTTTAATATACTGCACTTATTTCAGGTATTATACATCATGCATTTCATTAGGTATTAAAGCAACATTATGCAAGCTTTGGTATTTCTTGCTTCTGGGCACCCCCTACAGTCAGGAAGTGGAAATTGCACTTTGAACCAGCTCTCACAAAGGACACACTTTACACATGCAGTTCTGGACAAGCTGAGATATACTGAGCTGTCACTGAAAGGAAAAGAAGCATGTGGACTGAGGTAGTAGAGTAATATTACAGGATTCTTCTCAAATATGACTACACACAAAGTGTTATGCAGTTCTTGTGAGTATTGTCCTGCCTGCTTCACAAAAGTTTCACAGTGCAGTCTGTAGCTTTGAGTCCAGCAATGATAGAGACACTATACTTCATATTACAGTCAGTGGAGCATCACAATGATTTTGAAGTGCTGCTTTAATGATTATATGCATTATAGTTCTTCTCATTTCAGAAGGAGAGAAGAAATGATGAGTCAAAATATAACACAACAGAGCCATTCTCTGATTCAGTTTTGCTCTGCACTGTACAAATGTATTAAATCCACTGAAGAAATTACATGTTGTATCAAGATTGTCAATCATGCAATAACAATATACATCCAATAGCTACCTCTGCAGCTGATCATTTACTTTGTTCTGAGACAATGCAGCCATCCATCAAACGGTGGCGACAGACACACCTAAAATATTGCAGTAGAAGTCTGACATGGCCTCAAAGCTGTGTATTGCCTGGCCCAGCCACCCTACTCGATCCTTGGGCTCCTTTTCTTGAACTGTCCCCTACATGGGGGGTCTGACCCGGTGGTCTGCTTCGCTTCCATAGGGAGGCAGCTCCATGTAAACATAGCCCCAAGCACTGCTGCTTATCCACGCCTTCTTCCATTCCTATAATCCACACACACACACACACACACACACACACACACACACACACACACACAAATGCCCTCCAGCCCACATCCAGTGACCTGACTGGTTAGAGAGAAGAATCACTTCAATTTGATTCTCAGCCTTCTCTCCCCAGACCACTCCAACTCCCCCTGGGACACCCACTCTGACTGTTGTGCCTGCACATGTTTCCAGCCATTTGTCATAGTGAAGTGGTTTACCACCTCTTTTACAGTTCAGTTAACTCACTTTTATGTTTCTGTGAATCAGGGCTCATGTTCGTATTAAAAATATAAAAAATACGAAAAAAAATATTAATATGGAATCAGAATAGATAAACAACATTCATATAATGAATGTAAATAAATATCTGTCTGATAGATATTTGGCATTGACGGATGAAGCTTTGCTCCTCGGTTTGCAATGCAGAAATAAGCAGTGGGCAGGTTTGTTCCCACTTTATGTTCAGCATATTTTATTACTGTGTAGCTACAAATTAAACATCCTCATAATAACTATGGAACTACTGGTGGTATACGCAGCGCTACAGATGGAGTTAGCAGTACAGTCATTGTAATCACCCATGTATTAATATCAGTTTTTCTTTAAGCTTTTTAAGAGCTGTAACAGGAAGCATAGCAACAGTTCACATAAGTACAATTACCTGCGTCTTGTTTCTCATTTAAGAGCAGCACAAAAAAAACAGAAACTGGGATGTATGGTTTGATTACTCTCTCCACAAATTAATATTAAAATAAAATAACAAGTACAGAATGTGTAACATAAAGATTAAAGCAAAAAAGAAAGTCATGTGAAATTAAAAGATGAATCCAGTTGTAAGTTTTCTTCATTGTTACAGGGGTTCTGTAGCTGCTCTGGATATTGTGTATATAATTGTGGATGAATAGTCCAACAAAAATATAGAATTACTGTGTGAAATGTCACACACACACACACACACACACACACACACACACACACACACACACACACACACACACACACATTCATTCCATGTAATGTTAGAGCATTTCTAAACTTAGAATATTAATTTAAAATATATATACAAAATACATACAAAAATAAAAATATTTTAATATCAATATAAAAAACACTACTGTCCTCATCTCCAATACATTCAGTGTTTCCAAAATATATATATTTCCCACACTCCCTTGTGAAAGAGTATAACTCAACCAATGAATATGCTTCATCATAATAATGTCAATACTGTCACGTTTGCATTTTTCCAGGGCTACAGATCTCATGCTAAACTGCTTTAGCCAAAATGTTTGATGTGACTACTGTTGACTACTGTTGTGTACATACAGTGAGCAGCCAGTAGTCAGTTTGAGGTTTCACCCCAACTTTGAAAAGCTCTCACTGGGACAGTAAACTGACTCCAAATATGCCAATGATTATACAGTTGTTATTATTACTAGTGACAGTCCATCTGCTGCAGCGTCAGGCAGTTTGACCAGAGAACATAGGAAATGTGATGCTCAAGTACAACTTTAACCCTCTAAAGTTGAGACAAAAACATTGTGTTATTTTACTTTTATTTATTTGATAGTTTCATTAATTCAATGTGAAAAACATATTTGGACTGTCCTTTCATTGTTTCTTTTTAAATTAAGGGCATTAAAAAGAATTAATCCTGCTTATGCTGGAGTAACTGTCCCTACTATCCAGAAAAGGCTATTTTTGTGCATTTAATATCAGCAGTAATTTAATTTAAAGTAGCTGAAAGCATTCATTAGAGGGGGTGTCCACAAACATTTGTACAAATGGTTTATGTTAATGATGCAATAGAACGTTTCTTACATTTTCAGTAATTTTATTAGCAAAATGTTTTCAAATGGTATAACCAATTAAAGAAATCCACAAAATGCATTCTGAATGTATGCATGTACAGTCACAATGCATCCAGCAATAAATGCAATGATATTTATATATTTCTAGAGTGAGAAAAAATAAAACATGGACATATGTTTTCCATATTCTCTTGAACAAGATTTTAATCATAAAGAGTTAAAGGAGAAAAATGCCTTGAAAGTCTTGAAATATATTGCTGGTGACATTTCATTTTAGGTATGATTCTGAGAGTAGCTTTTAACTTTTTTGAATGCAAACTCTTCAGCCTTGCAATATGTAATTTAGAAGATGTCTAATGACTATGAACCTAGTCCAAGGTCTGCAGAGCTGTAGATAGTATTTATCTTAACCCATTCATGTCCTACATGTCATTTAGTATACAACAATCAGCCATAACATTAAAACTACTGATGTGAGATGATATGAAGAACCATTGATTATCTCACAAGAATGGCACCTGTCAGAGGTTGAATCTACATGTTAATACATGTACTCGATGTGTTGGAAGGTGAGCAGAAGAATCTAAGACACTTTGATGACTAAGTTAGAACATATCTAAAGCATCATACAGGTTTTGTGGGATGTTCCTAGTATGCAGTGGTCCCACTCACTCACTCACTCACTCACTCATTCACTCACTCACTCACTCACTCACTCACTCACTCACTCACTCACTCACTCACTCACTCACTCACTCACTCACTCACTCACTCACTCATTCACTCTCTGTACTGTCAGGCTTGATCAGAGGGAATCAAAAGGCTCTCTCTCCCTCACACAAAACAACCTTTAAAAAAATGTGGTGGGAAATAAACAATATGGTGAGATCAAGAGTGTTTCACACTAGGGATAAATATTTGCAAGAATGTGGCCATAACACGTGGAACACACATGGAAGGGAGAGAGTCCCTCAGCCACTACAATCAGGGCTCTCTATGATTTCTCCTTCTCACTTGCTCACTTGCACACACACAAACATATACATATAGAGTGAGGAAGACCAGAGGAATTGGGCTGTCATTAAGCATGATTTCTGCCTGCATACCATCAGGACATGTGAGGTTTCCCTGCTTCACTGTTCGGAAGTGAGCCTGTGTGTTTCCGGGGTTCAGCCTTTAATATAAATAACTAACTAACTGCACATAATGATGCTTTAAGTGGCATTTCCCCTTTCCCCCTTTGAACAGCTACTATGAAAGGATATTTAATTGCTTTCAAGCCTCAAAATGCACTTGAAAAATACAATATTGATGGCTAATTACTGGTTAAAGAGAATAATTTGAAATGTGCTGGCACAGACACTCAGTAGCACCCACAAACACAGCATATACACTGACATGCCAAAATTCATGAAATAGCAGTATGTAAATTAATTACAAAGTGGTCTTACCTAAGGGGATGGCTTCAGAAAGCCAATACCTATATAAGTTGTGAGGTGTCTTGTGAATGAAGCTAAACACTGTCCAGTGTGCTCATGGCAAGACAGCATAACTTATCGAGGCATAATGGTGGGTGCTAGATGAATGGAACATTCCATTTCTGAAGTTGTTTGGGCGTTTAACATTCCTCGAACTACAGTGTTACATGTGTACCGGGAATTCCATAAAAGGCATTACCACTCACAGTGGACAGGACAGTGGGTGGTAATGATCATGAACAGTGGCGTCTGGTTTGAATTGTCAGTGCAAACAGACAAGCAACTCTCACAAATATCATAACCACATTCACTACAGGAGGCCCCACATGCATATCCTGCAGGTCTATAGCTTCCATGGGGTATGGCAAAAGTCATAAGATATGGTAAGTAGTTCTTGTCCCATGGCCATGCCTATTACAGTGAAATAGTTAGAGGAACATCAAACCCCCAGTACTGGTTTGTGGAGCAATAGAACTTAATGTGGAGAGACTGAGCCCCATCCAATACAATTGGGATGAATTGGAGTTTGTGGTGTTTGTAATGAAGAACCAATTATCTCACACCAGTACTTGATTTCAAAGAGGCTCCTGTGGATGTATATGTAATCATCATATCCACAGTAAAGTTCTAGTAGCTAAGATAACAGAAGAGTAGACGTGGTTTCTGAAGCAAAGGGTTACCAGTTCTACCAAACCTACTGAATTCATATCAGATCTAGTGACTAAAGGACACTGATCTCAGACTTAGACATCTTTTGCTTTTGTAAACATAGTGAATTATCATGCATACAATAATAAGAAGATAGTAAACTTTGTACTTGTTCTGGAACAATATAGGCTGTAGCATTCAATCAGTGTAATGATTGATTCAAGGGCTTAGAATTAGAATGGAATTATTATTGAATTGTTCCCTGAAATGATTTGATTCCCTCCAAACCAAAAAATTCTCTGACCTATCAACATCTCATTAACCTAGAGGTGCAGAAAGGGTTAAATCATCTTCTCAACTCAGTCCTGCCTCCACATATAGTCAGTTTGATTGGCTGTGCCTTTCAGTGCTGTCACTGAGACTCTTTAGCTCTGTTTAGTTAACATTCCTGGTTTTGTTTGGTTTTGGTTTGGCCCAAATTGGGCTTGTTTGAAAATGCAGTTGTGGGTGAAAATTCAAAGGTGCAGGGTTTTTTTTTATTTTGCTAATTTACCCTGGCTGCCAAAATGCTTTCATTACAAACAGAACAAAAATGAAAATTATTTTTTTGGTGACGTGTTACTGATGCTGTTTTAAACAGTTAATGAGAGTTTGGAAAGACAACAATAAATAGCAAACAGACAAATCTGTACAAAGCTTGAAATTCAGTGACAATAGTAAGCAGATGTGAAGAACTAATAACTGAAAACATTTTTTCATGTAACCAGAAATTCTAATGATCAGAAATTGATCAGAAAATGTAAAGAAAAAAATGTGAACCAACAAAGAGGATTGGAGGATTGAAGATAATACAGGAGAGGAAAAAACAGAAATTAGTCAAATTTAGTTTTTAGTCTTGTGCTACTATTAAATGCTGTTGACTGGGAATTGAAATTATTGTAAAATATAATAAGATTTTAACATTAACAAATATAATATAAATATAAATATTTTAATATAATAAACAATAATGATAATAACACTAATAACAACACTGTAAGCAAAATGTGTAAAAAAGTGTGAAATATATTATAAAAAAACAAACAAGATTGGCAGAAGAGTTAAGGTACTACACTGGTAGTTCTTATGAAACGTATAGTTTGAATGTTTTCTTCAGACTCTGTGACCCCTATATTAAATGTGATTTTGGGTATAGCTTCTGTAGGGTGGATTTTAGACAGACTTTGGGCTGGATTCTTTTTTTTGCTTCACCAGGCCACCATTTTTTCAATCATATACATCACTTACTGTGCAAGACTCAGCAATGTGGGTGACATGGTTGTCAAAAGAAAGTGGAAGATAAGGAGCTATTTTTCAAAGAAATGTGTAAGTCACTTAAAGACAAGTATGCTAATGAAATGAGTTATCATTCACTCATATCATTATCCTAATAACGTTAATGACAATGTTAAGCTTTGGTGCACTAAAATCATCTGTAACTATTGTTTGATTGTTACTTTGTTGGTTTTGTGAAGATTATGCAGCTCTATCTACTTCTATTATTATTGATGTATGAGGCCCATGGCTGAAGTGAACTGAAGTCTAAACTGTTCTTTGCCACTCATTAGTTTAACATAAATTAATCATTATAAAATTCATGAATTAAATTATGAATTGAGATTCATAGGTCCCCACCAATGTTACGAGTAAATCTAAGACCATGGGTTGATTTTTTTAACCCTCTTTGGTCTAGGGCTACTGTTATGATTTTTGTTTTATGATTTTTTATGATGTTTGTAAATTTGCATTTAAAGGCATTTATGTTTAACATAATACCCACATCCATTATGTCAAAATTTACAGAACAGTTCCAGATTTCTCTGCAATTAGGCCTGTGAGACCAAGAGCACTATGTGTAGAGATAATCTCGGTAAGTCCTTAGTGAGTTCCTGGCTGTGCACTGGTCATTTTCACACAAAACATAGACACACCGTGATTTCTCCAAAAACAGAGAGGGAAGTAATAAACACTGGCACTGGCACATGATTACACCTGCCAGTGTCCATCACCATGTTTTACCATGATTTACCATGATTTACCATGTTTTACCATGATTTACCATGTACTACGCTTTATGATTTTCTGAACATTATGAACATTTTGTCTTGAAACTAAAACTGACCTGGTGTGACATCTGGTCTTCTGGATACAGCAAACACACACAATGTGCGAGTTGGTCAAACACTGTTTATCGCATAGTGTCTTGCTTTTATATTGTTGCATATTGTTTTCTGCCTAGCTTTTATGATGATGCCACTAAATTAGGGAGTCTGGTCTTTGCTTTTCCAACCTTTACTGCACATTCCTTTCTGTTAGATTCCATATAGTACATAATCGTTTACTGTACTGCAGCCTATTATTAAAATCAAGCAAAAAAGAGACACAAATATAAAATAGAAACATACAACAAAGAGTATGTAAACAGACATCCAATAAATTATGTGCAGTGCCAGTGGTACTATTAAGCATCAGTAGAGTAAAGTAGCAAATACAAGTTAAATAGAAGCATAATTTATATGTATGTAAACTGCAACAGCAAGTTAAAGTGCACGTGTGCACTGACTATAATAAGGTGGGTCTTATGGAGGATTATTCAGCTGGCTGAGTTTTTTTTTTTTTAAATATGCTGGTCTCTGAAATGCGTGCAGTAGGATAATCAGAGTTTTAAAGTGTTGTAGTATCAGTGAAATTCTTTTTCAATCTCTTTCCTGCTCACTCACTCGCTCACAGTGTAGTTGTATGTTCTTCCACCATAACCTTACAGGTAGTTTACATATTTGCATTACATACCATAGTATGCTTGCATACTATGAAATGTATTGCTGTCAGACAGATGAATCCATCAGTTAGTCACATTGAGGGGCAGAAGAAGTTTCTTATCCTTTCAATGTGCAATCAAAATGGTAGACCCAAGAGTCAGGAAGTACTTGAACCATATTTCTGAACAGCATTATTAATAGAAATATTAATAGAAAAAATGTAAATTGGATTTTTCCAATTCTCAAAGCTGCTCAAGTGATAGAAAGTACAAAAGCATGAGGACCAGAGCCAAATGGTTCTGAGACAGGTTCTTCCCCCAAGCCACCAGGCTGCTAATCAGTCAGTAGCACAATATTCCAGTCCACAGCTAGTCACAACCCTTCTCACCTGTCTCATCACACATCACACCTTCACACCACATAAACTTTATCTGCACCTCCACTGTACTCACTACTGAAGCAGCAATTAGCTGCTCAGTTATACTACACCCGCCACCCCCACTCCACCCAGCAAAGACTGTCTCCCTTTACAGCCATTAAAGACTTTCTCCCACTGCACCCACCAAAGACTGTCTCCCACTTGACTTCTCCCACTACAGCCGCATTGAATTCTGTACACAGTGCAAATGTAAATAGCATGCAAACATTCTTTTATATAAAATTTCTACATGCACAGTATTTCTACAGTGCAATAATGTATGTTTCAGTACAATAATGTATGTATAATGTATCCATTTATATTACATATATGTATATATTTTTTATTTTCATTTTCTTCTCTTGTGTTTTTTTTTTTGTCCAAACGTTTTACTACTGAGAGGGACTGAAGTTTTTCATTCACCCTTACATTCACCCTGTGTTATGTGATGTGACAATAAACTTGATTTGATTTGAAATTTAGTAGAAAGTCAGATAAACAATGTTTTAATACACTTGATTTGAGAAGAAACAATGCATGAGCAGATGTCCCAATACTTTTGTCCATACTCTGCGTAATACTGCATCTAGTCTTTGTATGAATGAGCATTCGTATGTTGAGTGTTACCGTTGTTCATCACTGTGTGGGTGTCTTTTAAGTAGGTTTGTATATTGGTGTGTTCATGTTTGACAATTTGCATGTGTTAGTACATTTGTGAAAACTACAGCATTGGAGATGCATGTGTGTGTATATGTGTGTATCTGTGCATGTGTGTGTGCGTATGTGTGGTACCAAATGTTGAGCAGTGTAATCCTGTTTGCATTAAGCAGAGATCCCAGCTGCCATGGTCAAGTGCTAAACTTCGCCACTACCTTATAAGGCCTGCCGTCTGCTCAGAGACCTGACAGAGGGACGCACTGTACACACCCAGCCTGGGCGGTCTGTCCTTCATACTCTCTGTCCCCTCTCTCTCTCTCTCTCTCTCTCTCTCTCTCTCTCTCTCTCTCTCTCTCTCATATATTCTCTCTCTGGTCCAAATGTTTCTCATCAGCTCAGAGCTGTGTGCTAAGGCTCAGAATAAAGTTTGTGTGTCAGGTCACACAGACCCAGAGAGCAGTGCATTCTGAGTGATCTTATTCTGTTCCCTGCAGAGATTCTTCACTGCTCACACCTCACTACTACAAGATCTGCACTCAAAAATCATATTCATTATTCAAATATGTTATATATTATTGTACAATAATCTTCATCTACAGTTTTGCTGTTTTCACTTTTTGATATAGTGAGAATGGTGAAAACTTGATATGCCACTTCTATTAATCAAAACCCAAAGTCTTACCCAAAACCTGACCCTAATCCTGGCCCTAATCCTAACGTTAACCTCAGCCCAAAACCTAATCCTAAACCTAATCCTGGCTCTAATACAAATCCTAACCTCAAATCAAAACCTAACCCTAACCCACCAACAAAACCCCCTTAATCTTATCCTAATCCATTTAAGCTCCAGTTACAGACTGATGTCAGTAGAAAGTCTATACCAGATTGTTGAGGATGTTGAGATGATCATGGTTACGTATAGTGAAAATCTACAGATATGAATTTAGACTCACAACTGAAGTCAACAGGTTATAAACACATTTTATTTATCCAGTTAATTTAAGGCCCATGGCTTCACTGCTGATAAATCATAGATAGCTTTAATTTATACAGGACTGCTCTAAAGTGTCACCAGATTTAATACAAATTTTTCCTAATGCAAGGTTTTTGCTTAAGTTTTTTTCTTATTTTTCTTATCATATATAAATACCACATTATGTATACATTTTGAGAAGGCTTTAGAAGCCACTGTTTCACTGGGTGACATTTTTGAGATACTACAGCACAACTACCAGAGTTCAAGCATCTCAGCTAGCTAATTGCACCTGTTGTAGGTCATATCCTCATATGTTTCAATGACACAAACATTTTTTATAATTTTTCTCCCTCTAAACTGTCTTTCCTTCTCCAGTGTCTAACCTTAACCTGTTATCGCTGCCTTGGTGTCTGTTTATTACAGACTACTATTTTGAAATATCTTTTACTGGCTAACAGCTTAATGTTGCCTCTAATGTCCAGTGCTCTGGCTGATGGTAAACAGATAACCGTTACTGATGTACTAAAAGTAACAAGCTAAACTATAGAATTTACTATAAATGGAGCACTTTTAACAGGTTCCTCAGTGAGTGCTTCGCTGAGAGGGTCAAACTTGCTTTACATGCAAATTGTGGGAGAGGGGTGTATTGGCCCTAGTTAAGCAATATCCTTAGGTGTGTGGCATTCACCCTGTGGTCTCTGGGTACCTGTTTTACACAGAAGATTCTAAGAGAAACTCTTAAACTATTAATTCAAAAAGAGTTCTGATTATATAGTGGGATGAAGAGTCGAAGAGTAAGATGCAAACATGTTGTGCCTATTCAGTCAAAATTCTGTGCTGACACATTGATTATATAATAAAAGTAGCTGTGGATGAGTCAGCCTGGGTTTACTCCCTAGGCAGCCCAGATTAACCACAGATGTACCAACTCAAGGTTCATGACAACTAGCAGCTATTGTAAAACAGACAGCAACATCTGTAACAAACATTTCAGACAGTAACATCTGCTCAATATACACCAAGTATATTAAAACCACTGACTAGTGAAGTGAATAGCTTTTGTTTATTTGGTTCCAAAGGCACCTGTCAAAAGGTGGCTCTACATATTATTCAGCAAGAGAACAGACATTTCTTAAAGTTGGTGTGTGGGAGGCTGAGTGTAAGAATTTGAGACACTTTGACAAGAACCAAACTGTGATGTCTGTGACCAAACTGGGTCAGAACAAAAACATTAGGCAGGTCTTGTTGGTTGTTCCCAGTATGCAATGGACAGTACCTACCAAAAGTGCTCCAAAGAAAGACAACAAGTCAACTGATGACAGGGTCGTGGGCATCCAAGGCACATTAATGCTCACTGAGGCCTCATCTCACAACTTCCATGACTTAAAAGATCTCATAGGAACTTTTCTAGGCTAGCTGTTTTTAATAGCATTACTTTATATATTTTTGTTTAATAATGCTCAATTACATAGTCTGATAATATGTGTAACTTTTTGGTTATCATATTTAAAGTGAGTGGATTTGGTTGTGTGTGTCTCAGTCACACATACAAAAAATATATATTTAAAACATCCATTTTTGGGGGGTTTGAGCAATGTTATTCATCTCTTGAGAGGAGACAGAACTGGTTTATTAGTAGGGGTATGGGGATGAGGATACTGTGGAGGTTAATTGGTAGGGGTATGGGAATGTTTGAAGAGCAAAAGTCCCCTGCTGAAAAAAATCATACCCTGCTTTCCTCAAGATGATCAAGATTGTTAATGGTTTAGCTGGTCTATTTGAGACTGGAAGTCACTGCACATTTAAATATTTTGACAGAAGCATAGGCTCCATCATAGTGTGGGCATCCATCATCAGCCAGTCCATATTGTTCTCCAATATTGGCCACCTGGGTGTAACGCTTTGTTACCCTCATTTGTTTAGCCATCGATTTTAGTAAATTGGGAATTCCTTGGAATTTCCTCTAATTGATAGGCTAAAGGAGAGAGAGAAATTGAGCAATATTCAGAAGTATTTGGACCAGCCGATGGTCCAAAAGTGTCAGGACCTGGCACTACATTAATTCAGACTAATATAATATTAGTATTATAGAATATAAAATGGTTTATTTTACATTACAAGTGTATTAATTAGAGTAGTATGTAAAGTATAGAAGTGTGTAATTTGCCTTTTTGTCTCTGTAATACTCACAGTAGATAATTCACAGTTCTAGAAACCCTCTCCAAACCCCGAGGCTTTGCAGTAATTTGATGATATGCAGCAGAGCTGTCCTCAGCACCCCCTCATCAACCCCCCTAACCATGTGCTGAGTGGACCCCCACTGGGCTGAGTGTTTAATGACAGGGCTCTGACTTTCCTGATGAGGGCCTGAGTGAGGGGACTAATTAGGGTGTGTGTTCTCTGGATTGGCCTTATCCTCCTCATCCTCTCAGCCAATACATCAGGCCTTGGCTCAAGACATGCCAGCTACCAACCTTATCACACAACACTCAGTAACACTGATAGACTGCAGCTCTGCTGTTGGCTCACATCTGCAGGGGCCTGTGGAGGGGGAATGTTGAGCGGTGGGAGGCACAGGTCAAATGCTGAGGTGGTGCTGGTGGCCTTCTGACACCCTCCTATAAAGTGATAAGGGGCCCTGATAAGATGGATAAGAAATTTGAACAGTACAATGGCTACAAATGACTGAGCAAGCTGAGGACTAATAACAGGAAAAGGAATGTATAAATTACAGGGATTTCTACAGTTTCACAAAGTGGAGGTTTGTACTTGCTTTTGTATAATTGCATCAGAATACAATATGATAAAATACACCAATGTGAAGTAAATAACATCAATAATAACTGCAAAACAAGCATAAACTGCAAGTGTGTTGTGATCAATGCACATCTTCTGAAAATTAATCAGAAGTTTTGTTTGTCCAAAAGCATTTTGCTAAATGGTGGAAATCAAATATTTTTGGCTAATAGATCTGAGTCCACAAGCTTTTGGCCAAAATGTAAGTATGGGGTAGCTAAGTATTTGCTAAGCGATTGCAAGTTGGTTGCTATGGTATCCCAGGTTGTTGATATGGTATCCCAGGTTGTTGCTCTGGAATTGCAAAATATATTTTTATATTATATTTTATAGTTTTATATACAGTGTATATAAGTGTTTGCTAAATTGTTTTAGGTGGCTGCTATGGTTTACCAGGTGCTTGGTATGGTGTTGCTAAGTGATTGCCAGGTGGTTATTGTGGTCCTGAGGATAACTGAGGATATTCTGGTGTTAGTGTCTCCTCCACAAAATAGTTACATGTTTGGATGAATTGTTTATGTTTAGAGTACTGAACTACAGCCACAGGTACTCTTAGGAAGGTTTGGATATGCTATATGATGTCCCACAACACTTTTTGTGTTCACTGTTGTTCAGGTGATATTCTGCTGTCCTTCCAATCATTGTGACACCCGCTAAACTCAACACAAAGTGATAGTCATTAAGATTTGGTTTAAGATTAAGATTGAAAAAGTGATAATAGATTGTGTCTATGGGCTGGTGTGACCATTCCTGCAATGTCTAATATGTAAAAAGACAGTAGCTAGACATTTTCATATACCTATACATAGTGTACATGCCTAAAAATTGTTCTTTTCTTGAATATCAATAACCAGAATTTTTATTTATTTATTTATTTATTTGTATGTTTATTACAATATTTGGTAATAATTGGTATTGATATTATTTCATGCTGTAAGGCTCTGATTGGGTCTGCTGCTGGGTCTCCTAGTCCATGTCTATGATTCAGTTTCAGCATAGTTTAGGCACCATGGAATTCTTTAAATTAGAGTCTGAAATCAATTAAACAGTCAACATTCATAACAGGGATTTTAAATTTACTTTGAATCCTGAATTAGAATCTTTATTGGGACAATTCCATGTTAGACACCCCTGTTACCTTTAAACTCTTAAACATACACAGATATTCAGTAGTTGTTTATGTTTCCTATTTCTTCTTATCTTTTCAAATAGAATTGTATCCCCTTTAGTAATTAGCAAATAATAAAATACATTTAAAATATTACTCATTCATTGTTTTTTTCTGACATCAAGGGTATAAAAAGTAACTGTTGCTACTGCCCAGGGAAAGCTTTCTACTAGAGCATTGCTGTGAGGATTTGATTGCATTTAATAACAAGAGCATTAGTAAGGTCAGGATGTTGGATTATCACCATCTGACCTCATCCTCAACTCCCCAGCTCATCCTTAAAGGATAGATGGAATCCTAATTCCAGAGCACACTGTTCCACTGGTCAACAGCTCTATGCAGGAGGCTTTATAGCCCTCTAGCTCATGTATGTTATTACAAATGATGCCTAAGCATGTTTGTATATCTGCCCCGTGAGTCCCTTTCTCCTATCTGCAGTACTTCTCCAGGGACTAGATAAGCCGTATGTGCATTTGCACATCTGTGTCAGTACTATAATTTTACATCTAAACATAAGAACAGGTGTGTGTGATATGTGTGTATGTGTGTAGAGAGAGAGAGAGAGAGAGGAGAGAGAGAAAGAGAGAGAGAGAGAGAGAGAGAGAGAGAGAGTACCATGGCTGGTATAAGTGGGATGTCTGCTCATCCCTCCCAATCTCACAGTGTCTCCAGGGGACTAATGCTGCCTAACTGTTGACCAGAGATGGGGTATCAGTCCATTGCTATTCTCTCTCTCTCTCTCTCTCTCTCTCTCTCTCTCTCTCTCTCTCTCTCTCACTCCTCTGTATCTTTCTCACTCCCACACACATCAGCTCTAACTCCAGCTGCCAGCACAACACATGTTACAGCAGTGTCATAAGCTTTCAAAGAGGAAAAGATTTCATCAGCCCCATCAGCTGACCACTTGCTTCTCACTGTGATTGGTTCCTTCACCATGTGTTTAGGGATTACACTTTATGAAGCTTAGTTTTACCGGAGACTGTTTGCAAACACAGTTTCCCACATGACTAATGCTTAAAGTAACTTTAGCCACTATATACCCCAATTGTCTGTCTCTCATGCAACCAAAAATTCCCCATGCTGGATTTCTACAGACCAAAAGGAAATGAAGTGGTAATAGGGCTGTAATAATGCACCGTTTTAGGGGAAGGACACAGTGGTCTCTCATTCTCTGTGCGAGGCGAGGCAACGTTTGTGATGGCCAGTGCCCTGATATGTGAGATTAAGGGAGTTTAATGAACCCATGGGGCCTGTGCAGGCTTTCTAATGGCCCATTTTTATCATCCTACGACTTCCTCCAGCTCTCCCTCCAGGGAGGGGGGCTCCGCAGTCCTGTTGGAGCCCAGTGATAAAAGCCTTGGCCTGGTTTCACAGGCTGCTGGGAATGGCCTGAGCCTCAAAGTTTTTCTACTCTAAAAAGCAGCTACTGTCAGCATGCTCTGACCCACAGCCTCTGAAAGCTCTAGAGGTACACTAGGGAGAAAGAGGTACATTGGATGTGAATATATGAAGTCCTTTCATATATGGAGAAGATGTGGTGGAAATTGAATGGCTGTCCTGCTTGTCAGTGAGTTTACCATGTGTCTTCATTAACATTCCCAACTAAGGCCTCCTTGTGTTCAGTAAAGATACCAACAGTTCATAATTATGTTAATGACACATTCTTAGTAAAAGAAGAGTCAGTGCAAGAACACAGGCAGAAGATGTTCAGGCCACACTCACACTGTGAAGGCGAACAACTACACTTTCCGTTGATTTGTTCGGCAGACTTCTCATTACAGTTTTTAACTAAAATGCTGATTTAAGGTTTTACAAGATTCTAAGATGCAAAACACAGCCAAGAAGTGATCAACAGACAGGAGGCCTCCTACGACCTGTATTTTTCACAGTTAGCATTAATTTTACAATACCGAGAATAACTGGATATTACTGTTAAATGGGACTTCTTGGGATCTTGATAGCATACATCTATGTGTGTTTCAGAGTCTAATAATAGTATTAGTAATGTGTAATAGTGCAACAGTGCAGCTATTCTTGAAGATATACCATTTTACAATAGCAAGATGGCAAGAGATATGGTTAGAAGGGCTAAATGCAGCATAATAGTAGGCTATACGCTGGGCATTTTGATCACAGTAATTACAGTAATTAGGTTATCCTATGTGGTGACTCTTTAAAATAAATCATGATCAAAGTCAGAACAAATGACAGGTGGCTTTTCACTCTGTGAAATCATATTCCATACTGAGGGTATATTTGTATCTGGCCCTTTTTACAGGTGGAAGCCTGGTGTAGACATTTTGTTTTGAAGCTATTTTAGGACAAAGTAATCCATAAGTTCAAATCTAATATCTTTTACACTTGTGTACAATTGTGGAAAGTTTTGCCCACAATAGATTGACATAGACAGAGATATTGAGTTTTCAATATTTTTGAATTTAGAGTTGTAGCAGAAAGTTAATAATTATTAGGGTCAATAGTTCTGCTGCTTCATGCCAATGATGCTTTGTGTTCTTGTTGTAACGATCACTGAAATAATAAGATGACAACTAAGAGTGTCAATCAGTATTTTGGGCTTGGTGGATAGCATGTTCAACTCTCTGTGCTGGGGTTTTGGGTTGAGGCCCTCCAGGTGGACAGTTATTTCTGGTAGAGAGTATGCTGTGCTTGATTGGCTGCCACGTCTTTGTGTGTTGGCTGAGTACTGATTGTGATGGTGAAGAGTGCTGATTGTGTCCTTGGGTATCTAGAAAAATAACCTCATGAATGAATTTAAATGTAATCTCATGAATCCATTCATTTTTATAGGTCTTCTTTTGTCCTTCACTGTACTTTATTATATTGTCATAGCGGTTTCGTATAATTAGCTTATTTTGAATTTCTACTTCCCACACATTCTTTACTGCTTTTACAGTGATTGTGTTGACCATGACATCACCTGAATTCTTCCTCATTTCACTTCATCAGAGCTTACTTGGGCTTCTCAACCAAAACAACCAAAACATAAGGAACAAACCCAATTAAACACTTCCAAAAAGTTGCAAAAAACAGTGAAGATAATTGTCACTGGACTTCAATGACATATCACAGTCACACATTATTTGGCCGGCCCTGTTTTGTTTTAACAGTCTTTTTGACCTCTCTGAAACTCCAATGAGTGGGTGGTGTTGTGCTTTAGCTCTGAAGAAGTATCTCTGGAGAATACTTCAGTCAGAGGTTTTCGGGGAAATGTGTCGCTAGGAGGCTGCTGTGAAAAAACAGGAAATATACATACATTTCTCCAGCTTTGGCCCCACATGAGAGGCTTCGTCTGTCTCAGCACATTGGCATGTTGGGCCCATCAGAGAAGCAGAGATGATCAGGCACAGCCTCTTTACAAGCCGCTCCAAAGAATCCATGTCCTGCTTCCCACGACGCATGGACCAGCGTCATAACCTCAGCAGAATGCAGGAAGGAGGCGGAGAGGGAGAGTGGTGTGTGTGAGAGAGAGAAAAAGAGAGCAACCGACTGAGACAGAAGGAGAGGCTACCAGGAAGACTTGATTTGATGGGAGTGTGAGATGGGTGGATAGAGGGATGACCCCTCGGGAGAGCTGGGAGATCTCTGGCCCTTTTGGAAATGTTGTGGTGTATCCGGCCCAGTACTGCACAGTGACAGCTGGAGCGATGACTCTGTTCTCCAGTGATTGTGCTCTCCAGGGCAAGATCAGCACTACCAGGAAGTGTTAATGTTGACCAAAAAACACTGAAAAGTCAGCAGCCATTACTCAACAACTGTCTTGTCCACCCTTTTGATGTGTTGGCTCTAAAAATATTACTCGTACCACATAAACTTGTCATAAATATGGCCTTCAGAGCTGCACTTTATGTATGAGCCCATGTCTTCAACCTGACCTTTCTCACATGATCTTGAATTTCTGTTTCTCTTTAGCAAGTTGACCTCCTGCGTCTTCTTTCAAAGGACCAGGCGATAAGTATTCAGGATTCACATCGCATTCACATGACTCTCTCTATATCATCTCCATGATCCTTCAGTAGAGCGACACTCTGGCTCTTCCATCAGAGTGTGGGATCATTAATCTTCAGCAGATTCTTCTGTAGAGTGTGGTGAAAGCTGTGATGGTCATTTGAAAGTCTCTAATACTGACTCACTTTTAAACTTCTCATGTGTTGACATCTCAGATCAGGCTCAGATCAGGCCTAACTATATATGAAAACTCCAACTTTGAAGATTGCCAACAAAACATTGAAAGGAGACTGCCTCAGATCAGGGGCAAATCAGTGTTCGCTTACCACTGGCTCAGTTGCTATGTGTAAACTACCGAAAGACGTGATCCATATAGACCTGTTGGCAACTTTCAATCTGATAATGTGAAAAGTGACTTTAAGTGCAACAACTAACTATAGCCAATGAGAGGACAAAACATGGGGTGTGGAGTCAGCTCTGTCAATGTGCTCATATGGAGCTCACATGGCTCAGAGTGGGTTTGTACATGTGTTGTTTCTGGGACCCTGGGCTTCTCAAACAGGGTCCATCATTATAGTCCACCTTAATCTCACATGGCCCTCTGTGTACTGTACAACCCAGATGGGGTCATTTTCAACCCATCCTGGTCTCATCAGGGACATTGGTGGGCATCCATATGTGGGGCCAACATGGAAACTGTGGACAAAATGTTCAGGTTTCCTGTTGGGCTACCTATTGATACCCCACATGTACATGTTATCTGGGAACAAGCATGGTTTGTTTTTACTACCATTTTGAAGGGAAAAAAACAAAACAAAATTGTGCATGACATCACACCAGTTCTCTGTTCTGTGACACAGTGTGTTGTGGTGAGCAGACTCATCATAGGTTCCTCTTGGTGAAAGATCTTATAATTTGTGACCCAATTTCACTGATCAGTTGTGTTGTGTAGAAACCACTAAAGGATTCCCAATTACAAGACAAATGTGTTGTATGAACAAGGATTACAAGGATCTGACAACACTGGTGTATGGAGAAAGGTGTGGAATGGTCTGTAATTATAAAGTCTGTAATGCTGACTCTTTCACTGCTCATGTGTTGATGTCTCTGAACTCAGGCCTGTGCATGAAATAACTGCCTTCAACTTAGATTTAATAAGGTCTAATGTGCGTGTGTGGGTTGCTATGAGTTCCAAAGGCATACATCACTGACATTGCTCAATATCAAATCCGCATGCTGATACATAGTGAAGGTAGCTGCTTTAGCTACCTGATATATAGACAGGGCACAGCAGTAATGTCACTGTGTTAAATTGGACTGGTGCATGTTTAACTACATGCACATAGAATTATTTTGTCCATGAATCAATTCATATGAATTAATCAACATTTAGTTCAATCAAATTTTTCACCCCTTACAGTTATCTACAATTATTAATACAGTTATCTAAGAATGCTGAATTCTGTACATTGGTAAAAAGTGTGCATTTAACAATTTTATTTATACTTATTGTATTTAGTTTTCATTTGGGATGAAAGGAGTTTCTGTATTTTAAAATTAACGGGTTAATTTGCCACAAAATAAGAGGGTTGCAGAGATATTTTCAACACTATGGAAAAAAATACAGTATGGAGATACTTTTCATTAAAGCATTCAATAACAGAATTGCAAATCATGAAGTTCAAAGTTCGAAAATTATTTGTCACACACCTAATCATACACAGCTATACACAGCCAGACAGTTGTTTGTGGAATTGTGGAAAAGTGGAATTTTAACACGATTTTGAAGGGACTATAATCTCCCACAAAATTTATAGTAAACATCATAGCTCACAACATGAACTGAATGTGGACCAGAATACAAATGAGAATCGTGTTACTAAGCATGAAGCATGAAGCGAATTGTGCTGATGATGTTTGCTCATATAGCTGCTAGCTAAGCCAGTGATATTTACAAGCCACTGGACGCTTTGAAGTTCAGATGTTTTCCCATGTAACATTTGTTAATTAATGGGAGGATTACGTTTGTAAGCAACATAATCAAAATTATTCAATGAACAGCACAGAGGTTTACTAACTTTACTTCAGAATTTAATTCAGTATGTGTGTGCGTGCAGAGCTTAAAACACAACTCAGGCACTTACATATTTTTTTATGTAATTTGTGCGGACACACATTGCTGATGAGGAAGTGTCTCTGTTTTTCTACTGCTACTTAGTAAACTATCCCTATATAGCACAAAACTAATGAGGAAACTGGGACCTATTTTGGCTACAGCCCTGCATTAGTAACACCCAACCAATGACATAGGCAAGATTTGCTATCACTGTCAAAAACAAATTCTCTTAATATGGCTTTAGTTGTTGAAGTCATTAGACAATATTATTCCTTAGTATTCCTTATATGACTATGTTGAAAGCGTTATTTCATCATATAGTACACCCCATAAAGTAATTGAGATATAGAGAGCTGACCCATACACTTAATATTCTGAACTATATGATGTTTTTGTTTCTAAAGGTCCATTTTGACCTTTTGTGGATTTGAATTATAGTGTCATGAGTGTAATTTAATTATCTTATAAAGTTACCACATAGTTTAATATATTATATAATGGAATATGATGGTATATAAAACTTGTAATTCAATGGGACTGCATGGGAAATTACTTCCTGGCACACGTTTTCAAGTCTGTGTAGGGTCCAATTGAGACAAGCTCAGTGTTGAATGAATTCTATTAGGGTCCAAATTACCTTTAATAATAAAAGAGCAGGCAATTACATTAGCTATTAAGGCAGCGTAGAGGTGAGGGTGTGCGTGTGTGAAGGGCAGAGGCTAACATATGGCTCAGCTCAGCGCAAGACCTCCTTAATAAAGCTAACATTGTCATGACTGATGTATGGCGAGGCTGTAGTGGGCACTGAAAGATTCATTTGTCTTCTCAATTAAAGCAGAGAGAGCCAGAAAGCACAGGCCTAAGTCAGGAAAAAGGGGGGAGGGCCTGTGCGGTCCATACTCTTCAACGTGTTAGAGGAGATCAGGGTTTGGATGAAGGCCAGCCATAGCCTGAGAGCTGGATTTGGACCATCTCTTTCTGTATTAATTCCACTATTCCTTTCTTTCTGCCATTTGCAGAACAGCCAGGAACCCTTTCCCTTGAGGAGGATGCCAGCTTTCATGAGGAGAATCCAGCACCAGCAATCAGGGAGCAGACTGCATCAGCTAACTCCCTCTGTAGCCCTGCAATGCACAAATATGCACACACACCCCCTAACACACATACTAAGTCTCCTTATCAGACAAAACATCATGCGTCATCATGCCTTACATTTTCCTCAAGCGAGCTACTTTAGACTTCAGCATGCCTCAGCACTACAAATCCACAGATATGAAGGGGTGGGAATAAATCAAGGGAAATTGAGGCCTTAGAGTAATCTTTACCCTTTGGCATTGTTTTCAGATTCCTACTTAGTACAATTTCATTATCTACAAAGAGGGCTCTTTGAACACCAGCAACTGTTATCAGACTAAATGGTGGCTGTTAAAGGGAGTTTTTATCTCACATCACTCTTTTTGTCTCAAATGACTTAACAGACAGTCAGTACCATAAGTAGTTGAACAGTGTCACATGTTTAGTCATTTTGTCTGTGGACACCACCACAGATTTTAAATTAGGCAGTCAAGATGAGATTGAAATGTAGACTTTTACAGACCTTTAAATAAAAAAAGAAGTGTTTTTATAGCCTCAGATCTAATGTTGGTAACAGTCTCAGAGGTAATGTCCCCAAGTCTAGTACTAGTGTCCTTGATCTAAGATAAAGAAGTCATCTTGGTCTTGTCTCTTGTCTAAACCTTATTTGGTATTTTCTCAGTCTTGGGGTGAAGTGGGCTCAGAAATTATTGTTGAGGCATGCCAAAATGTCTTTCTGAGGTAAAGTTAATTAGAAGCCAACCTTTGTTGTTTATTATTATTGAAAATCAACAGTCCCTTCAAACAGAATAAATCAGTCATTTTACTACAGCCGAAAGCTGCACTCTCGTTGGATAACAGGCAAAACAATTAATTGCTCAACTCATTTAGCATTCAAAGGCATTCAGGGCTGAGGCAGTCTGATGGTAATGGAAAAAGCCTTGATTAAGGTACTTAACTCCCTAGCTGCTTCCCAGGCACCATGGATAGGGCTGCCCACCACTCCTGACATGTGTGCTGACTAAATCCTAGTGTGTGAATTCAGTTGTGAGTATGAATGTTTCACTGCATGGTTGGGTTAAATGCAGAGGAAATGTGTTTAATTTTACATTTAATCAATGAACACATTTGATAAATAATAATAGTCTGATGATACATCTGGAATTACGTTAATTGTGACCATGTCTGTAAAATCTGAAATTGTACCTTAAACTATTTTAGAAGGGATACAGAATCATCTCAATCAAAGTTTATTTAAATATAACTTTTTTTTTTTTTTTTTTTTTTTACAACAGAAACATTGTCACAAAGCAGCTTTACAGAGATCTCTGTGTGTACACGTCACTCTTTGAGCGGCACAGTGAGATGTTTCCCTGAGCTTTTTAGCAGCTGATCGACAACTACTTTGCTGTTAGGTCTGAAATCTGACAGAACAATGAAATGTGGACAAGGACATTTTTTCTTACAAAAGCAGTGTTGCTGTGTGGCCAATTTTCTGTCATACTTAATACTTTCCACCAAGACCCTGTATGTGATTAATGACTGTCATCTGATTAATGAATCTTGTCATAAGCTGAATGATTCAAACTGCTGGTGACCTTATCAATCACAGAGCAGCACTGCTGTCACCTAACACGGACATAAAAGCAAACACCATGTAGTTTATGGTGAGTTCCTTGTAACAACTACTCTGAGTAGTCACAACGGGCCACTTGTTCAGACTAAACAAGCTATTGTTCACCTCCATTTATCAAATTTACATTAGTCAAAATCAAACCTCAAAGCTAACATCATTAAGGGGTTAATGTTTTTTTTTTTAGTCTGTGAGGTACCTTTACCAGTGTTCTGCATTACTTAACACTATTAATATTATTTTATTGAAGACTACAGTAATAGAAAGTGTTTATTTTTTTGCATTTCATAGTTGCATAGATTCAAAAAGAACATACCCATTAGATTTCCAAAATATAATCTGCAAGCTTTGAGAACAGTCTTTTTTTTTTTTAATTAAATCTCAGTTTAATTCTTGATCAATTATTGAAGCACTAACTAGGTTAAACTACACCCTTGTCATTGTGGGATTAGTTATACCAGTGTTACAAACAACGTACCCAAAGAAAAGAATGAGAGCAGTCAATATCAGCATGATTCAATTTGCACAGATTAATCAAACATAAAGAAAATCTAAAATATGTTATTATTTACTATTTGACATTTGTGTTAAACATACATTTGCCACATTTAACCACCTTCTTTCATAAATCCTATTTATTTGGATGCTTGTATTTAACATTATTTGTTCTGGAAGTTGAATGGTATGATGGGAACAAACTGTGGGTATTTTTGCCTTCTCCTCTAAAGTTGCCATTTTGGAGATACCTGCTACAATACCTGTGACAACATATACTGTATGTCTTTGTATGCACAATTTACTCTGACCAATAATGACTCATGTGTGAAACATGTACAGTTATTAGGTGTGTGTGTTTTCAATAGCATGCTTGAAGATGGATGAAATCGATTCTCTGAGTCATTAGACACGGTCAGCCAGAAAACCAAAACCCACAGCTCTCCCGCGAACACGTGTAGAGCTCCATCTCCAGGCCCTTTTCTTCCTTTCTAACTCCAAATACATGATTGTGCCTGACAAAACGATGTACCTTGTTATCGCTCTCATCACTGCTTGGTGTGTTTCTGTATCTTTTCCAGCAGAAAGAGAAACCCAATAGCATGTTTCGGAGATGTTAAGGGAGGCCTGCTGTGGTTTAAATGGCCTAAAACCTTGTTTGACTCTGCAGTGAATGGAAACCCTGAGCTCCTAGCTGAGCAGAGGAATCTGATCTTGTGAGCTGCAGGTCCTACGCCTCCACTCCTCGCAGCCTGCTTAATGGCACTTGGCAGGGTGGCATGTATTACCTTCCACCTGTGGTTTGACGTGCATATGAAGTGCTTCAGGTCAGACCTGGTGAAATTACCCTAAATCAGCCATGAACACAAACACTCACCCTAACTACTCAGACTCTTGGTTTCAGAGCCTTGAAACTGTTAGGGTAGCTACAGTCATTTAAATTGGATGTCCACAGCCAATGTCCTACCACTGTGATAGCAATGTTGGACAAGGCTCAAATCCAGCATGGTAATGTCATGGTAGCAATGTTGGACAAGGATGATAGCCAAAAACAATCTGATAGGTTGTATTCTTTTGGTAGTGTATGACTTAAGCATTAGGTTTAAATCACATGATGTGACATCAGCCTGGACAGGGGGCCTGGCTTAAAACCAATGCCAAACCTGAGGTATTGTTGTTGGACAAGGTCCATATCCAATGTCTTAACATTGTGAGAGAAATGTTAGACAAGGATGCTATTGTCATGGTTGTTAGGCGAGGCTAGAAGCTGACACACAAATACCATACTAGCAAAGTTGGACGTGGCCCATAGTAGGGGCACTGACAACCTGCAGTATAAAGAAACATAACACTAAACAGTCTATCTGTACATTTCTGAAAAGACACATAATCTGCTGTCATTGTTGGCTGTGGTACATGTACATGATAAATGCTGATAAAGAAGTAGGTGAAAGCAGGTGGGACTGCTTGTGTTGCACTTTAATCTAAATGGAGGTTTAATCTTTATTTGAACAATATTGAGAGATAGAGATAATATTACTAAACATAAACAACAATGGCCACAAGCTAGCTAGTGGTAGTGACTGAAAGAATGAGATCCCAAGTAAAAGCAGCTAAATTCAGCTTTCTCCGCAGAGTTGCTAGACTCTCCCTTAGAGATCTGGGAGTGGCTCGGAGTAGAGCTGCTGCTCCTCCATGTCGAGAAAAGCCAGCTGAGGTGGTTTGGGCATCTGGTACAGGTGCCTTCTGGTCACCTCCATTGTGAGGTGTTCCAGGCATGTCTGACTGGGAGGAGGCCCCAGGGAAGACCCAGGACAGGATGGAGAGATTATATCTTTTGGCTGGACTGGGAAAACCTTGGAAGTCTCCCAGAAGAGCTGGAAAAGGTGGCTGGGGAGAAGAAAGTGTGGACTTTTTTGCTTAAGTTGTTGCCAGTGCGACACAGACCCTGGATAAGCAGCAGCTGATGGATGGATGGATGGACAACCTGAAGAAATGCCTTTAAAAATCTAATAAAAAATGTAAAAGTAATAATAGTAATGCAAATCAACACATTCAGGGCAAGACTAAAGTTTAACACCTAGACAAAGCCCAGGACGTCTAGAATAATGGACTTGGGACAGATGGTTCTTGAGTGTTACCTTGATGTTTTTTCTGAAACTAAGGGTTTTCTTCTTGCTCACCTCCAATGAAAATCAGGATCTGCCCATGGTGGTATCACTCACTTCAACAATCAACAGGAAACCAAACCAAATGTCTGAGATTTAAAAAGACAGGCTCCTCCTATATTTGCTCTAACCATGTTCTAATCATTTTAATTCTACACATTTTAATAAGTAATAAATACTTTCTCCTCCCAAGAAAACTGCATTAATATGAATTATTAAATGGTTTTATCTGTTTAGATATATTATTTTCATTTCTCAATATTGTTCAAATAAAAATCATGTGTTTACACTTTTTGGGATAAAGTAATTGGACTCCTTCTCATTTGTTGTTTTTGGAAAATCAAGGGTATTAAAAAATCATTTATTCTGCTCTTGTTGAAGTAATTGTATTTGCTGCTCAGACAAATAAAGGATGGATGGAAAGGATATATTTTGGAACATTACTGTGAGGATTTGCATTCAGCAATAAGAGCAAACAATTAGTGAGGTCAGGATGTTGGATGAGCACCACCCCACGTCACCCATGTTCATCTGCTCAAAAGTGTCTTATTCTATAGCGACTAGATGAGTTATGTAAGTGCAATTGCAAGTGGAAATTCAACACAAAGTAGTTGAATGCATTCATTAGGAGGGATGATTGTATTTCCTGTACACTATTACTCACTTATTAGTGAGTAAGACGCATTAGTCTGTATTAGGTCTTCAAGTTTTCCTGAAATAACATTCACTCTTTCATTCCCTGTTCGGCAGTAATGAGCAACTTGGAAATGTTGAAAACTCAGCACCAGTTTCTGCTGGCTATCCAGAGTCAGTGGCCTCATGCCCAGACACAGAGAGAGAGAGAGAGAGAGAGAGAGAGAGAGGTGTGGGTAATTTGACAGTGAATTTGTGAAACTTGCTTGTGCTGAGCTCAACCTCCACATGCTGAAGGAAACAGCTCTTTCATATAATACAGTGTAAAGTGCTCCATTGACCTGCTTCCAAAGCGAACCATTCCAGAGACGACCCTGGCCACATTCTTTATTGTATTTATTGTGAATATGAATAATAACCAAAGTGAGTGGTTGAAGGAGGAAATGGTTTGTGCTTGGCTGCGTCTTGTGTGAAACTGTATCCTGTAGCGCATTATGGAAATGTGGCTGTCTTGCACAGCGCAAAGAAAACTGAGGCAGGTTAATAGCATAGTATTTTCTAATGAAATCAGCAAGGCCAGGCCTCAGGAATGAGAGCCGTACTGCTGTTTATTTCCTCACAGGCCTATCAGAAATCCCATGTTTCCCCACTGGGGTTCCAGAGCATCAGCTCTTGTCTCATTAGCAGCAGAGCATGTTTCAGAACTGGCTATATGAGATCTGGAGTAGAGCTGCTGGTGTCATGGTGTGGAGTGTAAGTTTGTACAACACCAGATCACCTTTGTATCTTCATTACAGTGACTTGGAAAGGCCCTAACTTTCTGAACACAAATTCCAATGCACTGTTCCTACAGGACAGTGCTTGTCCACATACTCCTGCCATCTCAATGAGATGGATTATCACTTAATAGCATCACAATCACAAACTCTTCCTTCTGGGTGCAACTTTTTTTTGAGAGCAGAAGAACAGAAAAGGTGTACCATGAAGATTTTTATGTGCAATATTTTTTCTGAAATTCCACAATTTTTTTAAATTTTCAATTAAAATAGAAAATATACTGAAATTATCGCTCAACAGGAATTAATTATCACATGACACTGTTTGTGTGTGTGTGTGTGTGTGTGTGTGAGAGAGTGGGTACCAAATCTGGGTTCAACTAAACAAACCCAAGTTTCACACTGAAGGAATGTGTGCTATTAGTAGTAAACCATAGGCACTGTGGAACATGTCTGACATGAGCTTTTTGGTGGTTAGAGTTAATGGCATGCCACAAGGTTCTTTCTTTTTTACAAATGTGCCATGGCAGAATAAAAGCTGGGAAACACTGGTGTATATTGGGACTGTTGATTCAGCAATATCAAATTGTGTTATATTTGTGCCTTCATGATTTTAAACTGAATAGTTTAAGTTGTAGGTTTTCAATATTACTTTCACTCATTAAAAAGAAACTTTTTTGGCCAGAATACTCATAATACAAACAAACAAACAAACAGGTAAACAGAAATCATAGGTTAAATTGGTTAGAAGGCTTATCTGGAGGCCATTAGTGGAGTTATAATATATTTCATTTTGGGAGATTGTCCATGCCCCAATCTCTTCCCACTCCACCTATATAATACCTCAATTCCACCATCACATTTGAACAGTTTCACTGTTCACTTGCACTCCTTACTTTGCTTGTTCCATTATGGACATCAACCTGGTAGCCTACAATGACAAGCTTTTCTCACTCCTCTCTCTGCCCCGTCTGTCTCTCTGGTTTTCCACTCCCTCCTAAGCCTGTCCTTTCTCTCCTCTTCCCTCTCCTTCTTCCCAACCTGTTCTACCTTCTGTAGTCTTACGCCAGCATCAACAATTCAAATGATTTATCGTACAGCTCTACTCTGCAGAATTTGCAGGCCAAGGTGGGGAAATGTTCTGGACTTGTTATAGGGGACTAAATGGGACTGAAGCAGGAAACTGAATGACTTGGCCTGAGTACACGTTTTTGTTTTGAAGATTTAAAGGTTGGTAAATCATATATGTAGAGAAGAGTTCAGTGGAGTGTTGTGTTCATATGTGGGTCAGCACTGCGGAAGTGGAAAGTTAATCAGATTTACTCTCCTCTCAGAGAACCCTCTTCACCTACAGCATACACACATTACACATCAATGAAGTGGACATCTGAACCCACGTGTGCAACTGCTTTAACGAGGCAAAACAATATTATTCATCTGCAAGCATACACTGTCTCTCTCTCTCTCTCTCTCTCTCTCTCTCTCTCTCTCTCTCTCTCACACACACACACACACACACACACACTACTGGAGTCATTGCTGAGTCTCTTCCTGACTCAGGAAGTGGAGTCAGGTTTCTGTGGTTGTCCCGCCGGACTGGCTCCTGTCTACCACACACGTGTGTTTGTGTGTGTGTGTGTGTGTGTTTGTGTGTGTGTGTGTGTGTTTACAATTTAGCATGCATGTATGCTTTACATTTACAGGGTTTTTATATAACAGTATGTGTAGTACATCAAATTACTTTACTTGGTCTCTGTTTCATTCAGTTTTAATGTCAATAGAAGACCTGATTGAGACTATTTACAAATGCCTAATTTCTATGTTAGCCCTTAGAAATGCATACTTTTTTTCCAAGTATAATTTCTAGGGAGGCTCCACAGAGGAATTAGGACAGGGTATTATTTTAGTTTTGGCCAATGTTTTCTAATTTAATGAATAAATAATGGTCACTATATCCTGAACTGCTATGACATCATTATAAATGAAACAGTCACAGAATAGTATAATTACCTTTGTAGCACTTTGTTTGATTTATGCTCATTAAATATCGTATTTTTTTTCAATCAGATAATAAATTATACTATCATGCAACTTGGAAGAAATAGAAAAACAAATAAATAGAAACAAATGAAATTCTTATTTATTTAATGCATATTTTTCTAACACTTTTTATCTGGCTAACTCATTTTTCAGCTTGTGACATGTCATCACCATTCCAACTCCAGATTGGTCTGCCATAGTAACCACTTGATACACCATAGAAATCAAATTTTAGCAACCACCTCAAATGTCATAGCAAATACACAGAAGTACAACACCTAGCAACTGCCTAGCAACAACCTAGCAACCACATTGAATGCCATAGTGAAGATAGAAGATAGAAACATGGCTGCCAACCTTTACAGTTTTCTTGGAGTGAGATTCTGGTTGGGAGGCTCTGGTGTGGCCGACAATTCTTTAGAACAATGAGACCAGATCACCTGCATTTCACCACTACAAAGTAACATAACTTGATGCGGGAGAGGTGTTCCCCCCACAATGCCATTTCTCTTGTGTCTAGTCTGTTTTCATTATTTCTCTGTAGACACTGTAAATGTAGATTCATGATGAAAATATGTTTATGATGATGATGATGATGATGATGATGGTGATTATTATTGTTGTTGTTGTTGTTGCTGTTGGTTTGGTTGTTGTTATTATTATAAAAAGCAGACTCAATGTAAATATTAGGTAGATCACTGTTGGAACCCATTTCTGAACTAAAATATCACATTATTAATATATTAAATATTGAAACATTTTGTTATCATTATATGTAAGGGACTGTCACACATGATTTACAATAGTACAATACTGTGTTCTATTCTCCTCACTGTAATTCTCAGAGCCAGTGCCCCTACCTCAGTCTAGATAGTGGGCATGGTGTTTCTGCTTATAATTATTAATGTAAGAATTTAAATGTTCTTTTCTACTACATGAGGCTGTACTGTAAGCTTGACTCACTTATAATCTATTGTTTCAATAGATGAACAATTAGTATTGGATAATTTTCATGAAGTTCAGTGCAACAAATGAACAATAATAACAAAAAAGAGAAAGAAAAACATTTTATACCTTTGGAACAGGTGTGCAGTACTCCATTAATTTTGTTATCTAAGCCATTGTTTATACCATTATTATACCATTGTTTTATGTTATATGTATCATAACATCAAAGCATGGAATAATCATCCAAGACATGTGTACCATATTACATGATGCAGACAGTTGAATTGAAAATATTCTAATGATACATGTTTGTCTAGAAAACAAAACAAAAAAAACAGCATGCCATAGCTCTCTTAACAAGTCCTCAACAGCCTGGTCAATGTTATCTGTAATGTTTGAACAAGTTTGAATAAGTTGTCTAAGCAAATAAGTAAGAAAGACTACCATTGCAGTTGTTGAAATGCCAAGGAAATCTCAATACATCAAATTGCCTTAAATATTTTAATTTTCTCAACCATTTCTTTCTTTCAGGGCTAAGTTTGAAGCTTGAAGCAAACTCTGACTCAAATCTGTCTTTTTGGGGCAATACAGTGCTCAAAGCCTTGTACATTTTTGAACAATAATGTTTATGTAGTGTATGTATGATTTAAGCTAATGTGTGTATACTCAGTCTTTTACTTTGTGTATTTGTTTCTATATCTGTTAATTTACTACTATGAGGGATTACGCACCTGTTTTTCCACTCACCTTTACACCTGTGTAATGTTATGTGACAAACTATTACCCTCCTTCACCTTCTAATTTTCTTCTCTATAAGGAAAGAATGGAAAACGATAGTGTCTTAAGCAGGTTGGATTACCAGGAGGTACATTACCTTGGGAGAGGAATTTTCAGCTTCATTATACTGGCCAGAACTAAAAAGATGTTGGGGCAGACATTTAAATGCACAGGTATTTAATAGGTTTGCTCCAACATCTTTTTAGATGGACATTCTGAAAAGTAGTGAAGCACCATCACATCAAAGTGGCTGCTGTCCACTTTGGGTTGCAGGTAAAAGGCCAACATAGTATCTTCAAGGGAGGATAAGGAAGTTCTCCTCTGAGTGCTCCAACTGAATTTATTAATGTTCTTGTTTTTTGTGTGCATGCTGCAGTGATACAGGTTATATATAATGGATGAATAAGCAGTGTTAAACACTATCTTAACTGGTTAACTGCTTAACTTTTACTTCTGTCTAACAGTGCATAATTCACTTTTCCCTCAGTTCCAGTTCAGTCATTTATGTTTCGCTGCTCTTTTAGGGTTTTGTTGTATTGCCATGTTAGTTGGTTCATTGTAGTGTGCACCTCTCACTTTAGAGATTTAGAACTTTGTTTAAGGCTATAAAATCTGACATATGTCAGGTCCTACACTGATAAATACTGGAGTATTTAAACTCCATTTGACCTTATACTAACCACTCTCTTATGGTGCATCATACTGACATCATTTACTCAATTACCAACATTTTTCTTTCTTTTGTTTCATTTCATAATACATATGTATGAATGCACATTGTAGTTTTTAGGAGAGCAGCATGCATTTAAGAAATGGAAATATAAAGAATCATTTTGTGTTTAAACAATAATTTTAGTAATATTCTACTAACATCTGTTAAACATTAATAAACACCAAAGGTTTAATACATTTATTCTCTTTTGAACAGTGAGCTATTTAACTGATTCACATTTAGATTAAATTGTAGTTTTTAGTCCAAATCACAAAATGTTAACTATTGTACAACCTCAATTCCAATGAAATTGGTATGTTGTGTAAAACATAAATAAAAAACGATAATTCGCAAATAATTTTCAAACAATATTCAATTTAAAATTTTCCTTAATATCCCTGAGGGAACCCTCCCAAGGGATCAATAAAGTTCTATCAAATCTAATCTATCATCGTCTACAGTCCAGAATATTTCCAAAAGTTTCAGAAAATCTGGAGAAATCTCTGCAAGTAAGTGGCAAGACCGAAAACCAACATTGAATGCCTCAATCCCTCAGACGGCACTGCATTTAAAACGAATATTCTGTAATGGATATTACTACATGGGCTCAGGAACACTTCAGAAAACCATTGTCAGTGAAAACAGTTCGTTGCTCCATCTACAAGTGCAAGTTAAAACCACGCAAAGCAAAAGCCATTACAAGTTCTAGACTGGCCTACCTGCAGTCCAGACCTGTCTCCCATTGAAAAGGTGTGGCACATTATGAATCACAAAATACGACAATGGAGACCCTGTTAAGCACTGTTAAGCAACTGAAGTTGTACACCAAGCAAGAATGGGAAAGTATTCAACAGCTTTATCAGTTAGTGTCCTCAGTTCATAAACTCTTATTGAATGTTGTTAAAAGGAAAAGGGATGTAACACAGTGGTAAACATGCCACTGTCTCAACTTTTGGGGAACATGTTGCGGGCATCAAAATCAAAATGAGTGAATATTTATATAAGTTTATATGTTTGAACATTAAATATCTTGTCTTTGTAGTGTATTCAATTGAATATAGGTTGAAAAGGATTTGCAAATCATTATATTCTGTTTTTATTTATGTTTTACACAATGTCCCAACTTCTTTGGAATTAGGGTTGTACTTAAAACTTTGATGTTGTTTAACCTGGTGGTTTATTTTCCCAGCTTTTTTTTTCTCTGCTGATTTCAGTTTTACAACATACTGTTCTGTTCTAAGGGTTTATTGGGTTAATGTTCCAGACATCGTCCCATTTACTGACACTGGACTGAAGGACCTGCACTCCAGTAATGATTCTGAGCTGAATTCTTTGTGTGGTGGGTTATCACCATCTAGCATGTCTGTAAGGGTACATGTCTGTGGTGAGCACCAGGTGGTCTTCGTCAGAGAAGGTGATTTAAACATTTAAACACCCTCCCCCAAAGTCTCTCTCTCTCTCTCTCTCTCTCTCTCTCTCTCTCTCTCTCTCTCTCTCTCTCTCTCATCCTCTCTTTCTCAGAGGTCAGAGACAGTGAGGCCAGTGCTGTTGTGTGTAGTGGTGTGCGTTAAGGGTTGTGAAATGTAGGGATTCCTCTGCAGGATGTGGCTCTTAAAGCTGACTGCTAGGATAAATTATGACCTGCTGGAGTTCACCTTGTGTACAGCTCAGGCTTAGAGAATGGCTGTGGCAGTTCACAACACTCATGACTGAACAC
Source organism: Acestrorhynchus altus (assembly GCA_034509495.1). Lineage (NCBI taxonomy): Eukaryota > Metazoa > Chordata > Actinopteri > Characiformes > Acestrorhynchidae > Acestrorhynchus > Acestrorhynchus altus. The sequence goes on from CM067508.1 coordinate 19,968,680, forward strand.
TGCCCCAAGCCTGGCTACTGACCAACTCTCACGCATAAACACTCCAAGGCAACTCTTGACAGCATGAGCGCTTCTCACACATACCACGCTTGCATGTGTAAACACTGACAGATGCACTTGCATTTACAAACTTGACTGCCCTCACAGGGTCTTCCTATCCTGCTGCCATTATCATTGCAGGTCAATTTAAAATAAAGAGTCTTTTTGAGTTAACTCAACTTTGTTTAGTCAAGCGTTCTCCAAACAGATTTGTTTTTACCTCAAAATTGTTATTAACTGAGCCGCAGCTGAAATTGGTATAATATAACATAATAATTTAGATTAAATATTGTGTACTTCACATGGCGGAGGTATTCCTATTCCTGACCACAGAGGGCTGTGATGTTTATAGGCTTTAATGTATGACCTCTTGTCTTTTGACAAGGTGGCAGTTAGACAGTTACACCACCCTAGAGCTATAAAAAGTAAATCTTTTGATGCCCCCTGACTTGGCTTTTGACTGTGGAGCACTGAGGCCATGCTGGGATTTGAACTTATGACCTTCTCACATGTGATGAGCAACAGTTAGATCACAGGGCCAATCTAGAGCTATGGAATTGCAGTACATATAAATGCAACTGAATTACAGTAAATAAGAAGTACATAAAATGAGTTAGTTTGTCTAAAACACTCTATAATTAGTAACTGTATCATTTTAAATTGGAATGACTATTTTGTACATTGTTAGTATAATACTTTGGCTCCACTTTATATAAACTGTCTGTAATAACTATGTAATTACTCATTAACAAATCATGTAATACAAGTTCAACTGTTATAGATGTATTACAGCAATACAGCTTGTGACATTACACGTGTATCAATTTTTGTTTTTGATTCCTGTAAATGGTATCTCAGTTTCTTTAAAGCAGATTTTCTTTAATATGGTTATACATGTGTAATAAGCTGAGGGTAATTGGATTCATATGATCTACTATATAATACTGAAATTGTTATATGTATCTATAAGTAAATAGCCATAAGAGCACATATATTACAAGTATTTATGTTGTTATTGCATTAATTATTAATGTGTTATTAGCACAGTTATTAGCAAAATTATATATAAAGTGCCCCTTGTTTGTCTAATTCAGAACAAATCATATTTCTCAGAATGGCACTTAATCCTTAATGTTTTTTGCCCTTTCATTTTCTTTTTCCTAATTTCACTCGTTATTTTCAGCGAATGCTTTCTTTCTGACGTGTCGCTCTTGGCAGCAGCGGGATCTGGTTACATTTAGAAAGTGTTCGTGTCCGGCCATGTGTGCATGCGTGTTGTTCTGCTGATTAAGGGAAGAGATAGATGAATGAATAATAAATATAGAACAGGAGAGGCAGCCTTTGTTCTGCCAGGATCTCAGCATAATGTATGGTGTGAAAACACACACTGACACTGAAAATGTGGAGGACAGCAAGTTGCTAACAGTTTGGTGTGGTCCAGGTGGGCAGTGAGGAGGTCAGGCTGAGAGACCAATAATGTTCACTACTAATGATTTCCTCAACTCTGCCTCATTAGAGACTTCAGAGCTCAAACTGACTACTGAAAAGACTAACATGAATTACTTTATGGAAATCATTTTTGTCCAGTTGACCTGAGATCACTTGCTGAGGTCAACTTGTAGAAACCAGAGTATATTACACTATGTGTCCAAATGTTTGTGGACTCCCATTTTAATACATGCATTCGGCTACATTAAGTAGTACCACTTGCTGACACAGATGAGCAAAAGGAAGGATGTCCATGTAGGGAAAGAAAGCATTGAGCTGTGTAGAAATGGAACTGTATTCTTTTGGATAATGGTACTTCATCCAGTACTCATGAGTTGAGCTGGAGATGAGGTGGGGTAGTCATCAATCAACATCTTGAACTCATGTTCTTTTCACTGAATGCAATCAAATCCATACAACAGTGCTCAAAAATCTAGTATACAGCCTTCTCTAGACCACAGAGACAGTTCTTCAAAAACAGGTAGAATATACTCGAATGTCCTAGACTTTTGAAGAAACAATGAATGAGCAGGTGCCTCAATACATTTAATCACATATTGTATGTGTGGGTATATGCACTGTGTTTCACTGCAGACCTCTTCCTGATGTTTATCAGCCCTCGTACTCTGTTGATCTGTCCACATGGATGATGTCTGGACAATCTGTGTCATAAGGTGTGCATTTCTCTGTCTGAGTGTGCGTGTATTTAGTCCTTTGTGATGATTGGAAAAGCTGGTGGTGAAAAAAAAACCCTTCTGTTATAGCATTCTTGATTGTATTTTGTATTTTGGCCCCTTAATATTCAAAGTTGTAGCTGACTCTTCAAATTTGCAGTTGAATAACAGCAGACATTCCTGCCAAATATTGGATGACAGAAATGTTGCTATTTAGAATTTTTATTGCATGAACAAAGCAGTTAAACAGTTGTTGTATCTCCATATGTAGCTCTTTTTGGAGTATACTACTGGGAGTCTGTTTCTTGTTGGTGAGCAGTAAAAGTGAGGACTGAGGTGGTTGTTTTGGGGGTTTTGGTGCAGCAGAAAGCAGGCTTTGGTTGTTTATGAGAGTAGGTTGGTCTGAGAGGAGGGAGTGTGCTGGGCAAATGCTGGGCTGGAGAGGGGCAGGCAGCAGAGAAAGCACAGAGAATCCATACAGCAGGACTCCAGGGAGAAGCCGGCTGCCTCTGGCACTCATCAACAGGCAAACAGACACAGAGAATGGAAGGCCCTTATCACTGCACTGAATGTCAATCACAAATCAACCCATCCACACACACACACACACACACACACACACACACACATTAATGTAAGTGTTGTCCAGTATATATAGTGAAAGCCATAGACATGACGTGGCAATACGACAAAATATAAACAATAAAACAACATCAGTTCTCAAACAGAATTAAAAGATAAACAATAAAAATATTTAGGGCTTCAATATGGGATTTGAATATAGCCAGTAGTGGGGGGTCAGCCAAACAAGCTGTGGCAGCTCATTCCATAGTGCACAAACGTGACCTCCCATGTGCTTTAACCTAGATGCTGGATGACCAGAAAGAGTTGATCAACAGATCTGAGTGACCTTGAAGGAAAATGTGGTTGTAACAGTTCAAAGAGACTCGTGATTTAAAAACAAACAGCAGAATCTTTCCTCAATCAATCCAAAAACATACTGGAAGCCAGAAAAGAAAGTATGGGAGAAATATGTTCTCACATTTTCTAAAAAAAATACAAGATGCAGTGTACAAGATGACCTTTACAATAGAACCTTTAAAAATGGGGAAAGTGCTTTACAGTGCTTTCTCTTTTCATGTAACTATTGAAGACCCTGATTGTATCACAGGACAGTTTGTGGATGTGGATGCATGACAAAATCAGAGTGCAGCAAATGTTTTAGAAAAAACATCATATATTACATTAAACCAGTTCTGATCCCATTTCTAGAACTAAATTATGAAATACATGTTTTTAAGTTGTTGTTGTGACATGTTACATTGGCGTTTGAATCTTATTATGAAAATATTTGTAGAAGAAGTCATTTGATGTGAAGTCTTAACAAGAAATCAGGTCTGGACATTGGGTTTAAAGATTAAAACAATGCTAGACAAAACAATGGATAAAACAAAACTTTTATTAGAACCTCAATTGACAAAATCTAGATCTAATACCTGAGTTTGTGTGATTTAAAATCACTGTCCATCATTACACTTAGATTTTGTTCACAGGATCTTACAAATGGGTCCAAAATCCAAGGTGCCTATATAGGGTATCAGAGGCACTGCAGAGTTTTTTTTTCTTTTTTGATAATGGTAAAAACAATGTCAATAACTGACATTCAGTATCATTTTTGATTCCTTAAAGAACCATGTGTGTAATGAACATTCAATTAGTTATTCTTTAAAAGGTTATAAATGACTTAAAGAGTTTATAGAGCAATAGTATTGTTAAATATCCATGATTGTAATATAACATTAGTATAGAAATTATCAATCCAGGAATTGCCAATAAGCTTAATTTGAAAGCTCAATGATTATAATGCTTCTTTAAGTTATCCTGATCCTAAATGGAACCATCTCTTCTACTAAAGAACCCTTTTCTAACAGTGTACAATATTTAATTATGCATTTCCCCATGTGGAAATGATGCACACATTTGAATCAGATTCAGCAGAATCAGTGTTCATGGCTGCTGACCAGTCATGGCTTGTATTGTTGGAAGAACAGCTTTGTTGTTTTGACAGTCAGGGTGCTGTGAGCTTGCAGTAATCTGATCCAGTTTAAGGCTATTCCAGGGCACTGGAGCTGAAACAGCCTCACTGCATCTCATGAGACATGCTCAGCCAAATCATATGTTGCCCACTGACAGACAAATGCATCCATTATGCCAATTTAATGCAGGGCATGGGTGAAAGGGCAAGAGGCAGAGCAAAGGGATTGCCAGATGCCCCGGTCACAATCCTGTTCAGAGAGAGAAGGCTAAACTGAGAATGAAAGGAGAGAGAATGTGAATTAGAATGGATTCTCTTTCCTGAGAACGACTAGTGTAGGATACTGTGGCCTTACCATTTCACAGTGCTTGTATTGTGGACGGTACAGTCTTTGTACACTCACATTGACCCTTTCACCCTATTTGGCCAGGCACGGGCTAGACCTGTGTGGAAATGGAACTGTGTTCTCTCAAATTATAGTGCCCCATCCAGTACTGGGATTATTTGTTGAGTTGGGGATGAGGTGAGGTGATGATCATCCAACTTTGTGACGTCATTATATTTTTAATCTTGTTGCTGAATGCAATTAAACCCTGAATAGCTCCAAATCTCTCCAGTTTCACAGCTCCCTTAAAATGCATCTCTCAATGAATCTTAACTATACTTAAGACTAAAGACTATATAAGTATGCTCTAATGTGGAGTCAGGAAGGATCAGTGTGTGAGGTATGTATTATGATCAGCTGCACACTTGATATCAGTATATATTCTCAGTTAGAACATGCCATCAGCCAGCTGAAACCCTCACAGGGAGCTGGAGAATGCTGCAGGAGACCTGACCAGCTGGCTTTCATTTTGCAAACTCGGCTGTTGCAATGGCAGGGCTCAATTCAGCTTACATCGTGCTTGACCCCAAGATGGCATGTCGATGGTATGTTCAATGCTGCCAGCAATTGTGATGATGTCATCTCTGGTCAATTAGATATATCTGAGCCCTTCAACATGGTTTTGTTGAAATTACAGCAATAAGCCATAACATTAAAACCACCTAACTAATATTGTGTAATTGGACAACAGTCTGAGCCACTGAAGCACTGCCTCCACAAGACCTCATGGTACTAATGTTAGTAGTAGATACTTTTAGTCCTGACCTCCATAAGCATCTTTGAGCCTTGGTCCCCATGACCCCATTACCAGTTCAGTAGTGGTCCTTCCTTGGAGTACTGTTCACAGGTACTGACACTTCATATTAGAAACACCCTGTTTGATGTTTCTGAAATTTTCTGGCCTGGTTGTCCAGAGCATCAAAATTTGGTGTCTCAGATTCTTACGCTTGGCTCCAAACACATCAGCTTTAAGAACTGTTCA